>JBAMJV010001184.1:0-292921 GCA_037951105.1 Echinarachnius parma | reverse complement strand
ACCCAGTATAAGCAGTTTCGAATGCATTCCGAGTTTTGTATATATATACAGATGAGAATACATCCCGTTTCAGATGCTGATTCAGGGCTAAAACATGTAGATAAACGCAAGCTTATATATCAGGTGTTGCATGCTACTGAACGTAATCATTAATGATCACTATTTGAAACGATATATGTATTATTCTGGGCCAGATTGGCAGATAAACGCAATCTTAGATGGTGATGCATGCTCCTGAACGCACCGTGATGATCATTATTTGGAACGGTGGATATAGATAAATAATTGCAATTTGATCAGTGATACCGATGATAATTTATATTACGACGCCAAAGGGATATACATATAGATCGAAATTGTGATTGAATATGTAATATACCGAAATGTGGGTTAGATACATAGTTGTATGTACTACGATTCGTATAGATAAAAGGACGCCATGAGGATAATGCTTTTTCCAGCATTATAGTTATTGTTTTTACCACATTTTTTCGCAGACTCTCTCGTCTTCGTCAGTGCTACAAAAACACGTGAAACATAAAAAGATAGATACATAGATACATAGATAGATAGGTAGATATATAGCTATATATATAGATAGATATATAAACCCCTCAAAAAAGTTCGGAAACTCAGGTTTGATCGATCATAGCTCTCATATTTCTTAATTGGAATATTCGAGATTGGTGTCACAATAAAGCCTCATTATATACCTTTCAAACGGTGCATTATGTGTAGTGATTATGCAATTGGGGCGATTGCAGTAGCCCAAAGAATAGAGGCAGGAAGTGAAATGTCGCAAAATGGCTCAATGCATTTAATTTACGAGTGCATGACTGTGCTGACCAGTTTTTTGAAAGTTCACTTTCTATTAAATACTGCCACCCTTTCCATTAATCAAAATCATTGCAATTTGATACCATTTTAATGGAAATTATCTTTTCATTACGATGGCATATTAATCGTAATGATTAGGCAAATGGGTTGTGCGCAGCAAACCGGAATATGGAGATGGGTCGAGTGTGAAATCAGACACAAAATATGGAGTTGACAACAAATCAGAGCGTTGCATTTTTTCGAGCTTTTGGGAGGATTTGTTAGCATTTCAAATGAATTATTCATGATTCAAATTGATATCAACGGAAAGCCCAACAACTCTTCTGTATGAAAATGTGAAATTTATAATGATTTTTGTAAAGGGCGGCTGCAGGGAGATGAATGTGGGGGAGCCTCAAAAGTGACCCATTTCAAAACGCTCTGATTTGTTGTCAGTGTCTTTTACCATTGTGTGGAGGATGTAATGCGACTTGAATGAGTTGGTCATGAATGAGAAGAATTCAATTGAAAACGCATGAATACAGGGCGTATCAAAAAAAGCGTTACACTTTTGAAAAATCTGTCTAAATTACATTTCAAAATATTTTGAAGATTTGTTCATGTCGATAAATGCCCAATAGTCTCATCTATCAAGTGACACTCACAAAACAAATTTTGGTTCACGCTTGGGCGAACACTGACTGTTTTTGTCCAGAGTGTGAAAAATGACTTGCGCCAAATTGAAAGAAGAGGGAAAATTAAACCAGCTATCCGAATAAGTACTCCCATTCAAACAAATTGCTCCATTGCATAAATTTAGGATTATGTTCTGATCTTAGCCATAGGCGTATCCAGGGGGGGGGGGGGGGGGGGTTAAATCTCCCCCCTTATACTCGAAAATGACTGTTTTTTTTTTTTTTTTTTGGGGGGGGGGGTTGTAACCCCTCCCCCTTTTCAAATTTAAACTGTTCTCGAGACCAAATGTCAATGGTCTCGACCGTCATTATTTTTGATGGTCTCGACCTCGAAAAGCTTGAAAAACTGTGGTCTCGACTACCCCCCCCCCCCCCCCCCCCCCCCCCCCCCGCTTACAGGATTCTTAACCACTGGGTCTTGGTCTTGAAAAGTGTGGACCAGACCTGGTATTGGTCTTGACAATTTTGCAGGTACTTCGTCTCGGCTTCAAATTTTTTCTATGACTACCCCCCCCCCCCCCCCCTGACAGAAATTTTTTCTGAACCCCCCTCCCCCCTCCCCCCTGGGTACGCCACTAGCTATGCTAGTATGATAAATTTTCTGGCAAAGAGGAATTTGTTTGAATGGAAGTAGTTATTCGGACTGCTGGTTTAATTTTCCCTCTTCTTTCAATTTGGCGCAAGTCATTTTTCACACTCTGGACAAAAACAGTCAGTGTTCGCCCAAGCGTGAACGAAAATTTGTTTTGTTAGTGGCACTTGATAAATGAGACTATTGGCCATCTATCGACATGAACAAATCTTCAAAATATTTTGAAATATAATTTTGACAGATTTTTCAAAAGTGTAACGCTTTTTTTGATACGCCCTGTAGTGACTCAGTTGTGCCTTGAAATCAGAGCGTTTTGAAATGGGTCACTTTTGAGGCTCCCCCACATTCATCTCCCTGCAGCCGCCCTTTACTAAAATCATTAAAAAATTTACATTTTCATACAGAAGAGTTGTTGGGCTTTCCGTTGATATCAATTTGAATCATGAATATTTTTATTTGAAATGCTAAAAAATCCTCCCAAAAGCTTCAGAATAATGCAACGCTCTGATTTTGTGTCAACTCCATATCTTTTTGTTTGATTTCACACTCGACCCATCTCCATATTCCGATTCGCTGCACACACCCCATTTGCATAATCCTTACGATGAATATGCCATCATAATGAAGAGATCATTTCCATTAAAATGGTATCAAATTCCAATGATTTTGATGAATGGAAAGGGTGGCAGTATTCAATAGAAAGTGAACTTTTAAAAAACTGGTCAGCACAGTCATGCACTCGTAAATTAAATGCATTGAGCCATTTTGCGACAATTCACTTCCTGCCTCCCCCTATTCTCTGGGCTACTGCAATCGCCCCAATTGCATAATCACACACATAATGCACCATTTGAAAGGTATATAATGAGGCTGTATTGTGACACCATTTTCGAATATGCTAAATAAAAAATATGAGAGATATGATCGAACAAACTTGAGTTTCCGAACTTTTTTTGAGGGGTTTATATAGATAATTATATAGATATATGAATAAAGATAGAAATATATACTGTATAGCTAGATACATTATATATTAAGAGATACATGGATAGGTATGTTGATGAAAGGATAATAAATTATGAGCTATTGCTTTATAAATCAATTATTCAATCAATGTTGACAATGCTTTCAATTGTATTTATTAAATTAGTGCACGTTGTACGATTATTATGTTCAAGTAAATCTTAATTCTGTTATCTGATATTAATTGTTCCCTTGTTATTTTTTTTCGAATTCTGCAGGAATGTAGTGGCCCTGGATAACGGTAACTCTAGCAACTCTGCTGCTAAGCCCTACCAACCAACCGGCTCTAACGTGTGACCCATTACGCGGGAACCACCGATATAAACGAAGCGACTAGATGAGGTTTACCTATTCACGGCTTTGCGAGCAGTTGGAACTATACCAACTGACCAAGCGGCCATCTTTATACACCCAGCCGCCTGGATAATGGTAGCTATAAAGGCAACTCTGATTCTTAGCCCTACCATGGATTGTACTAGCAGTCTGCTAGTACAATCCATGGCCCTACCAACAAACCGGTTCAAACGTGTGACCCATTACGCGGGAACCACCGATATAAACGAAGCGACTACATGAGGTTTACCTATCCACGGCTTTGCGAGCAGTTGGAACCACCAACTGACCAAGCGGCCATCTGTATACACTCAGTTGCCTGTATAATGGTAAATATACAGGCAACTCTGTTCCTAAGCTGTACCAACCAAGCAGTTCAAATGTGCGACCAATTACGCTGGAACATGTGGTTTAACTATCCACGGCTTTGTAAGCAGTTGATACTATCAACTCATCAAGAGTCTATATCGTTATATCATGACAGATGACAACTCTGCTGCTATGCCGTATCAACCAACATAACAACCGGCTCAAACGTGTCGCCCAATGCGCGATAACCAACGATGTGATCGTTGCAGCAGCTGGATAAAGTATATCTATTCGCATGATTGTGAGCAATTGCCCACCGGACTCTGGTGTGTCATGTCAATCAACAAAATGAGACATTGCGGAGTCAATGAGTTAACTGGAGAAGACCATCGATATGATTATCAATTGATGAGATGTATACCATTAACATGATTAATTGGTGCGTTTACCAAGCGAATGGTGACCTCTGTTTATATACAACAAACGGTATCGAACCATCAATATAAACAACATAGATATTATATCCATGACTGTGTGGGCAGTTGACATCACCAGGCGGTCTGTTGTACCCAGTATTCTTGTTATATCGGCTGTATCCGTGTGGAATAAGGATACAAACGAGTCTAAAGGGATCTATGTGCGATCTAGCAATTAACATCAATGGCCTGCATGAACAAGAGCTCGATCAATTGATAATGAACTCCAAGAACTAAAATATAAATTGGCGTCTGAATAGAGAGCTCGAAAGTGTGCATTCACTCATCCATCAGAGGTCAGAAGTATGGCGTGAAAGGAATAATGTTCATAGTTTAATAAAAAAAAACATAAGAAATGGACTTATGTAAGATGTAAGAAAGTTGCACAGTGATATCGATGTTTATTCTGTTTATATGTTGTTTATTCACCTGTCAATTATCATTTGGGGAGAAACTAAAAAAAAGTCCAATGACGTGCATGCACTTATTTGAATATGGCATTATCACAAACTTATTTTCAATATGGACTAAAGATCGCAGTTGGTGTGGAAATGTACAGGAATATCGACGATTTTGTTGTTTCATTCACTCGGCTATAATACGAACTTTTGAGGAGGATTGCCGACGTAGTATGTCATGTATAGACTAATAACACTAACAAATAACTTAGTGCTAATGTACTAAATTCTGTTGTTGGGAAATTTGTACAGCAATATTGATTATTTGTGTCTATTCACTCGTCCATTAGTAGGATCTTCAGCACGAATTTACAGCAAACTTTTCATGTATGGACTTAAGTTAAATCAGTCAGAAACAACATCATAACCAATTACTAAAGGACTGAAGTCGTTTGTTGGAAAATTGTACAGGAATATTATTGATGTGTTTCCATTCACTTGTCCATTAGTACTTTGGGGATGAATTCACAATTTTAATAGTTGAATACAAAAATACAAAAATACAAATAAACAAAAGGTTTGCTTTAACTCGTCCGTTGGTATGATATCTTCTGCATAAATTCATGAAGTACTATAGTTTGTTTCTGGACGAACTTTAATACTTAAGTAGCACATTCTCTATATAATTACATTTCTTGAAAGTTGTACATCATAATTGATGGTTGATTTTGTTGCAATATTAAGCAGGTAAAGTTAGACTTTTAATGTTGTGCAATATTAATCGTCAAAAAGTTGATATAATATTTGACAACCATCTAATGAACATATTTTATACAACATAGCGTAATTACCTGCTACGTTTTGGGTTGTATATGTATGTTTCGATTTTACGAGGTGAACATATTTCAACTAAGAAAAACCTAATCTATTATGATTATTTGCCTTCTCTTGCAATCTTTACATTTTGTTTACTGATTCAAATTTAGTTTGTACTTTTCTATGATATGCGTATGCAACTATATGCAAGAAAAGATAGTTGCCATGGTTAAACTATGCAGTTTGTTTGCAATATTATAATTATGAACATATCCGTTAATTCCTCATTAAATACCAGGACGACCTTCAACACATGTACTTTCCCCTACCAAATATGAACCCAATTACTCTCTTGTACGTTATGCAATATGCATTAGACGTATGTGTGTATACATTTGGGTTGGAAGTCAAGGGCTTAATTTCGTCGTCGCTGGAAGCAAAATCAATGTGATGCTACTGTACAATCTGCATAAGGGAAATTCGAGTCGGATTCGTGACTTTTGGCGCGGAAAATTATGTTCGTTGGAACACCTGCATGCATGTTCGTGCATTGATTTCATTGAGCGATCACATACCCCCGCCTCCTACCCCCACCCACCCCCACCCCCACCCCACCTACAACACTCTCTTCTCTCCCTCGCTCACTTTGGCTCTCTGTTTGTCTAACCCCCTCTCTCTGTATTAGTGACTTACGTAATGTTCTTATTTATTTGGTTAACATGTAAGCCTCTTTCGATTTTGTATGAAAATGCCCCCATTCCTCCCCCTCCTCCCCACGGGCGTAGCGACTTACGTAATACCTATTCATCGGGGGGGGGGGGGGGGGGTGAATGAATAGATCATCCCCCCAGTTGAATGGGTATCAATGACATGTCTACGCCCGTGCCACCCCCACTCCCTTCCTCTCACCTATATCCTCCCTTCCATTCCGTGTCATTTTACACGCCTCCCCCTTCCGTCCTTACCAAAATGTTACATTGACCATCGTGACGTCATTTAAGGAGAATTCAACTAAACAAATCAATGTCCTGAAAAATTGTGCACATACATTACTACTTCTGCACCTGTTTTTTGTTGTTGTGTATCTTATACAGATGAGTTGATATAGAATACGGAATTGAATATTTGAGAGTAAAATATAGGCCTATATTGCGCTAAAACCGTATATTATTGACAGGGTGAATTATGTAATAAAAGCAAACAAATCGTATATAAATTTCCTTGGTAGCATCTATAGCACTGTTTAAACATCTACCCTAGGAACCATTTGTTTCCAATTCAACGTACATCGCACCATGTTAGTCACGCAATTGACACATTTTTTGTTTAATTTGAGTAAAACAGAGGCGATGATTATAATGTATATAATATGTTAATTGTATGTATATTTTATATTACAGAATTCGTGGGGCTATATATTTTTAAAATGTATTTACATTCGTTGCACGATGGTTATAATTCATGACATATTATGGTTTGTAGAAATAAAATAACACTTTGTTATTATATGTATAAGTGCTGGAAAATTGACAGACTTCAGTTGGCATCTTGGAGCACTACGTTTGAATCACCTTATGAGGAAAGGATATTGTCATTTTGTATGTACAGGGGGTGTTTCACAAATATTCTAAATTGAACTTAAAGGTGCAAATGTAAAGTGTCTAACTCCGCAAATTTTTTTTTGAGCTTCCACATTTCTTCTTCAATTTGTTGTTTGGCTCATGGTAAAAGAAGAATAAAATAGAGTTAGATTTGTTCAAATGTCTCTTTAGTATGACAATATCTATCATTGATAATCATTTAGCTCAAGAGCGTTAATGAACGGTCATACACCTCATACACGTCATACAGTAATTCGTTGTAAAAGCTGACGCACATTTTCGCTTTTTTAACCAGGAAAGCAGTGTTCTTTTCAAATGAGACTTTCACACAATATTCTGACATATCTTACAATGATTTTGGTATAGGATTGAAGTCTCAAATGTCATTTTGGGCAATATCTGACACTTTACAGGTGCACCTTTAATGTTAGAAATGTTAGAACCAACAAGACTAGTATGGAAAGCCATTTGTAGCCTTTGAATAAAACACATTTAAAAACTACAACATATATTAGGTATTTTAAGGCAACTTGATAATAACGCAAGTAAGTGATGTTATCAAAATGTATGCATTTCAACATAATTGGTTGAACAATTCAATACAGAATCTAACAGTTCTCCATAATTGTTAGGTTCAACTGAGAATTTAGCTCAACCTAGAGTACCTCGTGAAACACCCACTGGTCATTTCTATGTTTTGCTTTACAATTGTTATAACGAATATAATTTATTCGTGGTAGTATTCTTTTAAATTAAGTCACACGTTTATTATGTAATACGTTTGAACACATCGATATGTCTAACTTACCGTATTATCATGAGTAAACACTTATTTAGTAACATAATACACTCAATGGAAACAAAAAGGCAAGTTGGAACGAAAACGGACATCTTCTCAATGCCCATGAGCCGCTTGGAAGGAATGCTCCCCATGGAGTGGAGATGGTGCGCACAATGTGTGCTGGTTTGCATTGTAGCCTACGACCGGGGTAATATTATCATTGTAAAGCGCCTAGAGATGATTATCAATCATATTAGGCGCTATACAAATCGAGTATATTATTATTATTTGTATCTGTTTCACAACTGTTTCCCTCTCTTTTTGTTTGACGTATCGGCTCGTATGTTATGAGCTCATATATTTCTTTTTAATAAAATCAAACCCTTGTTATTAAATAAGTGCAGGAAGTTCGCATATTTAATTTGAAGCATTGCCTTTAACTATAAGAAGGAAACGTTTGAGGCATGATTATGAAGAAGATGGGCTGTTAATTGTTTTGCTGCAACTTTTGTTCCATAATTTATTAAGGTTAATACACAGATATGATGATTTATCATGTACGTTTATGTCATTCGTCTTAATGAAATCACACCGCTGTTATTTCATTAGAGTAGGACAATCGACACATTTCCCTCTGAGTATTGCATTGAGACCCTCTTAACTGCTCGATAAAAAAGGGGCACTGGCCTGTCTTAACATTTCGCTATTCAATTTATTTTGCAATTGTTATGAAACATCTGAGATGTTCGTAGAATTCTTCTTAATGAAATTACACCATTTCTTATTCAATAAGTTTTAGGAGAATGACATAATTTGGAACATTATCATTTGTACCCATTTGATTAAAAAGGACCTTGCCCTTTTCCGCTTCGGTTATAATAATTTTGATCTGCCTACACTTATAGAACAACACAGGTATAATTTCATTCTAAACAATTCTCGAGCAAATGGTGTGTTTTTTAATAATAACTTAACATAACAGGGACAATACCCTTTTTAATCAAATGCGTCACAATGATAATATTCTAAGTAAAATAAGTCATTCTTCTAACCCTTATTTAATTTAAAAGAAATGTGTGATTTCATTTAGAAGAAATATACGAACAAATGAGATACTTTATAACCATTTTAATCATTCATAAAGTGTTATTGTGCAAGTTTTGGTTATTAAAGCTCAGCCTTACCATTGAGCACCTTATTAGTTGGATATTGCGCAATATTATTCAATATTAATAGTATTACTTTTTGTTATTTGTGTTGTTACTATACAATGGTTGTAAAGCACCTCATTTGCTTATGAATTCTTCAGAATGAAATTACGCCTGTTTTATTATATTAGTGTAGGAGATTAAATAATAATGTAATCGTTTTCTTAGAACCAACTTCATTAGAAATAGCCTATCCTATAGGCGTCTGAGCTTTCTGGCAAGTACTAATCGCGTTTAATATGGAGACGGAAAACCGGTGTTCTCGAACCCGATGCGCGGAGCGCATGGTTCGGACATCGGTGGTCCCGTCCACATAACGCGATTAATACTTGCTAGAAAGCCCGACGCATATCGGATAGGCTACATTAGAAAGGACTATAGAGGTATCTTTCGAGCCAAACAGCTTTCAATTGGCACAATTATAATTATACAGAAGAAGGAACGTTTGCCACAATAATTTGCTTCATCTTTGGGATTTATAAAGTTTAATACAGAAATATTACACATGATCTAGTGTGTTCGTATTTTTTTTCTAAATTTGAATAAGAACTTTTTTATTCAGTTATTGTAAGAAAAATTTGAGTATAACAATTTATGCCCGCTTCATTACTGTACCCTAACAAACAAATTCGCTACACTACATTGATACAAATTTGTCTTCATTAAGTACTACATAAATAATATTATCAATTGCCTCGTATGTTCATATGATTTAAATGCAACCTTTGCGTGTCTCCCACGAATATTGTTGTTGTGAGATTTAAAGGTATTTAACACTGCAGTTTAGTAACACTCATGGAGCGATAATAAATGTCCACTTTCGCAAGTATTGTCTAGAACTATTGTGTCATATAATAGCATAATCTATTTTTAAAAAAGTCACGCATATCGCAAAGCGATCATACATTGTTGTCACCACTTTCTGAACACGCATTTAAGTGTAACTACTTTTTAATTGGTGTATGATACAATAATGTTGGCGATACAGTTGTATCGTATGTCGTAATGTTGTACAGTACTTGTACTATACTGTGCGATTTAACTTGTATAATGCATTACAGATGTAAAAGTTTGTTTGTGTATCAGGGTCTCATGAAATGTGATTATTTGTAACATACAATTAAGTTTGAATGTTGATGCGATGTACATTATTCTTATGGAACACAGAGCACTGTCAGTTTGCACTTTCGGGTAACTCTTCACTTGGATAAATGTTAAATCATCGTAATAACGAAGTACAAAGGATTGTGAACTTAGCAATGCTAATATGTCAGAGCATTATCATTTGTTTTGAACAACAGTACCGTGTATTATAAACAAAGCATACGTGTACAGAATAATGTGTAACTTATTTCAGTTTTAAATGTTGGGCTAATGAGTAGGACTGACTTCGGGTGGCTACTTTGGAAACATTTAACCTATTTTGTACGTACCATTGCCCACCCCCCCCCCCCCCCCCCTCCCTCCCCCTCCCCTGCCTCCCCATGATAATCATTAACATTAATAAATAAAAACTGCTGCATTGCCCGATATTGAAAATAATGAAAAAAAAAAAAACGTAATAAAATACAGCGCGTTTACGCCGACGATGCAGACTGGCATAAGCGTTCCCAAGTTGATAGCACACAACGTATATATCATCTTGTTATCATTTCTACATTAGCGTTTAAGGCCAAGGCAGCGCACAAGGAATGCGTTTTGGAATTGTTAGAGTACATAATGAATCATAGTGATATATTCCCAACGACGGTTACAAATGACATCACAATGAATCAGAAATTGTAGTGCAGCGATTCGTTTGTGTCCCTTTATAGTTACTTGTGTGCTAGGCCTATTATCAGGGCTTATTTCTAGTTGCAATACTCGCGTCGTCAAAAGGGATTGTATACAAAAATACATTGAACCATAATGAAACGTTGATCGATATACCACCGAGGGAAATATATCATATTAAACCCAAATACCATGCGCTGAGAGCCTCTTGTTGAAAGTATGGATTCCGAGGTGACATGAAAAGCACTATTTTCTGAGGGGCGAAGCCCCGAAAAAATAGTGCCTTTTTCTGTCACCGAGGAATCCATAATTTCACTAGTGGCTCGAAATATTGCATGATATATTTGTATCCTTACAATAATAAAACTGTTTTCACTTACCATAAATGTCACTTTAAGTCGATGATTCAAACCGAAGTAAGATAATGCCTTCAATGCACTTGGTCGCATATATATGACGTCATTTTCATGGTATAGTGCACTATACCATGAACATGACGTCACGGTATAGCACATTTTTCTATGGGAATTGCTATGTTTGGTCACATGATACTATGTAGACCAATCACTGAACAGGATTTCATTAATGAAGGATATAAAATCAAATATGTATGTCGGGGTAACTACAATAGTAGTCAAGCTCTTTAAAAACTGAACTGTTGTGACTTTATTAAAAAAAATGAAATTTTAAAGCAACTTACTACACATATTTCTTTACAATGGTATAAATACATTCTAAAGGTTTCTTTACAGGAGGCTATTCTTATTGAAATATAAACCGACAATCGGATGTTTGATATATAATTTGTTTTGTGAATTAACAATGAACATTCAAACAACGTATCATCGTAATTAATAAAATAAAACACCACTGTATTTCATAATAATAAATAAACATCTTATCGATGATAAGATCACGTGATGCAGCGAATCAACGCCCGCTGCCAGTATAATAAGGCTTGTATTTCTCTGACTGGACCATCGTTCTATTTGTGCTTGGTTGTTCTTTCTTTTCTTTTTGGTTATGTTTGTATTAAAGGGGGGGGATTTGGTAATTACCTTTCCTCTAACGCATACTCATATACAGCGCCCACACAATCATAACTGTCCTTCCCTTTAAACTAGCTACTCTGAAGTACGTGCATGAAATTATCATTATAGACAGAAACGGCCTCGGTGGTATTATTTCAATCCCTAGAATCATAATAATAAATTAAATTATCCCGGAAGAATCTAGAACATTCTCAAAAATAATCAAATCTAGTTAAATCAGATTGCCTGCCATAACGCACACATACATAATGTTAGTACACACACGGGACAACGGTACTATCGAATGTTTTCTTTTTACCTTGGCAAAACGCAACATTATGTTAAAATGGAATCATGCACATATGAAATTATATTTAAATTCATTCAATTAAATTCAATTTATAGGATATCGATATGTTCGATTGTAATTAAGTCTTCATTGTTAACATTTTTTTTCAAACAACACAGATCAATAAAGGAGCTTCGTACATTCAATTACAGATATTATTTGAAAGCAATATCTTGTTTTTGTATTCAAATTTAAGTGGAATTTTGCATAATATCAAAACAAAATAACTCATGTGCAACATCCTCAAAAAGTCATTATGATGTTTGGGGTACGAATAGATTCTGTTCAATCACACATAACATCGATATATTTTTAATCAATGAAAAGGCACTTTCCTGACAACAAAATAACTCATGTGCAATTTCTTTTATAAAGTCAACACGATGTTTATTTTTGTTTTGCAATCACATGTAGTTTTCACCTCATGAACATAAGCAATTGTGCTCATTAACATAATGGTATACACTTTACCTAACACATTTGTTATGCTTCGATATTCATATGTCACTCGCCGTATATTTATTTGGTGTTTATGACTGGAATGTGTACAACATTTATAATGGGGGTTTGGAGCTAAAGACGATATTGTTGTATTGCACTGATGAGGTCTTTATCTAAACAATGCATACGAACTTTTTAATTATCCTATTTGTACATAGTACTCGCTATGAATCGCAAATATCTCAAATGATCAACAAACATATATAATATGTTGTACCGTATCAAATCACTGTAAAATAAGCGTGCATAATCACTGTCAAAACAATTCATTCGAACTATATTTTTGTGGAGGGGAAGAGTATTTGATTGTATAATATATATGGAAGATTGTCTGTTTGCATGTATAGGTGTAATTACTACAAAAGGTAATAAATTGTGGACGCGGTGTGGCAAGATTGGTAGAGCGCGTGCTTTCCTACCGTGAGATCCCGAGTTCGAACCCTCCCACAGCTCCGTTTGTCCTTCAGCAAGGCATTTAATTCACATTGCTGCTCTCTACCCAGGTGTATAAATGGGTACCTGCCTACCTGGTCAGGTGAAAATTAGCTTGGTGCACCTATATGGTTGCCCGCGGCTAGTATGCTCCTCGAGGAGTTGAGAATATGTATAATATGTATAAGAATTATTGTGCGGGTCTGAACTGTACCAAATGACCAGGGATAATAATAAGCGGTTAGAAGCTGTTCTGCATTATGCGCTATACAAATACGATCTATTATTATATGACTGGTTCAATGTTACTGCGATCTACGAACACGTAATGCGTATATTCATGTCATGCTTTCACTGTATTTGATGCATTCATGTTCATGAAAATAATATTAATACACCACATTCAATGCACACTCAAATATGTTGTATCACGTGTTATTATTCAACCGGTCTCCAAATCGGCATGCAGGCATGTGAATGAATACAAGGACGTGTGTATCAATGTGATATGTGTGTGGGTTGCAATTTTATACGTGCTCATACACAAATTGGTAATGAGGAGTTGCCTTGATATTTATGTTAAAAAAGGAAGAAAAAACATACATAACCGTACAAGCATTATTTTTTCAATGAGAAGTTGTCCACAAGCTTGGCAGAGAACATGGCCAATTTAAATCCCTCTAATACATAATGGCTTCCACTATATATGAGAGCCATACTTGTCTTATATCTAAGGCTATATTTCTGCTCAAACTTTCAGAGATTATTACCCCGCGATATTCTCTTGAAGTGAAACATAGACATGTCCAGGTTTGATATGTCCTTCAATTAATTCAAGCGCCTCGGCGTTGCAATTTTGTTTTATTTTAGAAAACGTTCATACGAACATTACAAAATATTACAACATAAGCAACACTAAGCAGTATAACAAGGCAAACAACACAATATGACTACACATTATATGAGTGATATTGACGTCATTTCCCCTGCATGTATTGTAATACTTTTTTTAATAAAAAAGGATGAGATATCAACAATATAATAAGAAGTCAACGATTCAGCATTTCGCCATGCACTTGCGCGCACGTGAAACTCACTGTAATTGTTTCATTTCAATATGAAGAGCTCTATATAATTGTTTGAATACGCCCTTAATCTCAATGTCCTTTGCATTACTCATGAAAGGGAATAAGATGTGGAAAATATAAATAACAACTAAATTGGTTCATAAAGCATCACTTGACACTGACAACATCAATATGATGTATTATAATGTGCGCATTCGTTTCTATTCATTGAATTTATATTAATCCGCCCACACTCTGTTACCATGGTTACCACCTGCTGAAAGTGATCTAGTAACTTTGTTGACATGTGCAACAAAAACTGATGAATGGTTGATAAATTGTCAATTTTTGTAATATAAATACGTCCAGGCTTTGCACTCGAGACCTCTGGATTGCTTGACCGGACGTTGCTCTTACTACCAGGGCCCCGTTGCAGAAAGATATACAATCGATTGTAAGGTTACAATTGATCGTAAGCCACAAATCTTACGACTTTCAACCAATCAGATTTTCGCATGTAGAACACGTGATCGGACTTACAATCAATCGT
Source organism: Echinarachnius parma (assembly GCA_037951105.1). Taxonomy (NCBI): domain Eukaryota; kingdom Metazoa; phylum Echinodermata; class Echinoidea; order Clypeasteroida; family Echinarachniidae; genus Echinarachnius; species Echinarachnius parma. The sequence continues at coordinate 278,170 of JBAMJV010001184.1, read as the reverse complement.
AACTTACAATCGATTGTATCTCTTTCTGCAACGGGGCCCTAGTGAGTTATGTTCGTCCCTGAAACTGCTTAGTAGTTAAAGGGATCTAGTAACTTTGTAGACATGTGCAAAAAGTGATGAATGGTTGATGCAATGTATATTATTGTTGTCTCATATGTCCACAGGGTATTGTGTGAAAATTTCAAGTCAAATGGACATTGCATAGCCAAGTAATGAGCGGAAATGCAAAGTGATATTCAATAACTCACTGCACTCACTTTGTACACAGAAGAAAAACTCGCCCGGAGTTTTTCTTATCTGAATACTTCGATCGTACATATCTTTGTAACGAAAGGGAAATTTGAAAAACCGAAACCTCTCCCATGATTTTATTGTTAATACGAATACAACAAGGTATGAGGGAACCGCTAGAATGAAAAATTTATTTTTAGGATTTGGACAATGTTACTAAGTCCCTTTAATGCTCGTGCGGTCAGAAGGGCCGGTTTCATGAAAGGGTCTTATCTCCGTACGTGCACATTCAACATTGGTATAACATAACGTTCACATTTATGGCAACACATGTTGTATGAAAGCGGCGTTGCTATTTTACTTTGTCAACCTTGTCCTTTGTGATCGGAACAAACGCCATCCATATGTCCGTAGATCAGTCACAATCACGTGACAGTTAAGTTGGTCTTAATAACTATTAGCTATTAGCTAAGACCCTTTCATGAAATTGGGCCCTGGCAAAAACCCGAAAGATTAAGAAATCAACTTACAGGGAAGTAATGTGAGCACAGGCCGGAAGAAATCGAAGTAATGTAGCATTGTAATGGGATTATACAGCTACCAGACATTAACGTCGATCTCACGTTTATTTTCCACAATAATGGAAATGTGTATTAAACATGTTGAAGGGACTTAGTAACAAATTCTCAAAATCCAATTGGAATTCTAGCGGCTTCCTCGATACCTTGTTTTATTCATATTAACAATAAACGCATTGAAAAAGGTTTCGGTTTTTCAAATTTCCATTTCGTTCAAAAGATATTTGCGATAGAAGTGTTCTCATATGAAATTATCTACGGGACCTTTTTAGCCGTGTTTATACAAAGTAAGTGCAATGAGTAAGTGAATATCACTTTGCATTTTCAATAATTTCTCGGCCAAATAACATCCAATTAACTTGAAATTTGTACACATTACTTTCTGGACATATCAGATCACACCAATACACATTTTATTAACCACACATCACTTTTTGAACTTGTCGACAAAGTTACTAGATCCCTTTAAAGGCTTACAATACAATGCAAAATGCATCGACAACATGAATAAGGCAAACCCGGAATCGCAATCCCGTTTGGAAGATATTGAGGTAATGTAGCGATGATCAGATTATTCAGCTATAAGGCATCGATTCGCACTTGAATATTTAAACAAAACAAATAATGTTTTGACAAAATAAATCACGTGATCACCTTAGTAAGATTATTTTGGGGGAAGAAATGTAGGTAATGTAGCATTATCCGATTATTCAGCAACCATACGTATCAGTTAACTGTCGCGCTCGTTATAATAGACCGCTTCTGTAATGTATGCAAATAATATGCGTATGACGTCAGACTCCCCGTTGGCAAGCTTAACAATATTAGTAACTAGGTCCGGCAAGCTTAGCTTGCCGGACCTAGTTACTATTGTTAAGCTTGCCAACGGGGAGTCTTACGTCATACGCATATTATTTGCATACATTACAGAAGCGGTCTATATACTGTCCGCAATACTGATAATATAATGAATCCTGATACTCTAAAATAATTAAAATGGTCCATTTCGCTTGTTTTTTTTTCTTTTTCGAAACGTGATAGTTGAGACTTTAATATCAACAGTATATAATCATCATAAGATTCTTGAGAATGATGTGTGACATTTTCATAGAAAAGGAACGATATTTACTGAGTGACCGAAAAGAAAGCTGATGTCTACGTTTATCCTGATTGGTCGCCTGGTGTATCCGAATTCGGATAGTCTTGACTAACGGTCGAAAGCGTCCATAGACGCTTTCCGATTCCATCTGAAATGTATACATAATTAGAGGGGCATTTTACAAATCGAACCTATTAATTATTATGTTACCATGATAGTAGGCCAAAATATGCGTGTTGACTGCATTTTTGGTACGATTGTTATACTTGGCACACATATTCCTTAGATAAAAATTTTAAAAATTCATCCAAAGAGACACTCTGTATCTATGCAAATTAGGCCTAATTTCCATAATTTATGCAAATCCTATTCATGGGAATGGGATATTCTATGAAAATGTTGTATTTATTGAGATATTTGAAGGAGAAACATTTGAACATAATAATCTGCTAGATTAATCCACTGGCCTTGATATACCCTAGACCATCTATCTTTAAAGTTATTCTCTCAAGTATCTCAATGAAAACACCATTTCCATAGAATATCCCATTCCCAATAATAAATTTGAATAAATTATGGAAATTAGGCCTAATTTGCATATATTCAGTATGTCTCTGTGAATAAATTGTTCTCCTTTTGTTCCAAGGAATATTAGAAACAACATTTTCATAGAATATCCCATTTTCATGAATAAATTTGCATAAACTATGGAAATAAGGCCTAATTTGCATAGATACAGAGTGTCTCTTTGGATGATTTTTTTTTCTTTTGGTGTGCCAAGTAAAACAATCGTACCCCAAAATGCAGTCACGGACCTCTTAACAAGCCTACTATGACCTAAACGACGAGGTGCAAGAAAAGTGTATAAGCTCCATATTAATGTCGTTGAATTTTACAAAAGTTAAAGGAAAGTTAAAGAAAACCAAAGACAAATCAAAGGTTTCGAAAAATTAAATCATGTTAGCCCTTAACCTAACTTGTTTTGGAGGAAATCAACGTTATAAAACATCGTTAGGTTATACAGTTACCATGCACACGAATCAACTCACAATAAAGGTCACACACATACTCATTTTCTACAATAATGGTAATCTAATGTTAAGCTTAACAAAATTGAACACTAACATAGTTATAATGTTTTGACCAAATAAATCAGGCGAACTCTATTTTCTTTGAGTCGGAAGAAATCGAGGTAATGTAGCGATAATCACATTATATACAGCTACAACGCATCGCCTGTAACAGCTGTACGTTCGTGCTCAAAAACAAAAAATAAAAGAAATTCGAATCTATTGGTACAATAAAACGGATGAACCCTGACAATTATTTCGTTTGGAAATCTTCGAGGTAATGTAGCGAAGATCAACCAAACACGGATACACGATAACTGTCGTGCGAATGTTTGTTTCTTTACAACAGTGATAATCTAATTTTACGCTTAGATAATTGGACTAAATATCATAATGTTTCAGCCACCCTGCCCCGTAGTCAGGAATTTTTACAGCGGGCGGCATTGATCCAATCTGCGAGCGCGTAAACGCCAGTTGTTTGTGTCAAGTATAAGGGCAAATACACAGAGTATGGTGGCTTAGCGGTTATATCTTCCTCCTCATGCGCGGGAGGTCCCGGGTTCAAACCCAGACCGGGTCATACTAAAGATTTTAAAATGGTACCTTCTGCCTTCTAGCCAGGCGCTCGGCATTTATAGAATGGAGAAGGGAAAGTTAATCACACGAGTTACCAGATGACTGGCCCCCATCTGTAGCTTTCGCTACATTTTAGTAGACATGCGGCCTAGGGCTCATGAATCGGGAAGGACTTTAACTTAACTTTAAAAGGGCAAATGGCGGGAAAGCGGGGGCGGAGCCCTCGAAATCGTATGAATACCTCCGAATTGGCTAACACAAGCGAAAACAACAACAGCAGCTCTAAAAAAAGTCATCAAAAGGCCTAACACCGTCAGTGGTAAACAAAGAGACATCACGTAAGCCCTTTTATTTTATAATACATGTACTTTTGTTGAAAGAAAGCGAGGTAATGTAGCATCTTTAGATTATGCACCTACAAAACTTGTAAACTTGTTTAAGCATCAACTCAAAACGACTGTCGCGCTTATGTTTAATTCTCCGTAGTAATGGGTGAATCGAGTTTTACGCAGATGTTATACCCGCCTGAATAGACACGCGAACGTGCGACGTTATAAAGAGGTGATAGATACACGTAATAAGAGTGGTTATTTATTATAGCGCTATTCCCGTGAGGATCATATCGCTTTACACTATTATTATGATGAAGGCATGTTCTAAAAGGCTTTAATTTAAACATAAGCAAGAATAATACGAAAGGAAACCAATCCCTTCCTCGGGATAAAATACACACAAGTATAAAAAAAACACAACAACATCATGATGATATCAAATTTCATGGTCGACCCTAATTGGCTAACACAAGGAAAACAGAACAACACAAACAAGGCCTGAAAAGTATGTGTGTGTGTGTGCGGAGGAGGGGGGGGGGGGGGGGGGGGCGGCAAATGCAAATGCCGCCTCGCTCGACAGTGTTTAACAAAAATACATCACGTAAACTCCTTTGTTTGTAAAAAGAGCGAGGTAATGTAGCATCCTTAGATTATGCACCTACAAAGCTTGTTTCTTTATAAGCATCACATCAAAACGACTGTCGCGCTTATGTTTACTTCTCCAGAGTAATTGGTAAATCAATTTTACGCACATGTTATACCCGCGTGAACAGACGCGCGAACGTGCGGCATTATACCGCGCCATGACTACCGGGCACAAACACAAAGGCACGGACGTCCTTTTGACGCTATAATGAGTTGATGAAGGCATTTCCAGAACAACAAAAATTAAGAGGAAAAAAAACCTAAATTCACTGGCTCGAGATGACAAACACATACACAAGTCTAAACACAATCAAAACAACAACAACAACGTAATGATATAAACACATAATTATCATCTATTGATTTGCAGCTGTTCAGTAATCGATATCAAGTTCAACATGTGCATCTAACTATGCGGATTTTGTACAATGTTCCTCTTGTAATTCTCCTTGTATGTCAACTATAAAGCTTGTATGTATCTTGTAGTCATGTATACTACAGAAAACAATTATCAACAAAAGATAAGTGAAACTAAAAACGAAATTGATACTACCACGAGTTAGAAGCATATTTTATAAGAAAAAACAACAACCATGAAATAAATTATTGTTTATATAATAATATTTATGAAATATTGCATGCGTGCATGCAACAAAAAGTAATCGAGTTTCTCGCCGATTGTATTCGTTTAATTTCCCCCAACTGGATCTTAGCCGTAGAGGGCGACATCCATGTATAACTACGACTACTCGAGTGACTAGAAAATCTGTAATCACACTGCTTCTAGTAAACTGCAGCAGCTGAAGCTAGTAAGTAACACGCCCTCTGTTAGGCTTAATGCAGCGGACGTGAATTATTAACATACAGTCGGTACCATTTAAACACACTGTATATATTTCAACGGTTGGGACTCTGGACAATGTCTACCAACAGATTCCAAGAATATGCAATCTGTGTTATATATACACAGGACAGCCACCATTTTAAATGGGTTGGGATGCACATTTACATGACACATCTGGCTTGTTTTAACGAAAAGCCATCAAAATATATAACGTGGCAGCGGATTTTTCAATATTTTCTGGCGTTTCACTGGTTTCTCTCCAGCCAGCGAGCTCCTCTGCCAATAAAAAAAAAAAAAAAAGAAAGAAGAAGATATCTCGCACTTATCGTGCTCGTGTGCAAACCCGATGGGCTATGAATGCGCATTCGTTCGTGGATGTAGGTAGTGTGGCAAGATTGGTAGAGCGTGCGCTTTACAATCAGAATATTGCAAGTTTAAACCCTGTGTATGCCCATTGCATTTGCCTTTCGGCAAGACAATTTGTCTACTATAGATGTAAATTATACATAAAGCCTTATTTATCTATTTTTGTATTTAATGTATTCGTTATTATTTCAGAAGGTTTGCTCTTTCAGTGGTCGAAACACTGTTTTCAAGGGAGGCCCTACAACATAAAATTCAAACAAAGATTTTACAAAAAAGTACACATATTGTTGAAATAGACAAAATAGATCAATGTATAAGCAGCACCCACTATTCAACACAAAAATGTGAAGAGTTATTTGTCGACATGCGACGATAAAAATGAACACAAACACTTACACCGCTTTCACTATCACCGCACAAGCCACAAGCCCATGTTTATACGTATTATACTATTATTCAATTAGTTTGGCCAATATTGAAGTTTTAGGTAACTTTCCCAAATCTGTTATTTTACTTGATTGCAATATAATGATTATAAAAATAGTTAAGGAGTGTGAGCTGACAAAGAGGTGTTTTGATTGCTTGTCTTTCTACAAACACTGTAATTCTAGCGATTTGCTTATAATGCTAACTTAACCAACTTTCTAACTTTCAATTTCGGGTGATTTGTAGTATAATTATGTAGCAATTTGGCAAGGGAATACCCTCGCATTACGTGCTAGATTCACTGGACTATAACACCAATTAGTAATGCACTATTTCTTCCTCCGGAAATCTGCATATTCATTCACACATGAAGAACAATACATGCGATTATAGATGAGTTGGCACAAGGGAAACGATAATGTTTGTATATTTCCGCGGTAAGTGAAAAATCAAACAAAACAAATAATAAATGAAATGCATATTTACTCAGTGTTGTCAGCGCTGTACCATAGGATCGGATAACTGTAAACACAGGTTAAAATGCCAAGAAAAACAATCTATTTTCTCATTTTGAAACAAACAAATGAGTTAGTTTTCTTGTTTCACTTGTACGAAATCCTTTCTCAATGATTTGAGCGCAAAAAGTCCCATGCGGTTTTACGGCCAATACCCTTTCACTACGCAATTAGTATTTCAAACACAATTTAAAGGCCCACTCCCACGTGTGCGATCCTAACAAAAATACCCATTTCTCTTTTGCTTCGTAGTATTTATGGCAAACACCCTAATTTGCATTATTACATTTGTGCGGTGCAAGTAGAGCATGATTTGCACAAACATCCGAGTTTATTGTACCCTCATTGCTTTATACCTTCAACAGATAGTTATTATGTTTGACTTTGGCAAACAAAAACAAAGTAAATATTTATTTCGGAGATTACACTTCCTCGATGATGCAATGATCCAATCAAAATCCCTTTTTTTAAATTGCATAGCTGTGTTTGTATTTACATTTAGGAAACATCATATTGTTTTTCACATTTCATCCAGGTAATTCTTTTCTTATTTCCTTTTAGAGAAAAAAAAAACGGCGATGACTAATTAAAAGAGCATTGACATTAACTGACGCAAAAACACATTCATATCCCACTCATTGCACCAACATTCAATCATTTTAATAACTAAATAACAGTAGGATCGCACAGCGTGTTATAATGAGGCTAAACGAAGTTTTCTATTCAAGTCTACCGATAGAGGGCGCATGAGTTTCCAACTCGCTCGGTAGATGCGATCAACAAAGCGATTTGACAGCATCGTTTGTCGCCCTCTCTATTTGGCTACATGTTTACTCAATATTTTTATGTTCTTAGTCCGATACATAAATGATCACACATTTACACATACTTGTAGTTATCAGTTCACTTTATTTCGATGGCAGAACATAATAAGAATCGGATCGAGTGCAACTCGTCCGAACTCCAAAACTGGAATGATCTCTACATCTAGACGAGAATCAGAATCATCATATAAAATCCCCCTAGTAACTCTACACACAGCATTATAACCAGGGGTAAAAGGGGGCGTGAATAGGGTAGTGCAAACAAGGGGTGCACAGGGGTTGTGGCTTCCTTGCTGCCACTAAAATACATCAAACTATAATAAGGAATAAAGGTCCATTCTTAGAACAAAGAAAGTCCTGTAGTGATAATGTTTATCATCACTTATCTCCTTATCAACAAAAGTCTCCTTTCAAGTTCTATTTGATTCATAACATTGGCCAGAAAGCTGACCATCAAATATATTGTGTTCATCCCAAAACTAAACAAGTCTCTAAGTCGACCTCCCAACAAGTTATCATATTCTTTATCAAAGCTTTCTGGGTTGGGGGAATACAGTTATCTATGTTTGTTCCTGTTTCCAAGTTCAAAGGAACAAAGGGGTTCTATGACGGTGACTCTAATAAGTCCCACCGGGAGATTATGTATATTAATGTGGACAGAGATTAATGACTAAGGTCACTGTCCAGCATTTGAACGGGAATTTGCCTAACTATATTACTTATCTTTGGGACCTAACACTTGCCCCTCCTTCGAAAAAGTGTATCGCCCTCGATACAAAAACTTAATTACTGTGAAAGAAGAAAAAAAAAAATACAAATCGTAATAATTTACACTTGAAATGATCAACAATTAATTTAACTCAAACCAGAAAAGGGAATGTATCTCATTAACATCATCAAACTACTGAATGCTCGGTGTAAATCATACAAATTACACAAAAAGGAGAATGCACTGGAATAAGCGTTAACAAACCATTAGCTCAAACTTACTAGTGTTACAAAAAAATGAACAATACAACGTAATATAAAACCACATTAACACTACTGACTATTAAGATATATAACCTCTACAATAAAACACAATCCAAACAAAACAAACTAAGTAATGACTCAAACTGCCGAACTATACTGACAAAAGAATATGACTACTTAAGCGAAACAAAATCAAAACACACTGGTTTCATCTGAAATCTGCCTTGCTAAACTACGCACTTAAATCATACTATCAAACAATATTGTTAACCAACTATATAAGCACCCATAAAGAACGGGCCAACAACCTTCCCAAAATCACAAAGACCAACGTCAATGTTCAAATAATCCTTTCCCACCAATAATCCAAATCCTTCAAAACAATTCTTAGACAGTGGGGTAACAACTTCCAGACCACCACCAATTATCACTTCTAATCTATCTTATTTTGGCTCCACCCCAAAGGGCGTGCTCTACTAAAAGTGCAAAACAGTAGAGAGGCAAGACGGTGTATCAGAAGTCACTCAGTGAACGTGTTAGTCCCGCCCACAAAAGTTGTGGGTGTAACTTAAAACATAACTAGTACCCAATATGCATTGGTCAGGCACTATATAATAAACATTATGTACAAATGTATGTATTGGCCAGTGTTGGTGTGTACCCACACACATCTTTTGTCAGGCCTATCAACTTTCAGGGGGAAAAAAATGTCCCGTAACAAGATATTAAACACCAAAATAAACCACGTGTTTCCAATACCGTACATCATAACAAAATCATGAACAAATATAAACAACAGGATCAGTTGGAAAATAAAAGCAACAAGAGAATAAGAGAGGGAGACACATAAGGAGAGAGATAGAGAGAACAGAATATTCAGAGAGTTGATAGATAGTCAGGAAGTGGATGCAGAAAGGAAGAGCAGAGAAAAGAAATACAAAGGAATGAAAAAAATAGGATAACCAAAAAGACATATATCAATAACATTGATTGTTCAGCAAATTATTGACAAAAGCGTTATCACTCAATCATTATCATCAATATCATAAAATAATTGACTATATAAATGATAACATGACTTTGTACCACCATAAACTTGTTTTTTCTTTAAATCACTAGAAAATGGAATATGGGTAAAATAGAAGAGCAGGTGTGGGGAGCAGTAAAAACAAAGTTGGGTCAGAAAAGAGAGGGAGTAAGTAACTAGGTGAGGTGGGTAATGGGTCAGAGTGGCGGAGAGCGAAAAAAATAGAAGGAAAAAAAAAAAAAAAAAAAAAAAAAAAAAAGGGGGGGGGGGGAGGTGGGTATTTAGCTGGGGTAATACCGAATGTGGGGAGGGATGGATACAGCAGAGAAGGAAACTGCCATAAAATCTGCTGCAGTAATGTCAGTACTTATCATGATTACACAAGGCCAAACCTTTGACCACAACATTACATGGAATACATCGATCAAATACGGAGCACGCGTGCCAAAAGAGGGGTTGGTATCAACTACCACACATGCTGGCAACTTCAAAACAAAGGTGACCCTCGTGAGTTTCAAAGTAAATATGTCAAGTCCAACAATAACAAGACATACCAGTATATAAGAAACATCTAAATTACTTCCCCAAGGTATTTTGCGAAGGGAAAATCAACATTGGAGGTGTTAAATTAACAAAAATGGTTGAGGTAAAAACTGAGGAGAAAATAAAATATGTAAAGCAAATGAACCATCACCTAGGGACATAATATCTAAATTCCATATTCCAAAACTTTGAGCCTGAATATCAAATATCAACAGCACAAAAAAAAAGATAACCAATATGATTATAAACCATTACTTCTTCTTTTGTTTCTGTGGGACTATCAAATTTTGAATCAATAAATACTAAACAACATCTTTCATTGGTCACATTTATGACCCTTTGCGTCTTCCTGAACTAGTGAGCATATTATAAATAAAATCAAAGCGGCCTGGTAAATACCAGCAAAGGCGCCTTTAGAGAGGTGCAGGGCAAATCATTTATCGCAATGCTTCAAATATCAACAAAAGACAACATCTTATCTTAAATACCAGGCACTTTTCCACTAAATCACACAACATCGATTCATCCTGCCCGCAGAAGTGAAACGAGTTAAAACCCAAATAGCTAGTGCCATAATCGAGGGAACCAAATCGTCATTTGTTCTCTCCTCTTTTTTTCTTTTTCCATCAACCGTTACAGCGCAAGAGGCAACTTCAGAATCATAAATGTGACAGGGATGTAACTGTAACACCATCATTTTGTCCAAACGAATTAACAAAAAACTTTTACACCAACTTTTACATTTAAAATATAAAAAAAACACTGAGGGCCCCTACATAAACTTAAAACAAAATAAATAAATAAATAAAGAAAATGGCTGGGTGAATAAGGAATTGTAATTCAAACTAAAACGAAATAATATTCAATTGCGATCCATAACCCTTAAAATCGCTATTTTGAAAGGAAAATTATTAAATTGCGCTCAGCAACATAACCCATCGACGACAAAAGCGAACAAAATATACCTTTATCATGAAAATAGTGTATACGTACACCATATTTCAAGTGTGTTACAATGTTACACAAACATAACAAATTACGATAATATCGGTGCACCGTGCACGTTTCTAAGCAAATTACATCATAGTTTGTACACCGCGTGACCTGGTAGCAGTGTTGTTGCCTGACATAGCTTGCTCTTGCAACTTATTGACCCACTCGGGAAAGTCGCTACTCAGATAAGGCTTCAGCCTATCGTGATGAACAATTTTACCTTGAGATTTATTTTGCTTTATCTCAAACAACAAATCATTCATTTTCCTTACAACTACAAATGGTCCTTTCCATTTCTCATTGTTCAATTTAGGGCTAAGTCCCTTTTTCCTTGTTATGTCACGACAGTACACCAAGTCACCAACATCAAATGAATTATGGGAAAGTCTTACGTCATGATCTCTTTTCTGTCTTTCAGCGGTTTTTCCTATGTGCTCGCGAGCAAACTGGTATGCCTCATCTAATTGTTCTTGTAGTTTGACTACATAATCTTCTGGGTGTCGAGGCTTGGAGTTTGCGCGAAGACCTAATTTAACTTCTAGAGGGGTCTTTACCTCTCGTCCAAACATCAAATAATTGGGTGAAAACCCAGTTGTATTGTGAACTGTACTGCGATATGCAGAAGTCAACAAATTAAGGTTAACATCCCAATCTCGCTGGTGCTTGCTGACATAAGAAGAGATCATGTTTGCTAAGGTTTGATTAAACCTTTCAATGAATCCATTTGACTGTGGGTGGTAACTTGATGTTTTTGTCTTGTGGGTCTCAAAAATATTACACATCTCGTGAAACAGTGAGGATTCAAATGTCCTTCCTTGGTCAGTATGCAATTCGAAAGGGGCTCCATATCTAGAAATGAATTCATTCACCACTTTTTCGGCAACAGTGGCAGAACATTGATCAGGAATAGCATAGGCTTCAATCCATTTTGTAAATGTGTCACCTACAACCAAAATGTATCGATTTCCTTGATCTGAAATAGGAAACGGACCTAAAATATCCATTGCTATCCTGTCTAGTGGAGCTCCCTGTTGGTAATTTTTTAGTGGTGCTCGAGGAGATTTTTGAGGTCTCTTACGGGCTCCACATACCTTGCAAGCAAGAACATAGTTCCTCACTGAATCTTTCATTTTGTACCAGTAGTAGTTTTGACGAATCCTACTAAGAGATTTCTTGAAACCCAAATGTCCAGACATTACTGAGTCATGGTTTGCTTCCAATATCATTTTGATCAAAGATTTTGGAACGACCAATGTTAGATGTGAATGAGATGGTGTTTCGTCCCACCTCTTGTACAAAACTCCATCAATGATGGTGAGTTGTCCCCATAGTAACCAAAGATTTCGCACCATTGGGTTTTTATCTTGAACCTTTTCTCTATTGGGTCTTGTTTCGGATTCGTTCAGCCACCCAAGGACAATACTTATGTCTCTATCCTGTCTTTGAAGAGATGACAAATTATTAATGGAAACTCCTAGTGAATCAAAAAACTGCTGCCCAACATTTCTATTAGCTTGGGCGTATTTTTCGGATACCCGGGGCGCATTAGAATCACTAGCGTTACCATCAATACTTTGTGACCTATTCTCAGATTGTGCTTGACGACGTGTTACTACAGGCCTAACGTAATTGACAGATCCTATACAAGAATGATAATATTTACTAATTAATTGAACACCCGATCTTAAAGTCCCAAGGATGGTATGTATGAGCATGACTACATACCAAACTGCCAGTCCAATATCCGTCATGTACTTCCCGCTATCCACTGCGTCCGCTTCATCATCGATGTCGCCGTCGAGTGTCGCCCTCGGTGCAGCGTCGTCCTTTGGTTGACGCGCTGGCTCACCTCGCGCACTCTCGTCCTCGCTGCTAGCGCTCACGCCAGCAATTCTCCTCGTCATCATCGGCGCCACGTCATCGATCTCCATGAAGTCGGACCAGGCGGCGTGCTGTTTCTCGCAATGTATGCACCCACCACAAGGAAGTGAAGTGAGAATGCTCCTCCCATCGTAGCATTCGCAGATTTCGGGACTGCATGGTTTGCGGGACAAAGCGTCAGCGTTAAGGTGACTCTTTCCCGCTCGATGTTCCAGCACGAAGTTGAATTGCGATAATATTTCCAGCCACCGCGCCATCTGGTTAGTCGGCTCGCGAAATGACATAATCCATCTCAACGCACTGTGATCAGTTCTGACTTTGAACTGTTGTCCAAATAGGTGATGTCTAAATTGATGAACGAAAGTTACAATGGCTAGGAGCTCCCGACGCGTGACACAATATCGACGTTGAGCCCTGGTCAACGTCTTGCTCGCGAAAGCTATTGGGCGTTCGTCATACTGCTCGGTTGACGAATTCCATTGTAGCTGAGACAGTGTTGCTCCTATTCCATAGTTGGATGCGTCGGTGTCTAGTATGTAGGTTCCGTTAGCTAATGGGTATCCCATTATGTTGTCGCTGGTAAGTAAGTCCTTTAATTTGCAAAATGCTTCCTCGCATTTGGCGTCCCAGTGGAATTTTACACCACTTTCCAGCATGCGGTTTAAAGGGCGCGCGATACTTGAAAAGTCCTTTATAAATCTCCGATAATAAGAGCAAAGACCCAAGAACGAGCGAATGTCCTTAATGTTTGTCGGAGTAGGCCATTCTGCCACCGCCGCTATTTTCTCGGGATTCGCCTTAACTCCCTCTGGTGTGACGACATGTCCGAGAAATAAGACTTCCGATTGGAAGAGGGCACATTTACTTGGCTTAAGCTTAAGTCCGGCCTCACTTAAGCGACTAAAAACATCGTCGAGCCGTTCAATATGCGATTCAAATGTTGAGCTGAATATAATGACGTCGTCCAAATATATCAGCAATGACTTCCACTGCAGCCCTTTGAGCACGAGCTCCATGCATCTTTCGAATGTGCTTGGTGCATTAGATAATCCGAACGGCATGACATTGTATTCAAAAAGTCCTGCTCGGGTGCGAAATGCTGTTTTATACCTGTCCTCCTCCTTCACCTCCACCTGCCAGTATCCGGATTGTAAGTCTAATGTAGAAAAATATTTGCTGTCGCTCAGGCAGTCCAAACAGTCATCGATCCGTGGTAACGGGAAGCTGTCGAATTCGGTGACTGAATTCAACTTCCTATAATCCACACATGGGCGCGTAGTACCATCCTTCTTTTTAACATAAACGAGGGGAGAAGCCCATGGTGATTTGGAGGGGCTTATAATACCAGACCGTAATTGGTCTGATATAATTTTCTCCTCCTCCTTCTCGAAAGCGCGGGGTGGTCGTCGAGCTGGTTGTCGTACCGGCGGTGCACCGTTAGTGTTGATTTCGTGTTGGATGACAGAGGTACGGCCGAGATTGGTTGGAGATTTCGCGAAGGCGTCCTCGTGTTTGGAAAGTAAATTGTATAACTGTGACTGTTCTGTGGTATTTAGCCCCTCTGCATTCCGTTGATATAGCTCGTCAACAACGGGGTGCAGCTTTTCCTCTGCACGTTCAGTGGGTATACCATGAGTTCTATTAGTATTAACAGTGTGGATGCGGCACGCGTGATGTGTTGCTTGTTGTTCGCCGACGTCATCGGGGTGGTCGATGATGGCGACGACGTCGCTCGCTATATGTGCGGTGCCAAGCGTTGTGTCCGCGTGTAGCAAAACATCTTCATCCGAAGCGTTCATGATGCGAATGGGCATTGTGGGTGCTGGGCTTACTAGAACTGTCCCAACAAGCAGGGATTTATTCTCCAGTCCATCGGTGAGGGGCTCGATGACTGTATCGTGGGTGGGGACTTGGTGGGGAATGTATCCTTGTACGATGTGTTCCGAACGGGCGGGTATTAGAGCATCCGATTTAAGGTGAACTCGTGAAATGGGGATCTGTCCAACAAACTCGCAATTAACAAATCGGCCATCGATTTTCATGCCCCGTCTGGCCTCCAATATGCAATTGAAATGGTACAAAAATTCATATCCTAATAGCGTATCGTCCGCCATTGGTACCACAAAAGCTGGCCAGGTGTATGTCACACTGCCTATCTTAAATCCAATTGTCACACGCGCTTTCACCACCAGTTCACCATCGTCTGCTGCTTTCAAAACTATGTTATTAGTTTTGTGTCGGATAAGGCTATCTTTGTGGCGTATTTTATTGAAAAGGGATTCCGAAATAAGGGTTACTGCCGCTCCTGAGTCAACTAGTAATTTTGTATGTATTCCTTCAACTTCTGCGGGGACAAATGCAGATAGTCCTGTGTTCTCCACATTTCGAACATGTATGTGGACCGGTGTCTGGCCGGAAGACCCGGTCCCACTTAGTTTTCCTGCTGTGGCGGGTGGGGGCAGTTGTGCTTGTGGTGCCCAGGTTCCCCACAGTTGTAGCACCTACCCCAGACGGAGCCCTCTCGTCCGCGACCGCGACCGCTATATCCGCCTCTGTTGCCGTAGTTGCCGCGTCCTCCACCGCGACCACGACGTTCGCCCCAGCTGCGTCCACCACCGAGATCCAGCTTGCCGGCAAGCTTATCGACTAGACCGTCGATCTTTGCGTCGATGCTCGCTGCCATCTTCGTCTCCAGGTCAGCCAGCTTGTCGTCGATGGTTGGGGCTGCAGCTCCTTGCGCGACAGGGCGCACCTTCACCGACGACCGCTGCTCGTCCGTGATCGACCGATAGCGGTCGACCAGGTCCTGAGCCTCGGAGAGGTTGCTCGGTTCCTGCATCCGAACAGCCATCGCAAGGTTTTGATCCTGTTTCCCCGAAGGAATTGGCGGAGTGCAATCTGCTCCCGTGTTGCCTCGTCCGCAGTCGGGAAACCACGAAGTGTAAACCTCTGCAGGTCGGCGACGTACACGGCCAGCGATTCCCCAGGCATTAACTTGCGCGATTCCAGCTTTGCCACAAATGAATTTGGGGCAGCCCTCTCTTCGAACCGATTTGCAAGTGCCGCGCTCAGACTGCTAAAGGACTCGAATACCGTACTTGGCTGGGTCCGGAATAGGTAATCGGCGGCTTCCCCCGTCACAGCAGAAAGGAGACGAATCCGCTTCTCCTCGTCGGACCAGCGGCAAGCTTTCCCCAAACTCAGGAAGACTTGGTAAAACGCCTGCCATGGTGTGTCACCTGAAAATGTCGGCTGCCGTGGGAGTGGAACTTTGGTCGCAGCTAGTCCTGGCTGCCTGACCTCCTCCTCTTCCTCAAAAACTGCATCCATACCACCAACATCTGCCTGCCTTCGACTCCTAGACTTCCCGGGCATCGTGAAACGGAACGAGTACGTGGTCGAGTCCAAATTTTTAACTAGAGTAGCGTGGTCGAATCATAGTATGCCGCTTTACCGCTGCCACCAGTTTTATGTTCTTAGTCCGATACATAAATGATCACACATTTACACATACTTGTAGTTATCAGTTCACTTTATTTCGATGGCAGAACATAATAAGAATCGGATCGAGTGCAACTCGTCCGAACTCCAAAACTGGAATGATCTCTACATCTAGACGAGAATCAGAATCATCATATAAAATCCCCCTAGTAACTCTACACACAGCATTATAACCAGGGGTAAAAGGGGGCGTGAATAGGGTAGTGCAAACAAGGGGTGCACAGGGGGTGTGGCTTCCTTGCTGCCACTAAAATACATCAAACTATAATAAGGAATAAAGGTCCATTCTTAGAACAAAGAAAGTCCTGTAGTGATAATGTTTATCATCACTTATCTCCTTATCAACAAAAGTCTCCTTTCAAGTTCTATTTGATTCATAACATTGGCCAGAAAGCTGACCATCAAATATATTGTGTTCATCCCAAAACTAAACAAGTCTCTAAGTCGACCTCCCAACAAGTTATCATATTCTTTATCAAAGCTTTCTGGGTTGGGGGAATACAGTTATCTATGTTTGTTCCTGTTTCCAAGTTCAAAGGAACAAAGGGGTTCTATGACGGTGACTCTAATAAGTCCCACCGGGAGATTATGTATATTAATGTGGACAGAGATTAATGACTAAGGTCACTGTCCAGCATTTGAACGGGAATTTGCCTAACTATATTACTTATCTTTGGGACCTAACAATATGGCGATATGTCTCGGTAAGTCAATCTTGACATTATTAGCTTTCGTTTGATACCAATTTTGCCATATTTTGTTTAATTTTTGACATGTTTTTTGTCATCAATAAAAAGTGATTTTTTTCGTCCTTACGATAGAGGTTTTGGACATAGTCTTCTTCTTTGCTAGTTCCTGACTGGATGAAACAATGTTTCAGCTAGATTTTGCAAGATATGAGTCGTTGATTATCTGGTTGACCGTATAATGTGAAAAATGGTGGGATACATGTGTGATTTCGGTGAATAAAAGGCAACTGAAATCGGCTAAAATCTCACTAACTAGCGATGTTTTACCGGAAGTTGTGAGGAACTTGACTCGAAACCGCGGGAAATAACCATGGTTACCGTGGTAAAGCCGGGAATTCTTCCGTAGCCCGAGAGGTCGCCAGCGATGGTTGTTTTATTGCTCAGTCCCATATGCTCAAATTCGTGTGGGAGTGGAAGCGGAATGCATTGTAATTTGTATTTGTAGTTCTATTTGCAATTAGTAATCATCAACGACTGTTCAGCATGTAGATGAGGGTAAGTTGTAGATCTGAACCTAATTTGTATTCCTCGATTCTTGTTGGAACAGATAAAATCGTGAGTTTATTTTCATTTTTAATATTTATTTATTCTATTTTTAGTTAGTAGAATAGTATTTTAGTAATAGTATAGTAACCTTTTTTTTCCTTTCTTATCTAAACAGGGATTCCTTGGATTGGAACCTGGCCTAGCCATCTGTCATCTGTTTCAACTTTCATCTTCCGAAGAGTTTATCTTTGCCTTTGGGGATTCTACTGTACGTGATTTGGAGGACAGACAATGTTATTCAGAATTTGAACCAGAACTTGTCTTCTGAAGTCAATGTGAATTTTTTCCTGGCGCTACGGTACACACCTTTTTTTTATGAATGTTAAATGATGGACAGAGAATGAGAGATGGTGGACAATACTTATAATAACTAGTAACTGACTGTGTCTGTATTGCACATTACTAGGAACAAATAATTTGGAATTTGGGAAAGAGACCAGCTTCATTTTCGCGAACTCTTCAATATGCAGTTTTTCTTCGGACTAGTATTATTATTCGCTGGATGGGATTCATTCAACAGCCAAAGGAAATTGTTTTCTTGCATACAATTTGGAACTCTTCCTGATAAAACGTACTTCACATAATATTTTATCTGCACCGGCGGTAACAAGAAAAGTGCCAAAGAAACTGTACCAAAAAAACTGTTTACAACGGAAAAAAAAAACTTATTGGTAAAGGATAGAAAGAATGACTTGCATACATATATCAGAAAGGGAATATGCAGCGCATCAAGGCCAAGGGCAAAGAAGTCTGCAGAGGTACATGTATGTACACATGTACATCGCTTTGGTTTGACATTCCCTAAGTGGCTAGCTGATCCTAAGGAACAAATCGCCATGTGCCTGACCTGCACCCATCAAGCACCTTATGCTGCCAACCTCCTGCATCATCCACCACGACATCCAACTCTTGCCAGCGATCGTCCAGCGCAACTCCAACTTGCAAATAACCATCCACCTGATGCACCTAACCATTGCCCATCACAGGTTTATGGCAATCACTAGTTGCCCAAGCAGGTACATTTTGTTTCTAATTCTCATGATTATGTTGTAATAGTCTTGGGGTCACAGAAATCTTGATTGATGTCCACAGTGAAAAAAAATAATGATCCAATATTTTCTTGCAGCCATGCCTCTTCTCAAATTTGTTTTCAGTACATAAAACATGATTTTATTGCATTTTAATTTGAAATATCTTTGATATTTATCATTTATCTATTCTAATTAGAAGGTATGCATAAACATTGTTATACAAATATGTGGTTAAACTGCAAAAGAAGACAATCTTGACAATATTTTTTAAATTTATTTTTCATACTATCACTCAGGTCCCAAGAGTGAAGTTTGTACACCTTGACCATCATTCAACATGGCCACCTGATACAGCCAACCTGCACCCTCCAAAGTCACCTGATGCTGCCAACCTGCATCATCCACAACATCGAACTCGTGCCAGTAATCGTCCACTGCTAGAGTACCCACGTTTACCAATATCCATCCACCACAGGCACCCTATGCACCCAACCATTGCACACCACAACCACACCACACCAGGGCAATATCTGACACTTTACAGGTGCACGTTTAATATTATCAAGAACGGATACCCAGGAATTACAGAAACAGACTGATTGTAGATTAATACAAAAAACTTTCATCGGTTACAGAGATTCAGATGAAAAATTTACAGCTTCAACTAACCTTAAATTAGGGAACGAAAGCTCGTCAGTCACTAATTTAAGGTTAGTTGAAGTTGTAAATTGTTCATACTTGTAGATTGAAATTCCATAAAGAATTGAGAGACTCAATTACACCTGAGAAAGATGCATCAACAAGATATGCCAATCTGTTTCTTAGCCACCTATTTATTGTGCACCAAAGAGGCTGAGGTTGAAACAAATTGAACTTAAATGAATTTAATAATATTTTCTTTGCAGTGTATTTCTATACCAAAATCCATTTTCTGTGCAGGAAACATCTTTTATTTCTAAGTTTTAAATAAATGCATTTTTAACACATTGTTCTGTTTGTAGTTCTGCACAATCTGTAGTTTAGGTAAGTGACAAAAATATTCATCGTTGAATATTCCACTGGAAGGGGATACAAAGCTACAACAAATCAATATTTTATTCACACCCAATGATCAGAATTATGTTTGTCAGGCTCGTCACCAATACTGTTTAAGTAAAGTCTCATGTAAACCCACATTATGAGTAACAGCATTAAAAACAAATGGAAAATTTAGAAAACGTATCAAATATAACTTGTTTTCTTTCAAAGACCCAGTTCCAATCATTTCACTTCTTGATAAATTTGTATAAATGCAATGGCGGATTTTTACTGATGCATGTATACAACTATTCCTTTAAAACGCGTGGGGAATTACATATTCAGACACAAGAACATTTTTATAGATGTCATAGGAAAAAACCTAGTTCATGGCCAAACTTCTTGACGAGCTAGGAGATGTTTTCCTCACACGTAAATCTATATGAAAAAGGTGTGTTTTTTTTTTGTTGAAGTTCTGACTAGTAGAACAATGGCACAACTCTGTAGCTCAATTTAGAGTTCAATCTATGAAAATGAAGATGATCATTCACAACCTTTGATTTCTTTTTGTGAATACTGGTAATAGGATTTATTGTTATTTTGAAGTGATCACTATGACTGATGAGTGATGAATCATTGATGGTGGGGAGGACGATGGATGATGACATGATGATTGTGACGATGACGTCGATGATGATGTCGATGATCGTGAGGATAATGACGTGATTATCGTTACGATGACGCGGTGGTGATGATGATAATGATGATGACATGATGATTGTGACGATGATGTTGGTAATCATGACGATGGCGTCGATCGTGACGATGATGCTGTCGATGATGACGTGATTATCGTTACGATGACGGTGGTGATGATGATGATGATGTTGATGGTGATAATGATGGTGATGTTGATGATGCACGATGATGATGCATGCTGATACTTGATAATGATGAAGATGTTGACAATGTTGATCGTGATGATGACGATGCCAGTAACGATGTTGATGATAATGATAATGATGTTGTTGATGATGGTTATGACAATTAACTGTATGGCAAAAATAAAATTAGAGATTATAGTTCCAAGTAACCAATTTCACTGACATACAACAGAGTCATTTGAACCCCGGTTCAAAAATATATGATATAAATTATATAAAACAAATAATGAGCTTTAACAATTGAAATTTACACCAAATGATTATGAATATCTACCCCTCTGATCCTGAAGAAAAAAAACAATGAAAAGAACAATCTTCTGGAATGGTTTTGTAAGAAAGTTCACTATTACAAAACTAAGTCTTATGTATTTCTTTGAAACAAGATGTTACGTAATAGGGTGGCAAATTACATTACATAGCCACAACATATAGTTCATAATTTAGCACATGTCTTACTCTTTCAAATGATACCTCACTTACAACCATATAGCACCTTCTAATGATTTTGTACATTTTTTTAGGTAACTGAAATATAAATTCCACTCTGTAACTGAATTAACATATGCTCAGCAGTATGTAGTAGGCCTACTATACCTAGAAATTATGAGTATAAGTATAATACATATTATTAATTGCTCACATGCGTGAGAAGCCTTTGTAATGCATTGAACGTTACTATTGCAATCCCAGTGAAGACATTATTTGTATTTTCACTTTTTTCTTGTTCAAGTCATGTCCGATGATAACAACATACACAATAATACGTATGTGGGGCAATATAAAGCCGTTTATTCCGGGGGTTACGCACCCGAAAGTAAAATCAGGTGCGTGTTCGTTCATGGCCAACTGCATGCAGAGCACGCTGTACGTGATAATCGCGCAGTACATAGAGAATCGACGCAGAGCAAGAGATGGCGTGGTATCCCCCGGTTCGAAATGATCGCAAATCGACCATGTCAATTATTTGCCGAAGTCTCGTATGCATCGCCTAGTATTTTGCTAGTTCCTGACCGGATGAAAAAAACAACCTTTACAGAAAGTATGATATTCTGCTAGAGCAATATCTATAAACAGTAGTAAGTAATTAATATTTTGGATACACGGAGAATGAAAAGTGTTTTTTAACGAAAGAAATTACTTTTCAAACTTATTTTTTTCACAAGTTTTTATTCCTATTTTTACACATTTTAAAACATCAATTTTTACGAGTTGAATACCATATTACAATCTTTATAGTTTAAGCTTACAATTTGTGGCAAATTCATGGTCGGAAAATTAATTCTGAGCACACAGGGAGAAGGGGAACTGGGCCATGTCGTAGCTCATTATAGGCATTATATGCAATATTTTATGCATACGACTTGCATTGATGCAAGCGATTTACAACGCGTTGCATGTATACTGATAAGTAGTATTTTTGTAATGTTTGGAACTGAGGAGGGATGTAGCAGTAACAACACTCTACCCAAAATGAGCTCACTACACCAACAACACTAGACATAGTGATAGCGCACTATATAAAGTGATACATTCACTTCATATTTTTCTCCAGAAGTTATGTTTGAGACTGTAATCATTTACCAATTACGTTGTAAGATTGTTGAGAATGTGATAATGTTATAGAAATAATACAGGGTGCATAGTGTAAAAAGGAAACAATAACTATGTCTGATTTTGCTCAAACCGTTCGCGTGAAGTATCCGAATGCGAATACTATGGACGATTGAATATCCAAATTAAAGGACTACATCGTCTAGATGGCCTAATTTTCACAATTCGGCTCTCTATACGTAACTTTTCCTGAAGAAAAAGAAATTGGCAGTCATTTCTCATGAAATCAATCAATTTTGGGGGTAATTAGTAAATAATTGTCCTGGGAACACCCCCTTTTAAATCGCAAAAATGTGACGTGATCTAAAGAACGGACTAATGAACTAAATTCTGTAGATGACGCGTCATGACGTAAGCCAATGAATTGTCAATCACGTGTCAATCACGCTGTCGATTCTGGACCCTAAATGTGGGTGGGGCGTAAATTGGCTGCTAAATGAGATTTGGCATCAGAAAATTAGTCTTAAATCACTAATGTGTTTATTTTCATGGATTTTTTCGGCAGACCTATTTTACAAGTCATCAACTATGGAATAAGTGCCAAAGTACGTTGTATTCTTTAGGTCCTTTAAGATACAGAAATATAAAGGCCCACACCCACGTGTGCGATCCTTTCAAAAATATTGACTTTGATAAACAAAAACAAAGTAAATATTTATTACGGAGATTACACTTCCTCAATGATGTAATGATCCAATTGAAATCCTTGCATTTCATATCTGTGTTTGTATTTGTCGTTTGGAAACATCATTGTTTTTCACATTCCATCGAATTAAAACCGTATCTTTAAGAAAAAAAAAATGGCTATGACTAAAGAGCATTGACATCAATTGACGCCAACAAAACATTTATATTATTCCTTGCCTCGTTTTATCCGATACCGTCGGAGATGTACGCTAACAAGCATCATCAGATACACAATCATCAGATATTCCAAAATCAGTATTCCGAATAGACCTATAAATGAGATATAACATTTGTGACCTTACACCACAAAACGACCAATAAGTCGGGGAAAATTATTATGCTGATTTTCACATGACATTACAGTATAATTCATGACCTTTAAAATGGTATATAACTTATACTCAGACAAGGCAAACCCTCTGAAAATTAGCGCCAAAGATTTGGAAAATGGCCTAAGCAGTTTTAAAACAAAGGAGAAACGGGCCACTTCAAAGATTGGCGTCCATTAAGCGCTGTATATCTGATAATTTGTATTAGATGAAAAAACAAATTTTAACATGATTTCTGACAATCAAAATTTCACAGAAGGCAGATTAAGATACCTTCATTCAAGAAATAAAAAAATCCTGAATTTCATATTTTAAACCAAATTTGACTATTTCAGCTAATTACAGAGAAACTATCTCAGCGACATAACGGTCGTTTTGTGGTGTGAGGTCACATTTGGTATCATGGGCTCTTTTGATGACCAGTTAGGCCGAAAATCTATGCATATTCATTCACGCATAAAGAACAATACATGCGACTTATTGAGTTTACACAAGGTAGACGATGGTGTGTGTTTATTTCCGCGGTAAATGAGAAAAAAAAACAATAACAAACTAAATTTATATTTTACTCAGTCATGTCAGTGTTATCAGCGCGTTATGTTCCAGTATGCCAATATTATCGGATGACCGTTAACATCGCTTAAAGGGACCTAGTAACTTTGTTGACAAGTGCAAACAATTATGAATGGTTCATAAAATGTGTATTGGTGTGATCTGATATGTCCGCAAAGAAATGTGTGAAAAGTGTACGTTAATTGGATGTTATTTGGCCGAGAAATGAGCGAAAATGCAAAGGGGTGTTCACTGCACTTACTTTGTACACGGCTGAACAGGTTCCGTAGATTATTTATTATATGAACATTTCAATCGTGATTATCTTTTTAACGAAATGAAAATTTGAAAAAACAAAACCTTTGAGTCCAAAGCTTTTTATTGTTAATACGAATAAAACAAGATAATTATGAAGAAACTGCTAGAATTCCAATTGGATTTTGAGGATTTATACAATGTTACCAACTTACCATGTTAGACTCAGTTTTTACTAACATAAAAACAAATAATTTATTTAAAACGAGACAAATTTGTTTTATTTCTTGATAAATGGAGAGATGTACAATTGATTTGAAACTTATTATGATATGTATCATGTATATTACGTTGTTGACATCACATACATATATATTATTTTGTATTTTGTACTTATAATATTTTTGTTAACTTGCTTTGAGAAACTTGAATAAATTTTATTTGAAAAAAAAAAAAAAAAAACATAAAAACAAATAAAGAAAACTTTTTTGCTGGTTTGTTTGAGGAATAAACCTACAAACACTCACTTTATTCACGTTAATTATTGTACACATATGAAGAGCTATCATTTTTGAACGCAACAAGTATTTTTGGAACTCATATTTATTGGAATATAAAGATCCTTTGTCGAAATCATTACTATTAATTTGTATAACCAAAATCGCCACACAGGCTGAAAAGGCTGAGTTAAATTGTTATTTGTGGATTTAAAAGGAACTTATTGAAAGGCAAACGCGGCCATGCTTGAAAATTAAGTATGCACTGAGCAACAGAGACATTTACGTGTACACTGCCACCACACAACACCACAAACAAAACAAAAAACGTCGATAAATATTTCGAACTTTAATTTTATAATAAATTGTAGTAATAACATTTCAAAATTGTGAACAATGCAATTACAGAATGATATGAGTATTATTTAACATGCATCTCCACGAAATTTCCACACATGGTATATATACAAATTGGATGTTTAACAAACGCAAAAAAAAATGACGATTCATTGTATGATGTATTCTAAAGCGGTAAAATACGAATATATATATATATAAATGACTAGTGTAACAAGTAAACGTATTAATGTTATTTTTGTCAATCAATTTTTACGTGGGTGCTTTACAAAATAGAACCCTGACACTAACAAAATCAGCGACCGTAACACAAAGTAAACAACAATTTAGTGCAAACTTATCCAACAGACTATCTAAACATTATTGTGAACGATGCTTGCTTTTATTTGTATATAATATGTGAGAGTGTATGTGTATTATTTTGTCTACGCATATTTATTGACGTATGATATCTGAATACATGTGTATGTGTGTGCGCGGGTATGCGTATGTGTATGTATGCATATTGTGCGTGGGTGTATGTATATATATGATGTCCATGTTTGTGTGCGTGTGCGTGTGTGTGTGTGTTTTTGTTTGTGTGTACATGTGTAGTTTGCTGCGTGTTATTCTAACTTATACTAGGTTCCGCCATCTTAGGCAGGAAACTGCACACTCATTCGGCTAAGAAACATGACATAATAAATACACTGTAATGCAAGAAAATGACTGTTATAAACCTTTAATCTTTCGTACACTCTGAGTATTCAAAACATTTCATTTCCTTTGCAAATTTACAGATGAGTCTTTTTGAGGAATAGTACTGTTTGGTCAAACAGAATTGTAGTAACCATGGTAACTAAAACTTGTTAGTTATCATACACAAATAATAGTTATAATCAAATTATGATTATATAGTAGAAACATAATATAAACGTCTTAGTTACAGGGCTATAACAAAGGCAGCCTTTACCAAAAAAAGTGCGCCCTCTACACACCTGAAAACTATTTGTGTATAAAATGTACAGTGTGAATGTGATGTTTAGTTAACATTGTATTCAATAGAGAAATCATTCACAAATGTACAGCCACGTAAGGGTATTTTCACGAATGTGTATGATTTAAAAATTATTTTCTTGAGTTACTGAATGTAGTTGGACCCAAACATGTGTTCTAATCTGATTTATTTCTGAACCGATTTTGATCAAACAAAAAGTATTCTGTGTTTACAACAGTGTGCTTTATCAAATCTTGCACTTAATGTTCATTACCTGATTACGTCACCGCCCCCTAAAAATAGTAAAGCCCCCTCTAAGCCAAAAGTGAACTGTCTCTTTAAATACTTGTACATATTGGGTAATGTACATAAGGCCTATATGTGGCGATGCCCAGGTTAACCGTAGACATAATGTATTAAATTGTGTAGTCAAATATTATGTTATAGACTATTTAGATGATGATACAAAATTTGAAACGAACACCATTTAATATTTACAAGGATGTATAAGTACGTATTATGTAAATATTTCTACTGTAATTAAATGTACTACTAATGATACTTACTCTTTAGTAATATACTACACTAAGGAATTAAGTTATTTACAGCAAAGTAGCTACATCAATATTATACAGTAAATATATTCGTAAATTAACTGTTGATCTACATGATTTACTTATATACAGCATTATTTTGCAGCGCAATATTTAAAATATTTGACTGTACCATAGCTAACATGAAATAATTTTCAAATCGAACATGTAAATTGTAATATATTTGTTCCAAACAAAATCAATTATTTGTACAAAACATAGAGATACATATTTCAAACAGACGGATCTACTGAAAAGCATTGCTTGTAAAATTGTGGAACCCTCACATGACAATTACGACCTATGAGTAATTATTACATTAACAAGTTCGTAGCTACAAAAATGAACTACAAAACAGGAAATGGGATGCCTACATAGATTAAAAACCGGACGAGGGACTAGGCTACATGACATAGATATGATAACACAATCACAATGCGAGCAAGTAAACAGTGCCGAGGAAGAAGCGATTGATCGGCTGAACACAAAAAAATAAATGACATAGATAAAACACGTTTTCTGTTAGTGTTCCCAAGTTATCAAAAGCAAAATATCCATACAATAAAATATGTACATATTTAAGTAGATTTCATTACTCTGTTGACACAAACAATGCGTTAATATATACATGCTTTCACTGTTAACAGTGATTTAAAATACAACATTACTGACTAGTGTTGGAAATACAAGGCATATAACAAGTTACAATAAAGCATTAATACATCTCGAGGGTAATAAAAAAAGGTCATATACGAAATGTGCTTACGTATATAGAGTGGCGTACCCAGGATTTTCTTCAAGGGGGGGTTATTTCTTCAGAAAAAAAATTATGTCAGCCGGGG
The DNA here is from genome assembly GCA_037951105.1 of Echinarachnius parma. Lineage (NCBI taxonomy): Eukaryota > Metazoa > Echinodermata > Echinoidea > Clypeasteroida > Echinarachniidae > Echinarachnius > Echinarachnius parma. Next base: position 250,761 of record JBAMJV010001184.1, on the reverse strand, counting down.
GGGGGGGGGGGGGGGGGGTAGTCGTAGAAAACTTTTGAAGCCGAGACCGCAAATTTTCGACATTTTCGAGACCGAGATCAGGACTGGTCCGGTCCACAATTTTCGAGGCCGAGACCAAGATCCAGTGGTTGAGAATCCTGTAAAAAGGGAGGGGGGGCGGGGGGGGGGGGGGTGTAGTCGTAGAAAATTATCAAAGCCGAGACCGGAAATGTTCAACATTTTCGAGGCCGAGACCAGGGTTTTTCGCACTTTTCGAGGCCTAGACCATCGAAAATGACGGTCGAGACCACTAAAAATTTTACCTGGAGACCTCTTAAATTTAAAAAGGGGGGGGGGGGGGCGGGTTCAAACCCCCAAAAACAGTCATTTGTAAGTCAAGGGGGGGGGGGTTGAACCCCCCCCCCCTCCTCCCAGGGTACGCCTATATTACGTGACCCGCTATAGCGAAACCCTGCACCTGTCGGTAATTCATGTTTTGATGATTTTTTTTTTTTTTAGTTCACATAATGTGCATGTAAAAGACTTATGATTGTACAATTGAAACAATCATATCCTCCCCAATTATTGACCAATTCCTTAGAACACATCATTAAATGTAAGCTTGTGATAAGGCCTTTATAATGGTATACGCATTTACATTTTGATTTTAACCGACAAGTGCAGGGTTTTTGCTATAGCCGGTCACATATAACTCTTAATTTGTTGGTGCAATAACTGGAATTGACAGATTGATATTATGTGAACAAAAGCACAAAAAAGTACAATTACCAAAGGTATGACATTAATGAAATATATATACGTAGATATTAATGTTGATTTTAGGATGAGAAATATATACAAACATTATTTAATACAACCGTGTATTAAAACACAAATAAAACCATCTACATCATGTATATTGGGTTCGAGTCCTGGCGGAGACAGTTTTTCGTACCCGTGCCTTTTTTTAATTGGAGGAGCTAAGAGAAGAACATTGCATACTAAGCTCTGGTACTATTATTTTATTTCTGATTATTACTTGCAATTATATACATATACAGTGTATGTATATGTTGTTTTTTTTTTTTTTTTTTTTTTTGGGGGGGGGAACCAACATTTATTAGGTCATAACTTACGATTGTGTAACACAATATAACAATTATATAGCGCAGCTACTATAGATACATTCACTACTGCGCTTAAAGTAAGTATGCAGTACAGTGGAATTAATGACCAGCTTTGTTTATGTAGCTCTGTAAAGTAATCCAATTATTTACAACAATATGTTTGACAATTACAGTTATACATAAGAACTTGTGCACCATTATTTACCTAGAAATTTTCGCTATTATCTAGTTGCATTGGAACAAAATTAATAACAGGGACCTAGTAACAATGTTACAATTTATTTTAAAGGGATAGTTGAGTTTTGGTAGAGAGGGCGCTAGACTACCTTTTTTTTTTGTGAGGTAATTAAAAACTGAGTGTAAAATTTGAAAGAGCATAATATTTAAATAATAAAATCATCTTTGTTTGATCAAAATCGGTTCAGAGACGGCTGAAATATCCATAAATATAACAATTTATAATAAAGCTGGGGCCCCAGGTTTATTAGAGAATTTTGAACCAGCCGTTAAAAATTCAAAAAAATGCTTCCTCTTTTCAAAAAGTTACAAAATATGTATTTAAATAGTTGTTGGTTATTTCTCTATATAATCACTATTTCTACAAAACATCACATGCACAATATTTTATTCAAAATGGTTGAAACCGATGAGTGTTTAGAGAGCGCCCTCTTACGTTTTAACGGCTCTTTTTGAATGATAACATGATCTTTACTACGTCATTTGTAATTTTGTGTTCCTTTCTAGTTATAACTATTAGTTTGTAATGTAATGATGCAGGTTTTGGTTACTAAAATTCAGTTTCACAAAAACTGTACTCTCCTTACTAGAACTCAACTATCCCTTTAAAACGTAATTAGAACTTTTTGGGTCATCGCATACCTCGCTGATCTTGTTTTACTGATAGAAGCATGGACCAAGTTTTGGTTGTCCGAATTTCCGCATCTTAAGCCCCGCGCAGACAGAGCCGACTCGACCCGATCCGACTGGTTTAAATCAGGCTAGAGTTGGGCCCGGTCGGTCGGAGCAGATTTATCGCGTTGAATCGGCCCCAACTGGCATCCGACTGTCTCTCGACTGGCAAAATGTGTGTCGCGAGGCACTGAAAACTGAGCCGATCGGAATGACAACCAGTCGAGTCGGCTCTGCCTGCGCCGGGCATTAAACTATTAGGATTGAAAGTACAAATGTAATGCAATAATGCAATACGTTACTAATAAAGAATAAGTTACTAATAAAGCAATTTATTTTGCATTTTCGCCCATTACTCGATCAAATGACATTCACTATTAATGGAATGTGTGCATATCACTGAGTGGACAAATCAGATCAAATGCATATTGTATTAAAACATTACTTGATATATCAAATCATAATATTCCACCACACATTGATGCATGACATGAATAAGACATTGATAGAGAACAAAGGATGAACCCAAATCAACGTTACACAAAAAGTAAATCTTCCACGTGCACAACTCCTCATAATTTCATAACCAATAATTGATACAGACTGTGTTTTTAGTCTGTGCTCGTTCGGCCACGAAGTGGTGTCAGGATACTTCTGATCTACACAAAAAAATGTACATTATAATTCTATAAATATTTTTGTCAAGCCAGATTTCTGATATAGTACTCGGTTAAGTTAGTATGATATTTATTTATTCTTTTTAATTTTTTTTTTAATTGTATTTTATTATTATTATTATTTTTTTTAAATTAATATTACTATTATTATTATTATTATTTTATTTTATTAAATATTTTTTTTTTTTTGGGGGGGGGTTACTTTTTGTGTTTTTTTCGATCATGCTAGTGGGGTGACGCGAATAATTAGAGATGCGGTCTATTTACATTATGTATTTATTAAAAGGATTCCGGATTATGTTTGCATCGTTTTGAAGAAATAATGGGGACATGCCCTCCCAGCTACGCCACTGAAATTCATTCCTGTCCTCAAACAAAACTGCCTTGTGTTGCTGATACAGATAAAATGGGGCTCTGTCTTTTGGTATAGCCCCCAATCCCCGTTTCAAGTTTAAAAAACAGTCCTGTTTGGGGGAAAAGAAACACTCAACCTTCGGGCAAACCATGTCATTTTTGAGCATGATACATTCTGGCAAAATTTTTATCATTTTCGGGGAAACTCATCAATTATAACAAGTATAATTTGTGGGTGGTTAAATTGTGATAACTCTTTTCTTTTGTTTTGCTTGTCAGGTGATAATTGGGAAGATGGAGTAGGATTCGGGCAAATGATTTCAGCCCCCTAGACAAATGTGTCCGTGCGCCTATGTCTGTTTGCCAAACTGAACTGCGGCTTTGCCCGGAAATAAGCTGGTTTGGCGAAGGTAATGGGAAATAATTTATGAAGCTGTTAGATACCGACCGGGCGTGGTATGGAAGTTGGGTATTCATGGTCTTTGTTTTCATGTGTCCTCTGCTTTAATCTGATAGCTCCTCTTCCACATCACGGACGAATGTCATGTTTCGGATGGTTTCATACTGTGTGAAAACACAAACAAACAAACAAATAACGCATATTGAATGTTAAGAAGAGTACGAAGCAACCATGTTATTTCTCATTTCCACTTTAATGAAATAAGAATACATGTACAGGGATACCTGTATAAGGAATTATAATATCTGTCCAAATATAAGAAAAAAATTATAAATCCTATGATGTATGACCATTTCTAGAAAATGTATGCCAAAATTGAATTTCTAGCAAAATTGCGCAATTTCGTCTCCTTATTTATAACACAATAAATATAAATATATAAAATCATTTGCACAATTGTGAATAAGAATATCATAATCTGTTGTAATTGAATGTACAAAACATGACCGCATCGACGTCACAGTCACGTGAGTGAGGACGTGAAGATGCTACCCTATTATAGCAAAATATCCCAATTTCAAAAGCCACAAGAACGTGTGCATAATTATGCACATTTGTTTAGAAACAGCACATACATTAATTAAGGTAGAATGCATTGGTTGAAGTTTTATAAATTCCCACTACCATTATATGTTGAAGGGAATGCACATGAAATAAATGCATTACTTGTGACTTTTGTTAACATTGAAAGAATAAGTGGAATATTCTCTTGAAATTGAGCTCAGTTAACATGGAGAATGTATTACCTCTTATAATTAGAGAGAACTGGCTCTAAATGTATAGGAATAAATATCACTTGTAACCCCCATGGCATACTATGGTTAATACCAACTGATTATCAAGACTCCCCATACAAGACTGATATTAAACGGTATTGTAAAAGATACAATGCCATAAGCTATAGGGACAAATGGTACGTGCCCCCTCAAAATGTTGACAAAACAATATCAACGATAGGGGGTAAATCTGCTTTTAACAATTATAGACATACAAAGGGCGTGCCCCCAACCAGTCTGACAACGCTATGCCACTGACAGGCTACACAACAGGATGAAGATATGGTATAATACTCAAACTCACCTCTGAAAAGGGATCATCCACGGTATCCTGTGGAGGTTGCACCGCCATGGGATTGTGAATTGCGTGGCTGGAGCTTCCTTCGCCATGTCCCGCTTGTGGGTTCCTTTCGCCCCCGTCCCTTGGCGAACACGCGTCCTCGTATCCATCCTGATTTGGGTCGGAATCGGCGGGGAACGAAAGGGCTTCATCCCCGGAACCTATTGGAAGTCGCTCCGCCAAAGGGTTATGAAAGGCGTGATTGATACTACCTTCGCCATCCGCGTTAGTCCCGTCTGGAACCTGTTGCATCCTCACGCCAATCCCTCCGTGGTTTCGTGGAGGTACATTCGGTGGGCTGGTGGCATACGGCTCTATGAGAAATTCAATGAGGGGCATATGCCGTCTACGCCTAACCCTCAGGCAAACGAGGATTGCAATTACCGTCACGATCGCACATACACTGAGGGCGACAGTGATGATAGTGATGACTTTGCTGGTACCTGTATTCCCAGTTGGAATGGTGTTAGCTACCACAGAAGCAAAAACATTGTTATAAACATTATAAATATACTCTTTGTTGAAGACAATCAATATAGTTATATGAGAAATTGCAAAATTAAGTTCAGAATAAGACATACTAAGCTTTGCAATTTAAAATGTGAAATTATTTGTTAAAATCGCTTTTCAGTAGATTTTAAACCATGTGATTATACCTGATAACGTATACAGTGTGAATCAAAATAAACGAAACCGGACTGTAATATATTATGCATCCACAATTCTAAGCAATGATTATGTTGATATTGGTATCATGGTAAAGCTTGGGAGATTGCGTTTAAAATGATGTATCATACATTCTGATCACTTCACGCTTCACCGAACGCGACCTAATTATCCAAAGTCATGCACAAACTACCCGTGTCCAAGTTTGCAGTGTTCTTGTTTTGTGCATGGTTGCATCTGTTGTTTGATTTTCCAAAGATAACTTCATCCTACATGTCCTATTCAGGGCCAAACAGTGGGCTTGCTGATGGGAGGAGGGTGGGGGATCCCCTTCCACCTTGATAAACATGAAAAAGACTGGCAACCAGCTAGTATTTTGTTTTGATTTACCAAAGGATATTCTTGAAATGACCCGGGCTGGAATGCTCCCCAGGAAGTGGAAAATGCGCACTTTGTGTACTGGATTGATTGCTGCCATATCATAGGCGCACGAGGTGCGCGTTCAGTCGTGTATGCCAAACATGCAAAAGGGTAATTTCGTCGCCGCTTCAATTAAAATTGGTTAAAGGAGAATTCCGGACGATTAAAAAAAAAAAATACAGTATATTGGAAATAAATCTAGGGATGTGCTTGAATATTTTCAGGATTTTACTCACTTCGGTAGATTTCTAAGAGATTTTTCTAATGTCATTAACCCTGAGGAAATAATTAAATTTACCGCACACAATCATGAGGCCCTTACGTAGCACCCTCACTTTGCTCAATTTCTTGAGTAGGCTTGATCGGTGCCACTGCAATGTGATCGCTGCATGTGTTATTCATAATAGCCGGTCATGCAGAGCCAGCAAATTCAATATCCACGTTTACAGAACTTTGTCAGTGGCGCAGCGTGGACTAAACTATTCATGATCGAGCATTGTATTGGTCCGATCAAAAGAACACATTCGCTGCAGTGACAAAACATAAATAGGCGCATAGTGAGAGTGAGAGAACAAGCTCGCTCGCAAATTTGTGTCATTAGAATTTCAAAACCAATTATAAGAACCCACAATCATACTTTTTTCATACAAAATTGTGTTTAGTGACATAGAATATCTGTCTTTCAATCATTATAAGCTTGAGTTCGTATGGAAGCCTTTAAACTTATGGCCTTGTGCAGATATTGTAACCAATGCTATGTTTTTACGAAAAAGTAGTCAATAACACATTTGATTCGTTATAAGTGTATTGATTCGTATCCAAATAACACCTCTCGGCAGTTCGTGAAAAACGATTTTGTCCTTTCTTTAGCCCAAACACGCGCAATTTTTAATTTTTTTTTTCCCATTGTTATTTTTAATTTTCTAAAAAAGTAGGGCATATATGGGGATTCGAAATGTATCATCGGATATGTTTTAAAGTACTCTATCTGTAAATGAAATAAAAACAAGATCGATATTTAACGATAATATCGGCCATTTTGCCCTTTTAATTGCCCAGCGACGATATGTCCATTATTATGTTTTGTACACAAATAAAAAATAAAAACAATCCTCGAACTCGACATGCAACGAAAAAAGGTCACGTAACTTCTCAACGGTAGGTCAGATTTTCGCGAATGTGGTTTCAAAAGATGAGCAAGACTCAACAAAAAAGAAATTGGAAGCAGCCGGGCGTCATCTCAACGCGTTCCAGAGCAATAAGGAAGGGGGGCATAATGCTCACAAGGTCTTAAAGGTTAAGAAAGAAAATATGTGAAATACAACGATGAGATGGTGGTTAGGGGTTACACGAAACTTACATCTTTCACAAAGTATAGCACCAATACTCTCAATGCAGGTGCAGTTCAAACACGTTTCTCCATCATTACAGGATTCGTCAGGACATTCGGGAGTCTCTGTATAGCACAGACATTCAAAATCAAAATGGTTAACTTGTAACGACTATGGCAATGGTGATAACATTGTTTGTTGATAATAACTGAAATAACTTTGGAATGAACAATGATAATAATTATGGCAATTTTGGTGCATATTACAAAATGTTACAATTGATATGGACAGTGGATATAACGGCGATATTGATGAAGAGAAAAACAATATTAAATACGTTGGTTATGACAAAAATACAATGGCAATGTCATGCATAGTAACACATACGATGACAATGAGTTTGAAACTTTTATTTGAGCAATTATATGTGGAATGTAATGACAATTATTTCATTAACTAAAACAAATACAAAATACTGAAAGCTACATAATATGATTCAATTAAATGTATAATTAATTGCTTGATTTTATTTTCCCCATAATTATATGACAGCAATTTGCTAATTCTAGTGGAGTTGGGTATTATAAAAAGGGAAGACGTAGACCGGCATGTCAAATGGGTTGGAAGCATCGTCATCGGAGATGGTTTCAATATAAACACTGAACATCAAAATGGGAATCATCACAATGGGCCGTATGCATAAAAACAAGCAATTGCTTGTGCCAGCCTTTTGCTTGAATCGGTATGCATGAAAACAAGCAATTGCTTGCAAGCAAAAGCATTTGCTTACAAGCACAAGCAATTGCTTACTGGTCGTAAGCAATTGCTTACCAAACAAGCAATTGTACTTGTCTTGATAAGCAATTGCTTGCGTTTTTTCAAGCACATCCAGACCAGCTTGAGCTCTTGCTTACTCAGGGCATTCGCGTTTAAGGATCAAATTTTCATACCGTTTCAGGCTGATTACGAGCTTTTTATTCCAGATGTTATGTTGTGATTTCATATTTAATCAAATTTCTGTTATTTTAGACTTTCTACAGCAATTTTTGTCCATCGATCTGCACAGAAACCCCCCTAATGCTCTGTGCTGTTTCCCCCCTATTTGCGTAAGCAAAAATACTGCTGCCAGGTCGGGCACGAAGCGTCGTTGTCCTGTGCGATGTTCGCACAACCGTAACGATCATTTGTCCAACACGTAAGCAATTGCTTAAGCAGTGAAAGCAAAGGGTTTCAGCACAAGCAAAAGCTCTTGCATATGAATTCAAGCAATTGCTTGAACTTGATCTTTTGCTTGACAAGCTCTTGCTTGTCCTTAAAGCAATTGCTTATAAGCAATTGCTTGTTTGTATGCATACGGCCCAATATATTATGTAGCTCCCTTTTTTTAATTATCCAAATGAAGTCACTGCCATTTGTCCCTGATTGAACACTCATCCCTGTTACACCGGCTCGCATACATTCCTTTGAGGAAATCATGAACAAATTTGGTCTCTGCACGATGCTTCTATTGTGTCCGCGTAATGTGCACCCCCATAATCACTGCGCCCTCAGTGCATCGCAATCAGAAGCCGAGAACAATTGCGCAGTGCATTAATTGAGTTGACTGGTTGGCTGCCTACATGTATCTTTTGATTTAACATAATTTCAATTGTAGAAAAAAAACTACTACTCTAAAATCCGACTCCAATTCATCCATGTGTCAACCGTGTAGATGACTTGAGCTCTACAAAAGTGTCCGCGTAGTAAATGTGTCATTCAGTATTGATTTGATATCGATATATTGTGAATACAATAAAGGGATGAAGGCATTACGTAATACAAAATTATAACATATTAAGCAATTACCAACTTCAGTACCAAACACAAAGCTGTCTATGTGGGATATAAACCTGATACAATACATGACGTAACGTATCCCCACAGACTAAGAAAATCCGGGTTGAATCGGGGTGTATGATACGCGATATTTTACGTGAGCTCCCGTGGGGGTGCAGGGATTGTTCTTGAGCCCCCCTGCGGAAGCACGTGGAGGAGAGCACCCCAGGCCTAGTACTCTATGCGTGCACCTCGCCGCAGTCTCGCTGAACGCCGTACAATAGAACATAATCGATTAGTATCGATAATTACCCAAAAGAGCATGCACTAACGCCATACTAAACCATTACAAAATCATTTTAATTATTTTTGATATTTGTGACATAAATCCATATCACAAAAATGATTAATTAGTTATACTTTTGGAGAAACAGTAAACTGAGCTACTTCAAACACAACTATCAACGCTAGCCAATAGCTGTATTGATTGACCAATCAATGATGAGTCCTAATAGATATATAAATTGTCTGCAACAGGTAAGTTTAATTTATGATTATTCAATTATATATATTTTTTATAATGTCATTTTTATTATCATTATGGTGTTAATTAAATTATAGATCATTAATCCTATTGGAATGTCACTAATATTCAAGGCAGTACTTATTATTGGCCATTATTCAGTTGTGTTGGCGGTCTACGGTTCGGGTACACAGTAAGAAAAATGGTTGATAAATGGTGCAAAGTGCGAAATTCCGGCCGCCATTCTTAGTCTTGTTCCTATAACACGGTCCTACTGCACACGTGTTTTCTGCGATCCTCTATTAATATACCATTCATAAACTCTATGCCAAGATCAAATTTATCGTGCAACATAATGAGTGTATAAGTTTATGGTTTTATAATGAAAATGTGCCAATTTTGTGTTTTTATATTAACTTGAAATTATTCAAATGGGTCTGAAAATGTGCCACAGCAAGGCCGTCCGCCAATTCCAGGGTCCGAGATAAATAATTCACTCACATAAATACAAAATATGCATTGCGTGTTTTAATGCAAATGTTTGATTTCCATCACTACTCTATGATTCATTTTGTGAAATAATAGCTCATTATGCATGAAGGGATTTTAAAAATAGGGAAATTGAAATAAAGTACTTTGAAAATATTTATAATTCACACTTAGTTTCGTTACAGCCCCTCTGATTGGTCATTTGCTTGATATGCTATCGCACAATAATGCGGCGTCATTAATTCGATGCTCTAAAGACCAGTTTATGCGTAGCCTATCATCACTGGTTGCTCTTGGCAAGTTCAACAGCTTTGTAGGGGTTTGTCCGACACAGCAACAGCTGATTTGTGTACGACTTTGTCTACGTATTGAATCGCATATATATCAATTGAATAGTTAGTCTGCAGGTTACTGCTGGACGGTATATTGACTTGATTTGTTTGAATAACATTGTTTATGCAATTGGACCATCAAACCCAGGAGTATACACATTTTGTTAAAGGGACTTAGTAACATTGTCCAAATCCTCAAAATAAATTTCTAATTCTAGCGGTTCCCTTATACCTTGTTGTATTCGTATTAACAATAAAATCACGGGACAGGTTTCGGTTTTCAAATTTCCCTTTCGTTACAAAGATATGTATGATTGAAGTATTCAGATAAGAAAAACTCCGGGCGAGTTTTTCTTCTGTGTACAAAGTGAGTGCAGTGAGTTACTGAATATCACTTTGCATTTTCGCTCATTACTCGGCCATACAATGTCCATTTGACTTGAAATTTTCACACAATACCCTGTGGACATATGATATAACAACAATATACATTGCATCAACCATTCATCACTTTTTGCACATGTCAACAAAGTTACTAGATCCCTTTAAAAAGAGAGAAGTCTTCTTTTAATGATTTCTATATTGGGACACATACGGACACACACAAAAGCAGTTTCGATTCAAAGATGCGTAATTATGCTGTTGGCACCTTATGGAGCAGTCACACGATGCTTGCGGCGACCTGCAACAAGACAATAGAACTTATGAAGGGCCGATCATGTTCGAAATAACTAGACGTTACATCAGAATGCAAATATCGCAATTAATTCGGTATTAAATAGGTTGTATGTATTACATTTAGGCTAAAGTAAACCTAACATGTTATTTACCGTGCTTCATAAGCATCATAAGCCTGCTTTTGGGTTGTCGATCGAACAATAGCACGACTGGTCACGAGGAACGCATGCGCCGTGTGTTCTCTTGCGACGGCAGGTTCCCGTCGCAAGGTTTTTGAACATCAAAAAGTCGGTTCAAAATCCGTTGCGATCAAAACAATAGAAGAGAGAGAGAAAGAGCATGCGGTTATTGCGGTGATTGCGGTTATTGCGGTGGCTTCATCTCACCCTATTGACCTATTGAAATTGCATCCATGACAAATATTCATGGTTTGGTAGACAATACTTAATCCTGAATACTTCAGGCAAGTCTCGTCGCATGCGGTGATTGTGGTGACCTATTGAAATAGTATCCATGGCAACGATGCATGGTTTGGTAGACAATGATTTATCCTGAATACTCCATGCAAGCCTCCAGATATTTCTGCTTTTCATCAAAAGTTATTTATTCTCATTACACACCTACACACCCTCATCATTGAAAGGGAGGTATTCAACCGACAGGTTTGTATTGTCATGATTGGGATCGGCATCCATAGACAGCGAAGGGGGGGGGGGGGGGGGGGCCGGCGGGGGGGGGGGGGGGGTCTCGGCTCTTGCGCTCTTGGGCCCAAATAACAGTTGTTATTTTGTTTTGTTTTTCTAACTTGTTTACCGCGGTAATTTATATTTGGACCATTTTGGGTCTTTGTATGAGCTAAAAGCCAAAAGCTTGCACGCCGACCCCCGTCCTTTGTTTGTATTTTGCAACATCTTTATTTGTTATGGCTCCATACTAAGCATACTCAGGTTAATTTCATATAAGCTTGGTGCACCAATATGGTTGCCCACCGCTAGTATGCTCCCCGGGAAGTAGAGGATGTGTACAAGGTAATTGTTAAATGCGCGGGTCTGACGCTTAGAGGCTATTAGGCGCGATATAAATACCAACTACTAATATTATTAATTATTATTAAATATTATTGTTATTATTATCATTATTACTATTATAATTATTATTAGTAGTAGTAGTAGTAGTAATAGAAGTAGTATAATTATTCCATAATTTGTGCATCATATACACCATATCAATATAAGAGCAGAGAGGTATTAACGCTCATCCTTGAAATGCGAAACATGTTGTTAGTGTTTATATTGTATAGCTGCAGTGAGTTTGTACAACGCGGTAATTTATTACAGACTTTGACACTTTCCGCCTTTCATACGCCCACGTGACCAATCGCAAGCTGTTGCAGGTCGCCGCAAGTCCCGTCTGACTGCTCCATAAAATAACTTGCTATCGAAACTGCAAGGTGTAAACCCTTTCAAAATCCATAGAATTGCATACTTGCAGTTGACTATTCAACGAAGGGGCTGTTAGTCTTGCATTAAGTTTTAGACATGCGCAGTGCAAAACGGCGCATCTTGTGTTAGCATGAATATAACAATTCCATTTACAGTATCTGCATGTGTTTTGTTTAAATGGCTGCAATGATTAGATCATTTAACTGTTATACAATGTCCCACATAAATGTTGGTATCGGCTACACTGTCAAAATTATCTGTACAATTACATGGATATGGATTTTTGCCCTTGAATTACAACTTTTCACCGTTTGTTATCAATGTTACTGAACTTGTCATGTAAAATAACAGAAATGTTGTCAGATTATGGAAATCTACATTAATCTACATTCATAACTGTTAATAAACTGTTTTTCGTACTACCTACAACTTTCCCTGTTTATTTCTCCAACAAATTGTTTGCATGGTTCTTTTTTTATTTACTGGCGACAATGTTTCTGCCAAAAAAGGACAATTTATTTTAATAAACAGTAACAATCCTGTTGAACTAGGCCTATGCTAACATCGCATGCTGCTTCTTTTACTACGCCAGTCTGTAAACAAAAAACAGGCAAACCTGTTAAAAACCTAGTTTCTTGTAGACATTGAAAACGAATATACCGTTAAAGGTATAGTGAAATCCCGGCTTTGATTCAGGTTTATAGCTTTGAATATGTTCCTATATTGATATACCACACTCTTTATTTTAAAAGAAATCCTTAAGTTAGGCAAAAAAGGTAAATTTCATGCAACTTTTATGCTTTTTTCGCATCTGCGTTCCATACTCGTAAAAAAGTTATTTATGGCGAAGCGCGCGTGTTAGTACGTGCCCTTCGGGTCATGACGTCACATGAGGACCACAACACGGAGTACACAGTACGGACGTGCATGGTTTACATGCAGAGCCTTTGACTTGCTAGTAAAACAAACTCGTATTGGCTTGGAAATTGAGGCTTAACTGAAAATGCCTAAGAAATGCATTGTAGCATGATACAGCAACACATATAAACTTAAACAAATGTTTGCAAATATTGAAAACAAAATCGAAATAATATCTCTCTGTCAACGTGAGTAGATGCACTCAGCGTGTACGTCTATGACAATACAGTACAAGGCTGTACTGCGATTGTCGTTATGTGACGTCACAAAGATGACGTCATATTTCTTCGCCCGGACTCAATATTTTACGGGGGTTCCTAAAGTGAATTTACAAGTTGATTTTTTTTATTTTACCGGGTTTTCACACGAGGAAAATATGTTTGTATTAGTAAACTTCATGAAATTCTACCTTAGATACAGTAAAACACAATTTTGAGGTAGTTTTCTTGTCTGTAGAGCTTTAATTCCCCCGGTGGTGTCACTACACATTGGCCGTTACGATGTACGCGAACCTAAATAGGGTATTTTTTCAAGATACAGAACGCGACAATTTGGTTCATGACAATGTTATCGATATAACATAATATCGATGGACGATGTACGTGAAATCTTAAATTTAGATATTTTTTTGTACTTGTGATGGCGCTACAGGGTTGATTTCAGAGCGCGTTGATAGAGTTGCGACCACTGAAGTAGCCTACTTCAATGGTACATGGTTGCGACCGGGGGGGGGGGGGGGGGGTAAACTCAGCCGACATGAAGGTCTTGGCTGAACGCGATTAGAAGCCTTTTTGCAACGTCACAAAACGTCATCAAAAGTATGACAGGCTGTGTATTTCGAAATTGATCTGGAATTAAATAACAAAATACATCACGTTGAGCGATGAAAATATTGACCACCTCTATATCTAGCGTAATTTATTTGTGTTGCCCTTTTCTACTCCATCAATGAGACCATTTTGTTAAGGTACATTTTGTGTTAAATACTGTTTATGATTGCTCTCGATATGCAGAAGAGTCGCCTTTCATACACGGATCACTGTGTCAGCCAAGGGCAAAAATTGTTATCAAACACATCGCGCGCAAAATCACAAGTGTACGCGTTTATGTCATTTTTGCCATAGAAAACGTACAGTATGAGTGCGCTTGGTAAAGTGCGCGCCTTACGCACATTCCTATTGTTTCGTCATATCATTTCCCCACAATGCAGTCGTGTGACGAAGTTCCTGCCTTCATTACTGCTTGTAACAAGGACGTCAGTCCGCCATTGGTTCATGTACAAAATGAACAGGGTACGGTCACTGCGCGCGGTACAGTTTACCTTTTAATTCTACAACGGCAGTTGGTGTCATACTTCGATGGTTGCGACACTGCAACATGCATGCACTGCACTCGGGGTCAAATAATACTAGCTACGGTTACTGGGCCGGGGGGGGGGGGGGGGGGATCTAGGATAGAGCACAAGCTACTGCTGAAGCTAGGCGGGCAGACCCCGGCGGCGTCACCTCGTATTGAGAGGTAGGACACATGATCGTTCTAGAGGTTGAAAATTACCCCCTATTTCGCAGGGTTTCAAGTACATTTTTAGGAAATTAGACCCCTTTTTATCGCAAAAACGAGTAAAAAGTGGCCTTTAAAAGAGACCCTTATTTGCAATCTGGTATAAAACCGGCAAAGATTATTCCGCGGTTGAAACTTGAAATTAGAAAGTGTGATGGCAAAGATGAACAACACTCTGTTGCTGTCATGACTGGTTCAATTTAAATCTTTAACAGCTTGACATAACCTGAAAATACTGTATTTTCAGCCAATAGTAAAATTATATCACATGATATTCTAAAACTTGTTGAATCTGCGTTTGTTTCTGATGAGGCAAATCAGGAGGTCCTGATCGCACAAAAACCTTAACAAAGTACCTTTTCAGGTTCACAGATTTCGACATTTTTCTTTAAAAAGGGTGTGAATTACCCAGGCTGATTCGATCCCTCAATTCGCGCATCTTTTGCGCAGTTTGATTATAACGCAGTTTGATTAAAACCAAAGACTGTAAAATTACAAGACAGCTCACTGGCGGTCGCGCAGCGATGTTCCTTCAAACAGAATGAAGATTCAAATCGAGCTGAAGGCCAGACCTTAGTAACCATATGGAATGTATTATATCACTGTATTTGTATCATTTTTATTAATAAAAAAACATTTTAAAATTATAATGGATTGCCTTTTTGGAACAGATGTCCCCTTCGTTCGTAAGAATTTTAAAGAAAATAAGGATCAAACTGTACTTACATATACTCGGCAAATTAGGCTAGCATGAAGATTGAGCAACATCTTAAAGTGTTGACCTTAGTAACCTTTAGGGCTATGTCTTTATGTAGAATTAATATTTTCCTCATGATCAGAAAAATATTTAAAAATTATAGTCGATAGCGATTTTACAATTGAAATCAAAGCTGTGAGAAACATATTTTTTTAATTTAAAGATTTGTTACCGTGTAGAGAAAAATGGCAATGACTACTCGCGTATTATAATGTTAATGCGCGCTCAGTCCGCGCACTGCCTTTATTTAATTATTTATAACTGTACGCGCAAATTGTGCGCAAAGCAAATTTCACGCGCGATATGCAAATTTGGGGTCGTCAAACTTGATCACGTCATCTTGAAGTTATTTTTAGTCAGGCGAAGTATTGTTATTGTGACGTCATAATGAAAAGCCTGCGTATCAAAGTGCGTGTTAATTTTGTACATCGCGCTCTGCCCATTCACTTTGTACACGATAATTGCACAGTGGTCGGTCTTTCCATTAAGCGTCTTTGTTAAAACCAAAGACTAAAACAGCTGCTGATCTGAAGGACTGATACACATTGTGAATGCAGTGACGGCTACCCATAGCTGATTTGTGTAAGTTAACGTGCCATAGGCACATGAGGTCTTGATTTTCCGGAACATCACGGCAGTTCTTGTGTGTTTATGTTGTATGTTTGTAAAGAACTCGGGTGAGTGTACGGATGTGAATGGTGATGGTCTATCAGTCCGTAACAATTAAGGGCAGTGGCGTAGACAGGTTCTTACACCTAGGGGGGGGGGGGGGGGGGGGGGAGGGGGTGGGGGTGATTCGCCGTTCACCGGAACAAGACCAATTTGTTCGCGGACGAGACCACCTGACGAAATATTTCAAGACCAAGACAATTGCTTGAATGAAAGTCATCTCAGTGTGGGGGGGGGGGGGGGGAGGGAGTAGATGTTAAGATGGTCGGGGGGGGGGGTAGATGTTAAGATGGTTAAGATGGTCGTGACCAGGCGGGCCGGAAGCAGTTTTGGATTGGGGGGGAGGGGGGGGGGGGGGTGGGCAAAACCTATATTAGCTTATGGGGGCTCACGATTTTGTATGTGTAGGGGCTCATGCCCAACCACACTCGCAAGTACTGCCAACTATGAGCCAGTTATGAGAGTGAGACATTACAAGGAGCGAAGCGACCAAGCCCGAGGGAGCGAAGTGACTGAGCGGGGGAGGGTGTGGTAGGGGGGTGTCCCCCTCCGACGGTAGGGAGATTTTGCATTTTTGGACTTGAAATTGTGCAATCTGGTGCTTACCTATAAGGTAGGAAATTCGGGCTTAACATTGACTGTATATTGGAAAGCGTGTTCTGATTTGATCGACCAGAAATTTTAAATATATTTTCACGAAGAAAACAAATAATTGACACACTAATGAATATGCACCCCAACACAAACACAAATATTGTATTTATATTTAGCGTCATACACAGGTTTAACATCACCATATGCACATTATGTATGATCCAACAACTTAAAGGGATCTAGTAACTTTGTTGACATGTGCAAAAAGTGATGAATGGTTGATGAAATGTATAGTGTTGTTATCTCATATGTCCACAGGGTATTGTGTGAACATTTCAAGTCAAATGGACATTGCATGGCCAAGTAACGAGCGAAAATGCAAAGTGATATTGGGTGATATTCACTAACTCACTGCATTCACTTTGTACAGGGATGAAAAACTCGCCCGGAGTTTTTCTTATCTGAATACTTCATTCATACATATCTTTGTAACGAAAGCGAAATTTGAAAAACCGAAACCTGTCCCATGATTTTTTTGTTAATACGAATACAACAAGGTATAAGTGAACCGCTAGAATTACAATTTTATTTTGAGGATTTGGACAATGTTACTAAGTCCCTTTAACCTATTGCCAAGAATGAGTCCCGAGGGGCGAAGCTACCGAGGGAGGGTTTGGGAGGGGGTATCCTCCTCCCACGGAGCAGATTTTGCATTTATATATATACTTGAAATGTTGCAATTTGGTGCACGTCACAGAAGCAGCCAGAGCAATGCCAGCCTACACTGGAACTACGTGGCCCGGTACTACAGAAAAAAAGAACTCACCCCAGACCACACGCAAGTTACACAACAAACAGCGAAAATTGAAAATGGATGTATAAATTACTTTTTTAACATTATAATTAACAAGTCTTAGCTCATACAACTAATGTTTTCTTTCCATCTCGTATACAGATACACACAAAAAAAAATATCCTTCCCTAAAACCTGGGGGGGGGGGGGATGATTGTAAATGTCACCCCCCCCCCCACCTTGTGAGGTGGGGGGATGCATCCCCCTCATCCCCCTTTGTCTACGCCCCTGATTAGAGTCTTGTCATGGGATCAGTTTGTAATTTTTTTGCAAGTTTCTAGTTAATAATTGCCGGTTTTTGTGATGTATGCTGTAGTTCGGTGTACGTGTGTTCCTGTTATTATCGGCTGCCGCCCTCCACCCCGACGGTTCGGGCGCCGTGAGCGGCTGGTTTTCGTAGTTCGTCGAGTCGTTGACGGTAGATTTGTTTGTGCCTGTGCAGTGTGCACTCGAGTTATTATAGTAGTACATACTGAATAATATTGTAAGATAATCAAAATTCATAATGTATTATACTGTTTGTTTATTTTGTTTCCATGATAACTGTGGACCTGGTATAATTGAGTCATAAAAAAGTAGTTTATTGTTCGTGTACTTGAAATCGTGAACATAGAGGGTCTTTGTAAAATATGTACTTGAAATGCCGAAATAAGGGTCTCTTTTAAAGGCCACTTTGTACTCGTTTTTGCGATAAAATGGGGTCTAATTTCCTGATAATGTACTTGAAACCCCGCGAAATAGGGGGTAATGAACGAGCATGTGTCCTACCTCTGAATACGAGGTGACGCCGCCGGGGTATAAACCACACAATTTGCAATTATTTGTAACAGGTACATGAATATTCATGAGATAGTGTGTGCTTTTGCAAATTGAAAATTCAATCTGTTCATAATCCCGTTATTTTGTAAAATAATTATAAAAATGCATTTCTTATTCAAATTAGTATAATTGATTATCAGTGGACTCTTGTGAACCACTTTCGGGTGGAAATTAATGAATGAAATATTGTTTAAAGTCTGCGTTTAATTACTAATCACTACAAAACATACATCGTGTTATACACTAGTTATAAGCTAATCGTGAGCAAGGAACCATGGATAGGAACGATAGGTATAGGATTAGGGCAAAGTATGTATAGGATATGGCGTAGGTTATTAGGATTAGGATTGGGACTAGGAGGATAGGGCTGTATAATTGTACAAACAGGTAAAAGGTGGTACTTAAAAAAAAGTGCTACTTTTAACCATTTTGGTGCAGGCATGGGTGCACACAGACTGTACACCCCTAGCCGGGGTGTACGTCTGCACCCTTTGGGGTGCTCGTAT
The DNA here is from genome assembly GCA_037951105.1 of Echinarachnius parma. Lineage (NCBI taxonomy): Eukaryota > Metazoa > Echinodermata > Echinoidea > Clypeasteroida > Echinarachniidae > Echinarachnius > Echinarachnius parma. The sequence goes on along the minus strand of JBAMJV010001184.1, from coordinate 231,767 downwards.
AGGGACAAGGCTATGCACCCATATGGGTGCACATATGCTCCATAAAGGGTACAAGTGTGCACCCTATAGGGTGCAGACGTACAACCTGACTAGGGGTGCACAGTGTGCACCCCTGCCTGGGGTGTACGTCTGCACTCATAAGAGAGCTTGTATAGGGACAAGGCTATGCACCCCTAGGGGTGCAAAATTCAACCCGAAATTCTTAGTGTGCAAGTTTATTTCTATACTTCGGGTTTATTTCAGATTTATAGCGTCTGACCACACGAGCATTAAAAACTGAAGGGTTTCAGGTACAAACACCGTACTAGGATTTTCTATAGCTCAGTCGGTAAGAGCACCGGTCTAGCAATCCGGATGTTTCGGGTTCGAATCCCGTTTTCATTGGTCTTTTTCATTCATAACAGAATATAATAAATCGATGAATTATCGCGGAACATCCCAGAGTGGGCAGTAAAAACGGGGGGGGGGGGGGGGGGGCAAACATCGCGGGCGCATTTTTGCTACTCCGTGTTTGTCGACCGGGTGCGTGGTTGTTTCTCGTTTACAGCCGAGCTATTGATTACAAAATGTCGATATATAATGGATATTAATGTGCGCCGTTGAAGACTAACTACTCTTAACTTCTAAAATCCTCCTTTGACTCCCGTGTTAATTGTATCATTTTCATGGCCTTATTACTCGATATAATCAAAGACTAAGAATTACAAGACAGATCACTGACGTGTGCGCACCAATGTCCCTCTAGGCAGAATGAAGATTCAAAGCTTAATTCGAGCTTAAGAGGCAACTCAGTACACCCATACTCTGGGTACAGTAATCAATTATGTTAATTTGTATTAATGAAAAAGGATTTGAAAACTATTGACGAAAGCTTTTTTTTAACAAAATAATGTTCCCTTTGTTGGTATGATTTGTTTTGAAAAATAAGGATTAGATCACATGATCAGGCTACCAAATATGGCCCGTGCTATAATATGCCCCCCTGTTTATCAGCTGATTAAGCGCATTAACAAAGATAATTTCCATAAACGAGTTGGTTTGTTTATTCATAATTATATGATAATTTGGCACAGTAAACTTATTTTGCGTTTCTATTTTCCTTTGTGGTTAAGCGCAATATAAAGACTCATCGCGCAAGCAAAATCCATAGAAGTATGAATAAACAAACCAACCCGTTTATAACTAGAAGGCTCACTTAACGCGCGCAAGTCACGTGTCCAATATACTTTGTACATGGGCAACATGGCGGAGTGAACCGATTTTTGAAGCTCCCGTAGCCCACTTCTCTACGTCATCGCGTAGTGACCTAGAAATACTGGACCAATCATCATGCTATGCAGTGCGTAGACTATCGCGCCTATTTTCCTGCGCACTGTCCTAGATTTCATCACGCTTATGAGAACAATGGGAGCCATTGTGACGTATACATATTAACTTGTTTTATTGACCTCGATCCCGTGACGACGCGTTTGAACTACTCTGTGATTGGTTAACTGTAGTTCCCAAGTAGCCCATAATGCAACCAGTTGTGGGCTCTTCCGGTGAGCAAAAATCGCTGCACTCTGGCAGCAGTGACACCCCCCTGGCAAAATCCCTCTTCTGCGCGCGTATAGTCAAGTGTCTACCAGGGGGGTGTCACTGCTGCCAGAGTGCCGCGAATTTTGCTCACCGGAAGAGCCTACAACTGGTTGCATTATGGGTTACTTGGAAACTACAGTAAACCAATCACAGATTAGTTCATACGCGTCGTCACCGGATCGAGGTCAATAAAACAAGTTCATATGCATACGTCACCATGGATCCCATTGTTCATAAGCGTGATACAAATCTAGGACCATAGAAGTATGAATAAACAAACCAACCCGTTTATAACTAGAAGGCTCACTTAGCGCGCGCAAGTCACGTGTCCCATAGACTTTGTACATGGGCAATATGGCGGAGTGAACCGATTTTTGAAGCTCCCGTAGCCCACTTCTCTACGTCATCGCGTAGTGACCTAGAAATACTGGACCAATCATCATGCTATGCAGTGCGTAGACTCTCGCGCCTATTTTCCTGCGCACTGTCCTAGATTTCATCACGCTTATGAGAACAATGGGAGCCATTGTGACGTATGTATATGAACTTGTTTTATTGACCTCGATCCCGTGACGACGCGTTTGAACTACTCTGTGATTGGTTAACTGTAGTTCCCAAGTAGCCCATAATGCAACCAGTTGTGGGCTCTTCCGGTGAGCAAAAATCGCTGCACTCTGGCAGCAGTGACACCCCCCTGTCTAGGACAGTGCACAGGAAAATAGGCGCGATAGTCTACGCACTGCATAGCATGATGATTGGTCAAGTATTTCTAGGTCACTACGCGATGACGTAGAGAAGTAGGCTACGGGAGCTTCAAAAATCGGTTCACTCCGCCATGTTGCCATGTACAAAGTCTATGGGACACGTGACTTGCGCGCGTTCAATGTTCAATTTTATTTCATTTTCAACAAGAATAAGTCACAACAAAGAATAAGTCACAACAACATTTGTGAAAGTTTAAACAATACATTATAAACATTTGCAATCAAAATTTATGTTGATATAATTATTAATTAAAATACAATGAATAAAGATACAACGAAATTTTGAAATTTTTAAAGTAAGGTCTTCTTCTATAATCTTCAAAGGGCTATAATGCAGCCTATCTCGAAGATGAACTTAACTTGTGTACACGATATAAGGAGGAGTGTGGGCCTAATCAAAATGTGTTGATTCATAGTGGTTTGTTACAAGGTCTTTGAATTGATCAAGTGAGACTGCATTAACCACTGTGCTAGGAAGTTTATTCCATTCTAATATAGTCCGTTGAGCGAATGCAAATTTGTCGATATTGCCCCTTGGACGGTATGTTTGGAAGCACATATTGTGATTTTTCCTAGTTTTAGATGAGTTTATAGTGAAAAATGTATCTGGAGGAATTGCAACGAGGTTATTCATGATTCTATAAACCATGGTGAGTCTGCTCACAGCACGCCTTGAAGATAGGCTGGGCCATTTTAGCTTGCTGATCATAACGGACACGCTGCTTGTTCTTCGATAATCAGCCGTGACATAACGAGCAGCTTGTCTTTGTATCCTCTCTAGTGTCTGGATTTCTGAGATTGTATGGGGATCCCAAACACTGCAACAATATTCTAAGTGAGGACGCACAAGAGACTTGTAAGCCGCCTCTCTGAAGGATTGTGGGAGGAACCTTGTATTTCGGCGGATGAAACCAAGCTGTTGGGAGGCTTTCTTAGAGATTGCCGAGATATGTGATGACCATTTGAAATCATTGGACAAGGTGACTCCAAGGTATTTTCCAGACTCACAGATTTGAAGAAGGGAGTTATGGATATAGTAATTGTAATTCACTGGATATCGAGAAGGGCAGAACCTCATGACAATACATTTGCCAGGGTTAAATGACATCAGCCAGGTGTTTTCCCACTGCTGAAGTACATCAAGATCTTTTTGCAACATCCGAGCATCTGCGCTGCTGTTGATTTCACGATAAAGCATACAATCATCAGCGAATAGTCTGGTTGTTGATGAAGTTTGATCAGGCAAGTCATTGATATAGAGAAGGAAGAGTGTAGGGCCCAAGACGGTACCCTGGGGAACACCTGATATAACAGGGGAGGCCTTGGATTTGACACCCTCCAAGACTACAGACTGTTCACGGTTGGAGAGGAAGTTCTGTATCCATATGAGATTATGGTCTTGGATACCATAATGTCTAAGTTTAAGGATCAGGCGATTGTGCGGGACCTTATCAAAGGCCTTTGAGAAATCTAGCATAATCATGTCGACTTGCTTCTTTTTCCTATAAGAATCAGCAAGGTCATGAGCTGCTAACAACAACTGTGTCTCACAAGAATATTTTCTTCTGAATCCATGCTGACAAGGAGAGAGGATGGAATAGGTATCAAGATGTTTCATAATTGATGAAACCAAGATATGTTCCAGGGTTTTACAAGCTATGCTAGTCAGGGAGATAGGACGATAGTTTTCAGCTTTCGTCTTGTCACCTTTCTTGAAGACCGGGGCTATGTGGGCCTTCTTCCAGTCGACAGGAAGGACACCAGTCTTTAATGACTGATTATAAATGTGTGTGAGAATAAGGCTAACTTCAGAGGCTGTCTCTTTCAGAAGAATGGCCGGGATATTGTCAGGACCAGATGATTTAGATGGGTCTAATCCCCTGAGGAGTTTTTCAACACCGTTGCCCTGAACTATTATATCCGCCATAGATGGGTACTTGGAAGGAAGAATGTTAGGCAGGGGGATGTCTGGTTCGGCGGTAAAGACAGATTCAAATTGAGAGCCCAAGATATCTGCCTTTTCTTGGCTAGACGATCTAAGGCATCCTTTGTGGTAAAGTTGTTGGATACCTGTGGAATCTTGTCTGAGCCTTTTAACATATTGATAGAAGGCTTTAGGTTTATCTTTCAAGCTAGGGCCAATCACCTCGTTTAGATATTTCCATCTGGAAGATCGAAGAGATTTCTGAACTTGGGATCTAAGTTCCCTGAAAAGACTCCAATCCTCCTGAGACTGGCTTTTCCTAGCTCGATTATACACGCGATGCTTCTGTCTGATCTTGCACTTAATTTCACGTGTAATATAGGGTATATTGAACCTAGTACTACTCATCTTACTAGGAATGTACTTTTCTTTCAAATAGAGTAATTTAGACTTTAGGGCTTCCCAATTCTGATTAACGGACAGAGCGTCAGGATCATTATTAAAATAGACATCAGAAAAAGCCAGTAGCTCAGATCTGATCTTATCAAAGTCGGCCTTCTTGTAATTGTAGACTTTATGCGCTTGAGTTTTCTGGTGTTTAACAGAAGCGTTTAAGTCAACCTGAATAATGGAGTCGTGATCACTAATTCCCGGAATAGGCTTGACAGAATCCACCAGCGTGTGATTACTGGTGAACAGAAGATCTAACATATTTTGTTGTCTTGTTGGAAAGTTAACAACTTGCTGGAGATTATGAGTACAAGCAATATCAAGAAGTAGGTTACATGACTGTTCACTACTTTTATAGATTCTAGCAGAGCTAGGCTTGACTGAGTCAGACTCCCAATTAATGTCTGGCAAATTAAAATCACCAGCGAGAATCTTGTATGCATCTGGAGGAAGTTTACTCATCGAAACCTCAAGACCAGGAAGGCCGCGAGGGTCGTTGTGATGTGGGTTATAGAAAGCTCCTAGATAGATATCCCTATATCCAGAGAACTTGATCTTGGCCCATAAAACTTCACAGTCTGCATCGAGGTCAGGGAGAGGAATGGCTAACAAAGTTTTCCTTACAGCAATAAGGACACCCCCATGGCTGTCTTTGCGATCTTTCCGCCAAATATCGTAAAGGTCGATGTGTGAGGGAAAGAGTTCAGAATTACTAATGGAATCATTTGCCCAAGTTTCAGTTCCAAATATAATGTCAGGATTAACAGAATGAATGAGTTCAGTCAACGATTCAATTTTACTTCTAAGGCCCTGAAAATTAATGACTACGGCCCTAATTTTACGATTACAATGTTGCTTAGCCTTGGCCTTGCCCTTGTTGTTAGATGGAGGGAGCTTAGCCTTAGACTTAGCACCGCCACCAGTTGTAGGGGAAGACATAGCTAATGGCGTGAACACAGAAGATGCATCTTCCAGAGGAGAAAGAGGCGAGAAGCTGTTTGAACATTCAATTTCGGAAGAACTATTAAATAATGAGGATGCAAAATTTGGCATACCACATGTGTAACATATCCAACAAACATGCGATGCTTGTAAAGCCTCATATGATGGTGTGTTCATATCCAGGCATTTCGCATGGTACCAAACATCACAGGAATCACAGCACACACCACGTTGGTTCCATCTTACAGATTTCTTGCAGAGGCCACATGGGAACTTGACAGGGCCTGGGTTTACTTGAACATCATTAGATAATGATAAAGCTAGGAGGAGGATACATGATGTAAGCTTTGCTTTATCAATTTTCAATAAGTCATGTTTATAACTTGAAAGTTTCACTTTAGTATAACCATTAATAGAATTTGGATTTAGTACACACAGAGCTCTTATATGTGTCTGAAGAGATGATGGAAGGATCTTACTTGAGTTATGAAGATGGTCTTGGTGTTGAGTTTGATCTTGCCCTTGACCTTGACCTTGTATAAGTCCGGTATTGGGGAGAAGGCTGGAAATGGCAGCAACAAAAATGAGCAGAATCACAGCAGGTGTGAAAGATACCATGGTGGACCGGTCAACAAACACATAAGCAGAAAGAAGAATCCGTCAGGTCCTTGTATCGTTGCAAAATTATATCAAAAATAAAATTTCAAAATGGCCGACCTTCCCGCGTGAAGCCAGTAATGTGTCAGAATGCGCATGCGTCGAGCGTCTCAGATGGAGGGAGGCGAACTCGACTTCAAATGGAGTGCATGGGACTGTTGTATTCCAATTCACAGAATGACTCACTAGGATCCAATTTTTGCAGCCGGAAATTTACGGTTTTTCTTACATCCAAAAATAAACAATTAGCTCTGATAGCATGACGGGGTATAAATCAACAAACTATTGCATTCATTTCAACGAAAAAAGGTGAAATTTAAACAAAAAATTTAAACAAAAAGACGGGCACTGCCCGGGACACGTCCTCCTCGCACGCGCAACACAAGTGGTACAATTAAATTTTGACATTTAGAAATAATCATGCTATAAAAGCGGAATCAGAAAGTAAACGAATGTTGCTGTATGTTTAAATTTCAAGTGAAAATGGAGGGATCCACTAAAAAGCATGGCTTGTAGAATGTGGAATCCCTCAAAAATTAATGTTTTACAAAAGAATGAAAGTATAAAATACGGAAAAAATACAAAAAATCAAATACGGAAAAATTATGAATAATAAGAAAAAAACAAAAACAAAAACTGTTCGATAAGGATTCAAAATAATGTTGTGCCTATGGAGACTACTAGAAAAAATAGCATTAAAAAAAGAAATAGTACGAGTATATATAATTTTTATACTTAAAAAATCAACAAAATGTTTATCCGAAGCAGGAATATTTTGAGCAAGATTTTCTCCAATTGAAGAAAAGTATACATTAAAAATATTAGTTATATTACCAGGGTCATCAACAATTACATTATCCTGTCGAATTCGAGTTATATTTGATTTATTTTTATTTAAATTCATTGCTTGTTTAATAATCTTCCAAGTTTTCTGCATGTCATTTTTAGATCATTCTAATCGATTAACAAAATACCTTCTTTTTTCCGAACGTATGAGTTTAATCAGTGTATTTTTATAAGAAGTATATTTTAATTTTAATTTATCAGTACCTTTTAATTTATATTTATAATATACATTATTTTTTCTATTTATCGATCGTAATAAAGATTTAGAGATCCATGGGAGTCTTGGGGACGTTTTATAATTACAAGATTTATCTCTTTGTTGGGGGATATCAATATCTAATTGACCATCAAAAATATTAAAAAATATATCGTAAGATGAATTTACATCATCATTATGCCTCACGTTATTTTGTTTTTATTTAACATTTGATATGCTGTTTATGTCCGATACTTTTTTTTGTTTGTCTCTTCTTTGCATTGTGTGTTCTTTAATTGTAGAATAAATGCAAAGTTTCACCGAGAGGTGAACATTATAAGTAAACATAAAATAAATACAAATTTTAAAAAATGATACAATTTGCTATAGCTTTGTTAAACTGCCTTAACTGTAGGAAAACAGCAGTTCTCACCATTAGGTGAACATTATAAGAAACTAAGTAAAAAGAAATGCAAACTATTGCTTTTCATATGTCATTTATTACTTTAGAAAAAAGACCTTCTTTCTCACTAAAATGACAATGTTTTAAAAAGAACAATAGAACAATATTTCTCGTACCTTTATTTTTCATGAGAGAACTTTTTTCTGTTCGTTTTATAAGTCGTTGTTAAATTGAGATAAAATTCAATTTTTAATAATTATAGCTAAAGCTTATTGAGGATAAAAAATACAAATGTGATTACAATATTATACTAATATGCCTCACGTTGTTTTGTCTTGATCAAACAACTGCAATGTTTGTTTAGGTCTGATACCATTTTTGTTCTTCTTTGCCCTTTGTGTTCTCTAATTGTAGAATAAATGCTAAGTTTTCACCGAGAGGTGAACATTATAAGAAACTCTGAAAAAGATATAAACATTAATTTTTTTTATATACAATTTGCTATTGCTTTTTGTTTTTGAATAATTGTAGAAAAATAGTAAAGTTTTCACCACGAGGGGAACATTATAAGAAACGTTAAGTGAGCCTTCTAGTTATAAACGGGTTGGTTTGTTTATTCATACTTATATGGTGTGTACAAACAAAGACTATATAATTACAAGACAACTCACTGGCGGTCGCGCAGCGATGTCCCTTCAAACAAAATGAAGATTCAAGTCGAGCTTACGAGAAAGTTGAGTACACCCAGAGGTTTGGGTACAGTACTGAATCTTGTTCATTTTAATTAATGAAAAAACATTTAAAAATTATAGTCGATAGGTTTTTTGGAACAAAAAATGTTCCCTTTGTTAGTATTAATTTAAACAAAAGTAAGGATCAGAACGTACTTACTTAAACTCGGCAAATTCAGGCTAGTATGACGATTGAACATCAGCTAATCTCCAAGTTCAATACACCTGGGGGACACATTATTTTACTTATTTAATAATTTGTCTTTGTTTAGTTAAAAATATTAAAAAATTATAGTCGATATCGTTTTTACGTTTAGAATTATAGCTGTGAGAAATATATTTTTGAAATTTAAAGATCTTACCGTGTAGAGAAAAATATGGCAATGGCTACTCGCGTATTTTAATGTTAACGCGCGCTCAGTCCGCGCACTGTCTTTATTTAATTCTTTATTATTGTATTATCTTTATCATAGAAGTATGAATAAACAAACCAACCCGTTTATAACTAGAAGGCTCACTTAACGCGCGCAAGTCACGTGTCCCATAGACTTTGTACATGGGCAACATGGCGGAGTGAACCGATTTTTGAAGCTCCCGTAGCCCACTTCTCTACGTCATCGCGTAGTGACCTAGAAATACTGGACCAATCATCATGCTATGCAGTGCGTAGACTATCGCGCCTATTTTCCTGCGCACTGTCCTAGATTTCATCACGCTTATGAGAACAATGGGAGCCATTGTGACGTATGCATATGAACTTGTTTTATTGACCTCGATCCCGTGACGACGCGTTTGAACTACTCTGTGATTGGTTAACTGTAGTTCCCAAGTAGCCCATAATGCAACCAGTTGTGGGCTCTTCCGGTGAGCAAAAATCGCTGCACTCTGGCAGCAGTGACACCCCCCTGATCTTTATCTTTATTATTGCGCAAAACAAATTTCACGCGCGGTATGCAAATTTGGGGTCATCAAACTATATCACGTGTTCTTGAAATTATTTTTAGTCAGGCGATGTAAACATTGTTACGGTACTCATTAAATAGTTGTATTCAGGACTTCTCTCTTGTCAAACTTTCAGGCGATCATGGCCCACTGTGCGTCTGCGCTTCGCTCACTAAAATTGAGCTAACTATTCAATAGATAATTGTATTTCTGGATATTACAAATCCCTGGACCCAAAATAAGCTTTCCAATGTGGGTATCCCTTGACTTATTCTATACAGGGTTCCATCAGGATGATTGCAATCGACAGTATTTATCTATCCGACTAAAATTCATCCATACTTGGACAGTGCCCTCATCATAGCAGAGCTTGCAATGTGCACTTAATAATCTTCCAATCTCTAAACAGCTAAATAAAAAGCCAATTAACTAAAGAATAGTTAACTCTATATTTACATATAGACAACATATTTATATCTGGATATTACAAATCCCAAAGCTTCCGGGGGCTCCCCCCCCTGGACCCCCAATTAGCTTCCCAATATATGGGTATCGCATGACTGATGCTATTCAGGGTTCCATCAGAATGCTTGCAAATATGTATCTATCAGACTAAAATTTATATTGGACAAAGCCCAGCTCCTAACATGATGCTTGCAATGTACACTTAATAATCTTCCAATTTCTAAACAGCTGAATTCAAAAGCTTTGGGGCCCCCTAACCCCCCCCCCCCCCCCCCTCGCCTTTTAAAACGGTTTTATACATGGATCAATGTGTCAGACAAGGGCAAAAATTGTTATCAAACGCATGGCGCGCAAAATCACAATACGCGTTTCATCTGTACCCATAGAAGTATGAATAAACAAACCAACCCGTTTATAACTAGAAGGCTCACTTAACGCGCGCAAGTCACGTGTCCCATAGACTTTGTACATGGGCAACATGGCGGAGTGAACCGATTTTTGAAGCTCCCGTAGCCTACTTCTCTACGTCATCGCGTAGTGACCTAGAAATACTTGACCAATCATCATCAAAGACGCTTAATGGAAAGACCGACCACTGGACAATTTTCTTGTACAAAGTGAATGGGCAGCGCGCGATGTCCTCAGTTAATGCGCGCAATTACAGTCCTGACGTCACAATGCAAATTGCACAGGGGGTCCCCCACATATTTATTGTTGCAGTTGTTGTTGTTGCTGCTGGCTTAATGTGAATGACTCGGCTCTTTTTAGCCTAGCAACAACACTATTTTCGGAAATAAATCAGCTGACTAAGCGCACCGATTTTATAATGCGCACACATAGGCAGTTATCATTGGTCAATTATTCCACAAAGCAGTATCATGTTGGGAAGAACAAAGTCGATTGGTTTGTCGGTGCGTATATTCCAGACAGTGTGCGTGATAATATGCAAATATCCAAATATGCCATTGCCTGTTTATTGTGCACGTTCTAGATCTGTGAATTTAACAATTCTTTATTTAGAAAATGTGAGTGAAAAAGCTATCGACTATAATTTTAAAACATTTTTACCTATACAAAGACAATATTGAATTAGAAAAGCAATGTGTCCCCCAGGTGTACCCAACTTGGAGATAAGCTGATGTTCAATCGTCATACTAGCCTGAATTTGCCGAGTTTAAGTAAGTACGTTCTGATCCTTACTTTTGTTTAAATTAATACTAACAAAGGGAACATTTGTTCCAAAAAAGCTATCGACTATAATTTTTATTTTTTTTTTCATTAATTTAAATGAACAAGATTCAGTACTGTAGCCAAACCTCTGGGTGTACCCAACTTTCTCTTAAGCTCGATTTGAATCTTCATTCTGTTTGAAGGAACATCGCTGCGCGGCCGCTAGTGATCTGTCTTGTAATTCTACAGTCTTCAGCAGCATTCAGACGATAAAAGCAAATCTCGTGGTTATCTTGTGGTTATCTTGTGGTTTGCAATTCTTAAGAATATCTTGTGGTTTGCGCTCGTTTGAACACGCAAAACTCGTGGTTATCTTGTGGTTTCCAAACCACGAGATTGCGCACACTGCAAAAAATGCGCAATCTCGTGGTTATCTTGTGGTTATCTTGTGGTTTGCAAACCACAAGATAACCACAAGATACTTGTAAGATTTTGCGCAGAATGAGCGCGCGATAAGCGCGCGACTGCGCGCAGTCTACTTTTTTTACCGTCTGAACACAATCAGCTTCGAGACTCGTGGTTTGGGTTGACCTCATGACCGAGATATGCTTCCGGTGTGAAAACAAGTCAAGTGAGCGCGCGTGACCTCAAATGAGAAAGGCGCGCATGCTACTTCCGGTTTTAATTCTTAAGAATTGCAACTCTCGAGAATTGGCATCGTTTGAACACACATTTTGAAGTTCTTAAGAATTGCAATTCTTAAGAACTTGGCTTTCATCGTGTGAATACGGCTTTTGTCATCATGCTATGCAGTGCGTAGACTATCGCGCCTATTTTCCTGCGCACTGTCCTAGATTTCATCACGCTTATGAGAATAATGGATCCATGGTGACGTATGCATATGAACTTGTTTTATTGACCCCGATCCCGTGACGACGCGTTTGAACTACTCTGTGATTGGTTAACTGTAGTTCCCAAGTAGCCCATAATGCAACCAGTTGTAGGCTCTTCCGGTGAGCAAAAATCGCTGCACTCTGGCAGCAGTGACACCCCCCCTGTCTTTACCATAGAAAACAGGGGGGTCATACTGCGCGTTAATCTTGGGAAACTTCATGGACTGGCTAACACGGAATTATGGGATACGTTCTACGTCACTAATATATTCATTTATCATAACATTATTCAAACGTCATCACGCGATTGCCGTGTACTTGGCTAAACTGTGACCATATTTGGAATCCTCTTTACAGAGCATCTTGACGTCACTTCCGGAGAATGAAGTTTATTGTTTCAATTTTGGCACGGAGATTTCGTGACGATGGATATCCAAAGAAGTGAAAAATAACTCTCAAACATAATTTTTCGGTAAGTAGCTTCGTATTAATTACATTATTTTCAAAATTCATACTCGGCGTTCTTTCTCATGTTCAGATTTTCTCTCAGATACATTATTTTTGTAACAAGATTCATGAATTAAGGACAAACCCCACATCGTTCGCGACAAGTTTCTGTGGGATAAGACGGGTCCTTGTATTGTCAACGGTGTTTACCGCCAAGAGCTCGCCGTCCCACTCGACCTAAATATACAGTAGAATAGATATCTGCACTATTCGGTCTTGGTCCTTAATTGGCCGGCCTTGGACTGGGTCCGGGCTGGGTCAATATAGGGTCTTGACCTCGGCAAAATTGCAACATGGGAATCTTCTTCGGAACTCTGTTCAGGAAACTCCTCTGAACAACATAATAAAAGTCCTAAGAAATCGAAGCTAGGAAAAATGATACTCTCATAATAATAAATGCTGTTAAAGTGGCAAATAGCATTATCTCCTTTAAATTGCCAAGGGCGGCCATCTCGGATTTATGTTGGTTGCAAAGGTGATACTCAGTGGAATTAGGTATCATAAATGGATTTCCAGCCCTCCAAAACCTTGGAAAAGTAATATTTCTCGTCTGTTTTACCTTCTGGGTTTACACTATTCACGGTTTTACCCGAGTTCTGGGAATATGCAAATTATGTAAATAATCAAATTATGCTAATTATATGCATTGCTAGAGGTTGCCAAGGCGGCAACCAAGCTGAAGTATCTTTAATACACGTTTAGAACATGATTGAAGAAAACAACCCTGTATTTATTGCTTATTAGAGGCTGTAGCAACTGAAAACCAATACTATTCATAAATATGCAAATTAGGAGCAGCCATCTAGGATTTAAGAGTTTTGCTCATGTGGCACTTGCAAACGAGCACCAGAAATGAATTCCTTGCTCCAAAATATCTTAGAACATTTGTTTTAATTACTAGTGTTCTATTCATAGATAGAAAATGACCCCTGACATTATTTCACAATTATGCAAATTAGCTAATTATCTTTATAATGCAAATTCAACCACTTTCCCCAGCTTCGATTTCTAAGGACTGTTTGTATGTTGTTCAGAGGAGTTTCCTGAATGAAATTTCGATGAAAAATCCCATGTTGCAATTTTGCCGAGGTTGCCCCCTAATATTTGTTAGATTGACTGGACTATCCCTGGTGCTGTATAGACTAGGCCAGTCGACTGCGTCTTGTTATTCTTATCATATTATTTGCATATTTGAACTACCTAAATAAAATTCCTAAATTCCACATGTGATACAGCAACAATCTAGATTTCTACAGCATTTCTGAGATAATGAGAAAGAATCAATTCAAGTTGAAGAGTTCAACTTCAAGTTCAACCCTGTCTCTGTGTCAGGTACAGACTTAAACGAAATTAAATTTAAACATCGGTGTTGTGCGGCGCCGTGCTTCACAAGGCGCTTTGTTAGGCCTAGTTATCACAATGTAAGCAGTAAGGCTTGGCGTAGCCTAGCCTAGGCCTAAGCCTAGCCCTGGCCTAGCAGCGCTTAACTACTAAAATCAACAACTTGGACTGAGCTAACTAAGACTAAGTAAATATAAAAGTGATACTTGTCAAATAATGAATGCATGATTAAAAGTAATAAAGGGAATACTTTTAATTTAATTGTTCTTCTATTTTTCAAACAAGCCATGTCTTGAATTTATGTTGCCAATTATAAAATGATGCATCAAAGTTCAACATTTAGTAATTCTTGTTCATGGATGTTCTGGTATATATGTAAAGAAATGTGATTTTTTCTATGAAATGGATTTGACTTTTCATGACCCAGTCTTCTTGGGTCTCTGCTAAAATTTCTGGTCGATCAAATCATAACACGCTTACCCAAGTACAGTTAAAGGCCAAGTTGAGTTTTGGTAATTTCCAAAGTGCCCCCCCCCCAACATCGATTGTAACGGGTTTGGTTGATTTAAATTCCATATGAAAGATCATCGAAAAAAACATGGGAAATAATAATAATTTCCATTCAAATGCTCTAATTGTTGTGAAATTTGCTTTCAAAATATCATATAAAAGTGGTTGACGCCCGGGTATCACTTTTTAGAACCGCTAGTGCGAGGCACTAGCGTTCTATGTTCTCTTAATAAAAGACTGAAACCAAATATTTGTGTGCCCGCTAATTGTGCTTAAAACTATACATATGATACGGTACTTACCAGCAATTTACTCTCCAATATGTGATCCAACTACCGGGTGGATTAAGATTATGATTTTTCCTTCCATTCCGCAAAAAATCAGTGATATGCGCCTCATGGACCAGTCTCTCCGTGTGTTAGCGCGACTGTGAACGAAAGGCGAACGAATTATGCGAATGGGGGCTTGCGAGTTGCGTCAACGGCAGTGTTGGAGTCATACTTCTATGGTTGCGATACATAATATACACGTACTACTGTATAGTATTACCGCACACAGTGACTGCACTACAGTCCCGTATTACCGCACACTGCACTATACAGTCCCGTATTAGGACCTACAACGCTAGTGCTTCGCGCCGAGTCAATTTGACACTTCGAGTTGTAACGGCTCTTTTTGAATGATAACAGGGGTTTTACTTTGTCGTTTGTAATTGTGTATACTTTTCGAGCATGATGGAGTTATAACTATTAGTTTGTATCGTAATCGTGCAGGTTTTGGTTACTAAAGTTAAGTTTGACCAATACTCAACTATCCCTTTAATCTTAAGCCCATATTTCCTCTCTAAGAATGCACAATTTCAAGTCCAATATGCACAATTTTCCATACCGTGGGAGGGGGATACCCCCTCCCAAACCCTCCCCTCCCCCCCCCCCCCCCCCCCTCTGGCTCTGGCCCAGCCCTCGGTCGCTTCGCTCCCTCGGGACTCATTCCTGGCTGTATGTTGTTAGATCATACATAATGTTGCATATGGTTTATGTTGTCCCTGCGTATGACACGATATACGATATGTGTGTGTGTATTTGGGTGCATATTTATTAGTATGTCAATTATTTGTTTCCTTCGTGAAAAATATATTTAAAATTTCTGGTCGATCAAATCATAAGACGCTTACCCAGATACAGTTAATCTTAAGCCCAAATTTCCTATCTAGGTATGCATGAGAATTGAACAATTTCTAGTCCAAAAATACAAAGCTCCCTACCGTGGGAGGGAGGACACTCCCCTCCCACACCCTCCCCTCGCTCAGTCGCTTAGCTCCCTCGCAATGTCAACCTCACAGTCATCACTCGCGCAGTACGGAAGTAGGTCGCCTTTCAGGGGTGAATGTTGTGCATAATCTGCCTCGGGATGGGAGAAAAGGGCGCGTGGATGCCAAAACTTGTATGGTACAGCCTTACTACTTCTATGGGTACAGCTCAATGTTCAATGTTTTATTTCTCATGTCACCCTGTCGTAGGGTATTGAAGAAAATCACATTTAGCACAATATAACAAATATATACAGATCTATATACACATATTCAAAACATATATATCACAACATTGATAAACAATATAAGAAAACTAACATGTAACATAAAACAAACAGGAAGTAAATTAAGTGCAAATTTAAAATCGATCAAAAATATAAACTTTCAAAAATGTGAAGAACATTGAGATGATAAACTCGGACATGTCAAATTTAATTTCCCTATACCTTTACTAAAATGTGATATTACATTAAGAGTGAAACCGCTATGCAATGATGACCAAATAAATGAACAGTGATACCAACAAGTTAGCAGGAAACTATCAATAATAATTTAAAGTAAGTTTGTAAAAATGAACTATTCCAGAATCAATATAGTAATATACTTAACTTTCATAATTATGGGGGCTAAATAATTATTATAATATAATGTGAAGACTGTATTTAGCAACAACAAAAAACAAAACAAAAAAACGCAGGAGTTTCAAAATATTACACACTGTCGTGGAATACTTGACTTCTTTACCATATATAGTTCTAAACCAGTAGTTAACCATTCTTTCTTTTACAATTACAGATATTTCAAACCGACCTAATTCACCAAGTGCCATGCTATTCATCGTGCTTTTTCTCAATCTTAACAATTGCTTACAATATTGTGCATGCAAGGCCTCGATCTGCGCAATATTTTCAAACCCCCAGAATTCACTTCCATAAATAAGTACGGGCACCACTATCCGATCAAAAAGTTCTACCTGTATGTCTAAAGGAAGACTTAACTATACATAGCTCTTATAGCTTGAGTAATTTGCTTGTTCTGGGCTTTTTTAAATGTATTGTTATAAATAAACACTACGCCGAAATATGTGTACTCAACAACCACCTCTACTTCTTCTCCGTCAAACATAAACGGTTCATATTTTTAAACTTTTCCTTTGGAAAAAAATAACTACTTTCGTTTTACTAACATTAACTTTTAATAACCACAATTTACAATATTCACTAACGGCATCCAATGCTGATTGTAATTCACGTTCATTAGTTGCTAAAACTATCGTATCATCTGCATAATATAATGAGAAAAGTTTCAAAAACACTTCAATCCTATTA
Source organism: Echinarachnius parma (assembly GCA_037951105.1). NCBI lineage: Eukaryota > Metazoa > Echinodermata > Echinoidea > Clypeasteroida > Echinarachniidae > Echinarachnius > Echinarachnius parma. The sequence continues at coordinate 214,808 of JBAMJV010001184.1, read as the reverse complement.
TTGGACATTGCACTTTTAAGTTATTTTTGGCAACAAATCAACACCTGGATATCTATCTTTAATAAATAATTCAAAATCATTTATGTACAATGCAAACAGTAAGGGGGATACATTCTCCCCTTGTCTAACGCCAATGTTGCAACTGAAGTAATCAGATCTTTGAGAATCTTTCACAACACATGATTTCAAATTTGCATAAACATTATGAATGACTTTAAATAGTTTTCCTCGAATGTTTTTCTATAAAAGTTTACACCAAAGTAATGCTCGATCTATAGAATCGAATGCCTTTTTGTAATCTATAAAGGCACAGTACATTCTTTTTCTGTGAGATAAATACAAATCTAGGATCGAATGAAATAGAAATACGTGATCTACAGTCGAATATCCCTCTCTAAAACCTGTTTGTTCCTCACCGATTAAAAAGTTCTCATTCAAAAATGTACTTAAAGGGATAGTTGAGTATTGGTCAAACTTAACTTTAGTAACCAAAACCTGCACGATTACGATACAAACTAATAGTTATAACTTCACCATGCTCGAAAAGTATACACAATTACAAACGACAAAGTAAAACCCCTGTTATCATTCAAAAAGAGCCGTTACAACTCGAAGTGTCAAATTAACTCGGCGCGAAGCACTAGCGTTGTAGGTCCTAATACGGGACTATATAGTGCAGTGTGCGGTAATACGGGACTGCTAGTGCAGTCACTGTGTGCGGTAATACTATACAGTAGTACGTGTATATTATGTATCGCAACCATAGAAGTATGACTCCAACACTGCCGTTGACGCAACTCGCAAGCCCTGGCCATTCGCATTCGTTCGCCTTTCGTTCACAGTCGCGCTAACACACGGAGAGACTGGTCCATGAGGCGCATATATCACTGATTTTTTGCGGAATGGAAGGAAAAATCATAATCTTAATCCACCCGGTAGTTGGATCACATATTGGAGAGTAAATTGCTGGTAAGTACCGTATCATATGTATAGTTTTAAGCACAATTAGCGTGCACACAAATATTTGGTTTCAGTCTTTTATTAGGAGAACATAGAACGCTAGTGCCTCGCACTAGCGGTTCTTAAAAGTGATACCCGGGCGTCAAACACTTTTATATGATATTTTGAAAGCAAATTTCACAACAATTAGAGCATTTGAATGGAAATTATTATTATTTCCCATGTTTTTTTCGATGATCTTTCATATGGAATTGAAATCAACCAAATCCGTTACAATCGATGTTGGGGGGGCACTTTGGAAATTACCACGATAATTGTCAGGGTCGTTCGGCGACCCTTTCTTTTTATAAATTGGGCAAATTAAACCTATAGTCCAATCTGTGGTATAATTCCAGTGTCCAAAATTGTATTAAACAATGTAGTGATTACCCTAATTAGAGATTCATTACTATTCTTTAAACATTAATTTAATATTAAAGGGGTAGTTTAGTTTTGGTAGAGAGGGCGCTGCACATCACAATTTTTTTGTGAGGTAATGAAAAACTGAGTGTCAAATTTGAGAGAACATGCAATTTTAATGGCAGAATAAACTTTTTTGGTCAAAATCGACCCAGAAACGGCTGAAATATCAATAAATATATCTGATCTTATAATTATTTGGGGCCCAAATAATTAGATGGTTTTTTCAATTTTTTTTTTAAATGCTTGCACTTTTTCAACGATTTTCAAAAGCGTTTTTTAAATAGTTGTTGATGATCTCTCTATTTAATTATTGTTTCAACAAAACATCACATGCATACATTTGTATGAAAAATGGTTCAAACCAATGCCTTTTTAGAAAGCGCCCTCTTGTGTGTTAATGGCTCTTTTTGAATGATAACGGGCTTTTTACTTAGTCGTTTGTAATTGTGTATACCTTTCGAGCATGGTGGAGTTATAACTAGTAGTTTATAATGTTACTGTCCAGGTTTGGTTACTAAAGTTCAGCCTTACCAAAACTGTACTACCCCTTTAAGTCTATGCCACACGCTTTATTGTTTTTTTACTTTTTAATCTGACAAACGACTTCTTCCTCACAAATCGGTTTATTAAAATCATAATTGTCGTTTGACACTAAAGCATATCGATCAAAAGAAAAATCTTCCTTTTCATCATTTTCATATAATGTATCTTTTTTATTCAAATCCGTAAAATGGGATTCAAATGTTAAAATACCAATTGTATTTTTTCCTTTTTATCTTTTACTTTTAAATTTCATATTTTCCAATATTCTTTCGGATCTTTTGATTTTAGAGCACGAAGCTTCTTATGTAAATCCTTAAGATAAATATTGCGTTCGTGCTTTAATGTGTTCCTATACAATAACTTTACGCTCTCCAACTGTCCCTCATCATCTAAACTACCTTTTGAACCTTTGCATTTTTTCTTAAGTTTTAACAATTTTGATTTTAATTGTTTACATGTCTCATTAAACCATAGTTTACAATCAGGTTTATGTACTTTTGTATCGCTTTTCCTTTTCTTTTTACTCGTTTTCTTCACTAAATTTGCTTTAGAAGCTGCCTCAATATAAACACTTGTTAAACACTCGCATAATTTGTCTATTACTTTTTGATCAGTGTTATTTCTTTCTAATAAATCTATCATGCTACAAATATCATTAATCATATTTGCATCTAAACCATTTTTAAATTCATTACAAGAAGATGCCTTCCAAACAATTTTCAAATTTGCTTCAATAAAAGAAGAATCGCCTTCCTGTTGAGTGTTTACCTCCTCACTTCTTTCTAGCAAGTCTACGAAAATATCTAAATGAACACATAAAGGATTAGGTATGTTTGTCAGAAAGCGTATTATCAAAATAATCTACCTCACAATTTCTAACTAGCTTAAACGCTTCTCGTGAAATAATAAAATAATCAATGGTGCTCAAATTCCCAAATGTGAAATGGCCTCTAGCATCATTTCCTATTCCACCATTAACTATTGTCATTTCGAGTGATTTGCATAATTCAATGAGATTTACTCCATTTTTATTTATTCATCTATCCAAATTTCTTCTTTCAGGAAGTGAGGGTGTTTGCACATCTAAATATAAATCTTCGCAACTATCTTCATCACAATCTATCAACTTCCCTGTTCGAGCATTAAAATCTCCTATCATACACAAAGGCAACTCATAATTATTTACTTTTTAAATCTACAATAGAGCAAGCTATCTCCTCGAAAATATCAGAATTATAGTATTTAGAGTTTTCATGTGGTACATAAACTGATCCGATGATAAATGTGAACTTAGTACCGTATTTAACTTAACTTTGCACCACAGAACATACCTTGATTTTACTTTTTCTATAATTTGTACATTGTAGCAGTCTTTGAATAGAATGCATAAGCCATGCACTCCTCCGTGAGGCAATGTATAATCAGCGTGCTCTTTACATAATATATTCATAACCAGGCGGTGTCAAATCCTCATCAATATGATATAGTCTGTCTTAGTTTCTTAAAAGCATGTGATGTCTGCATCATTATAGTCTGGCAATAGTCCAAGCTCCAGCTTAGAGTTTATACCGCACACATTAATACTAATCATTTTAATTAATTGTAAGCCAGAAGAATTCTGTTTTTCAGGAATTTTGTGTATCAACGTGTTATCAAGACTTTTATAATTGTGCATTATTACTGCTAGTGACGGACATTTAGCAGTCTGTAGGAGTGCGCCTGGTAAAGTGCGCGTCTTACGCACATAGTTATTGTTTTGTCATATAATTTTCCCCACAGTGCATTCGTGTGACGTAAAAACTTCCGCCCTTCTTAACTGCTTATAACAAGGCCGTCAGCCCGCCATTGGTTGTGTACAAAAGTGTAGGGTACGGTCCCTGCGCGCGTTACAGTTTAAAATGTTTAGACTCGTTAGAAGTGTTTAAAATTAAATTAAAATCACAGTTGTTTAGCGTAGCTTATGCTTGTATTGGAATTTCTGTTTGTTTAAGTATTTCCGTGTTTTCTTCTACTTTCCTTTGTTATGCGCCTCGGAATAGGATACCTAGATAGATGGCGCTTTATAAATGCTTGATATTATTTATTAGTATTGACATGGTTTAACTTCTAGTTCTACAACCTGAAGTTGGAGTCATACTTCTATGCTTGCGGTAGACTGAATGATCAGACAATTTAGATACTTTAAAAAGACCACCTCACTACTGATTAAGTTTTTGTAAAGGTGGGAAATTATTTATTTCTGTGAAATATAAAGCTCTTTTACTACACTAAATAAGTGTATAATTAATTGTGTATTGTTTTGGATTACTCGGATCGAGGTTCCAAAACAGATCTTCATGCCCCTTAATTGAACATACTACACATTTGTAATGCCCCTTGGTTGTCTTTCCTATCGGATCTCACTTATAATTGTCATTTTGATGACATTTTACACCTAAACCAGGTTGTTTATCCTACCTCGTTTACGGCTTGCGTAGCCGATTTTGGCAACGCATATAACCAATAAATTGATTTGTTATGACAATACTATTTTGCTTTGCTTGCCCCAGGCAATTGATAGTTTGTAAAGGCAAATCATAAATAATAAATAAATAAAATGATCAAAATAGTGAAAGAGCTAAATATTTCACACAAAAAATACATTTTGCAATCTCTAAAAAAAATTTAAAAAATACACACCAGTAAGATGATTTGTCTATAGTATCTAAACTACCTGTTCGTTCAGTCAACATCACAAGATTGCATCATTTGCATGGTCAAATTAACATGGGATCAATGGAGGATCTCAGAAGTTGAGTGTAGTTAAAACTACCCAAGTCGAAATTCCCATAGAAACCCATAGAAAACCCATAGGAAAATCCTATGGGTTTCTATGGGACCAACAGAAACCCAGAAAATAAAACCCATAGAAACCCATAGGACCCATAGAAACCCACACCCATAGAAACCCATAGGACCCATAGAAACCCACACCCATAGAAACCCATAGGACCCATAGGTCACAGGACCCATAGAAACCCACAGGACCCACACCCATAGACACTTGTAGGACCCATAGAAACCCATAGGACCCATAGAAACCCATAGGACCCATAGAACCCATAGAAACCAACAGACCCATAGAAAATTTGCATATTCATGCAAGACTCATGCATATCACTCATGCAACAAAATATGATGTTCATGTATTTGTTATTTGTTTAACACACATACTCACTTTTAATGGTGTGAATTTTAATGAAATAATATATAATCAATTTATTCACCACATTTTCAATTCCTAGATGGGAATTAATATTTCCAGAAAACAATATAAATATGATAGAATATTGTACTAACCAAGGAAAAGTATTTTAACTGCAAATACATATACCTCAATGTATTGTTCAGCTTTAAATTCAATTCTTTAACCCTCTTTTCAACAAGAGGCAATGCCTTGCTTGCCCTATTGCACTGTCTGAAGAGGTTGATAAGGAAAATATAAGTATGAATTATCATTTAATGATTCTCTAAAGGAGAATTTAATTGATATACCTTTACTGGAAGTGTCAACGGGAAATTCCTATGCGAGATTTCTATGGGAATTCTATGGGAATTCTATGGGAATTTCTATGGGAATTCTATGGGAATCCTATGGGAATTTCTATGGGTCCCATAGAAACCCATATCGTTTTCTATTGGTCCCATGTTCCAGTTTCCCTATTGAAAACCCATAGGCCTATGGGTCTATGGGTTTTCTATGGGTTTAGGTTCTATGGGAATTTCGACTTGGGTACTTCCGGTTTTGTGTGGCGGCTTCAACGGCGCGCATGCAGGCAGTGTACAGCGTGCTATATAAATGTATATCGATGAGTCTGCCGTTTGCTCACGACATGTTCGAATCAATAGCTCGCGCGAAATGCCACAGCAGACGAGAAAACATACACCCGATCGACCGACACGGCCGTCGACTACACGCGCGCTCTTCGCCCCTAACCCCGTCCCTTTGTATTGTTTACTCTACGATATTCTGCGAGAATTCATCGATTTGTTCTAATGTGTGATATGAAGTCATTTGTTGTATCAGGTTTATGTCCTGCATTAACAGCTATGTGTCTGGTACTGGAGTTGGTCATTGTTAAGTAATATCTTATCTTTTGTTATTACGTTATACGTTCTTTCATTTATTGAATTTACAATTAATGCTATAAAGGTCTTGTTTTTTATTTTGATTATCCATTAATCCCTCTAGTTTTCTTAGGCAATCGCTTGGAATTCGAATAATAGTCTAGTCAGGCACCAGTAATATTACGTCCTACATTACTGGTGCCTGGTTATAATCTGAAATGTCAAGCCACCTTTTTGTCCTGATTCCTAATATGAATAGAGGGATTGATGCTTAATGAAAATAAACAATTATACTGTATCCGGTGGCACATGACCGGGAAAATAACTAAACTTACTTTTGATCAGTGATACCTTGAAAAGTAATCCGCGGACATCGTCGACCCTTTCTGTATTTTCGTGCAAAAAACGTATCACCAATTTGTTCTGGAGAAAATACACCACACCATGGAAAGGGCTAACTCTGGTATAGGCTGATGTTGGTGTATCAGTTTGGAAAGTAATGTTGCCAACATCTAATTCAATTATCTCAATTTTCATATCTAACACGGTTAATCCTTTATCCAATGACCACCATGTCTCCAAAGAGCCTGCCGAGTACTTTGGGTAGCCCGGAGTTACAAAGGAAAGGGTCTTCAATGGATTACTGATAGATGTTGAGATACCAAAGGACTGAATGAGTCCCATCTCGTCGATCTCCGGCTCTGTAAACAAAAGGCATTGAATGTGAGAGGCTAAGGATAAGTCAAGATGTCTTTATTCGTTACATACTATAACAATTGCTCAGTTATTTTGCAGATCATCTTTAAAACGAATTACATGAGGTACGTAGAAAATAATATGTCAACGTGTAGTTTTACATTATGTTAAATTATATAACTTAGTAGAATGCGTGTCATTGATTGGCTCAGCACAGTCACTTGATTGCCATAATATATTGTTATATTACACGGCAGAGCACACTATTTACCGCATGTCATGCGCTGCAAGAGAGATTGTATTATGCGCCACAATCAGAGAGAGGGGGGGGGGGGGGGGGTTCTATTATGACGTCACAATGACTTGTCTACATTATTATCACATTTTCTAATGCGAGCTCAAAGAGGTTGACAGTATGAACGTTGTTATATTTATGAAATTATGATGAATGTTAAAGGATAGTACAGTTTTGGTAAGGCTGAGCTTTAGTAACCAAAACCTGCACAATAACATTACAAACTAATGCTCGAAAGGTGTAGAAAATTACAAACGACTTACATCCCATTCACATCCCATTCATACTTACGTCTAGCACTGGCTCGGCACTGGATAAATCCAGTGCTAGACGCAAATATGAATGGAAATGTCTAGCATCAGCCTGGGCTCAACCTGGCATAATTGTGATGCTAGACACTCGTCTAGCACAATGTTGCGCATGCGCATTACGGTATTGTGCGTTCAGAAATGCTTAGTCATCGTTACGTCACAATAGAAGTGTACTAGTGCGCATGCCCAGACATGTCTAACAGGCAATTCATACTTACGTCTAGCACTGGCTCGGAGCCAGTGCTAGACAAAAAAGCCGACCATTCATACTCGGCATCAACAGTGGATAACTGACGCGCAAAATAATATGAATACAAACAGTGGATTGGAAATGTCTAAGACATGTCTGGGCATGCGCACTTGTACACTTCTATTGTGACGTAACGATGACTAAGCATTTCTGAACGCGCAATACTGTAATGCGCATGCGCAACATTGTACTAGACGAGTGTCTAGCATCACATTAGCCGTATTCAGACGATAAAAGCCAATCTTGTGGTTATCTTGTGGTTATCTCGTGGTTTGCAATTCTTAAGAATATCTTGTGGTTAGCGCTCGTTTGAACACGCAAAACTCGTGGTTATCTTGTGGTTTCCAAACCACAAGATTGCGCGCACTGCACAATATGCGCAATCTCGTGGTTATCTTGTGGTTTCCAAACCACAAGATAACCACAAGATACTTGTAAGATTGTGCGCAGAATGAGCGCGCAGTCTATTTTGTTACCGTCTGAACACAATCAGCTTCGAGACTCGTAGTTTGGGTTGACCTCATGACCGAGATATGCTTCCGTTGTGAAAACAAGTCAAGTGAGCGCGCGTGACCTCAAATGAGAAAGGCGCGCAAACTACTTCCGGTTTTAATTCTTAAGAATTGCAACTCTCGAGAATTGGCATCGTTTGAACACACATTTTGCAATTCTTAAGAGTTACAATTCTTAAGAATTGCAACTCTTAAGAATTGGCTTTCATCGTGTGAATACGGCTAATTATGCCAGGCTGAGCCCAGACTGATGCTAGACATTTCCATTCATATTTGCGTCTAGCACTGGATTTATCCAGTGCCGAGCCAGTGTTAGACGTATGAAGTATGAATGGGATGTAAGTAAAAAGCCTGTTATCATTCTGAAAAGGCCATTAAAACACTAAAGGGTGCTCTCTAAAAAGCATTTGTTTCAGCCATTTTGTATACACTATTATGCATGTGATGTTTTGTTGAATTAATAATTTAATAGAGAGATCATCAACAACTATTTAAAAACCTCTATTTAACATTTTTTTAAAGGTGAAGGCATTTTTTAATAAAAAAAAAATCATCGAATAAATCTGTTGCCCAGATTTATTCCGATCGGATATATTTATTGATATTTCAGCTGTTTCTGAACCGATTTTGATAAAATAAAGTACATTCTGTCATTACAATTGTATGCCCTTTCGAATTTTACAATCAGTTTTTCATTATCTCACACAACAATTATTTCGTGCAGCGCCCTCTATATCAAACATGAACTACCCCTTTAAGATTGTTGTCGGGAAAATCATGGAACGTTCCCCTCGGTATTTGAAATGCTATTTCCTGAATACAATAATCCCCGAGACGTCTTCCCTGAAAATCATTTAAAATCCCTCGGAAATGAATATTCTGTGATATTCCCTCCACTACCAGTTAACATCTGCATATTGTATGATGAACATACTTACCCACGGCGCTCAATCGGAACATCACGCGATATCTGTAGGTGTCATCAATACTGCTAACATAGGGATGATCGAGGTCAAACCAAATAGCATTACTGCCCAAGATGCTGAATGCTGGCGATGTGTCATTTATGTTCTCAATCGTAGTGTTACTTATGTAGAAAATGCGTTTAGAACCATCCCATTCCGAAATTGACATACTACCAGCGTAATCCATTTCCAAAATGTCTAACCTAACACGGAAGTCGCTCTGACAAATGAAAAAGTACTGGCACTCAGATTGTAATCCCAAGGGCACACCAGTTAAGTAGAAAGGGGAAGTAAACACGATATCTTTTACGTCCTCTACGCTGGCGCCTATGTTAGGACCCGAGCCACAGACTGGTACACGCTGGTTATTCAATGAGGATAGATCTACAAATTTGAATTGGAAAATGATGACAAAATAAAAACACATAGATCAAACTACGAGTAACATCGCCTACTAAGTTTTTAATGGCTATGCCGGCATCATTCAGCAATTAGTGAAAAGGAAAGAAATTAGACATAAACACCACATTTATAATACTTACGAAGTCATTATTCAAATGATACAATCAAAGAAATATGTGCTTAATATTTAATACGATTATTATTACTACTATGATTATACGTTCAATATATGTATTTGCCACGTTAATGAGTTAACGATGAGTTAACGATGAGTTAACGATGAGTTGTATACCTATAGACCTCATAATATTTAAATCACCTTTTCATGTACGGATGCGAAATTATATGAACATATCCAACCTTTAGACACATCATGACCCTAACCGAAGAATTAAAGTAACTTTTAAAAAATAATTTTATTACACATGTTTGTGCTCCATTAAAATTATGGATTCCAGCAATTCGTGTACCGGTATTTTTCAGTTGTGAACTGTATCAATACCTTTTTGAAATCCCTTGGGTGGTATTCTGTAAGTTCATCTTAGAATTAATCTTAGGAGTTGCTCCTAAGATTAACTCTAAGACCTCCCTAAGATGTGCCAAATCGGTATTCTGTAAGTTGATCTTAGGAAGATCTTAGCATGAATAATGAATAATTAATTAGCTCATAAATATTCTTGAGCCACGCCCATTAATAACCATTCGACCAATCATCGTCTTTGTTTTCATTGATGAACAACTAGGTAGGCCTTAGCAACTGTGTACCCACCACACCTAGTAACAGAATAATTCGTCCAAAATTGCATTACATCAACTGCAGTCAAACATGTCGATCAAAGTGCGTTGCGAAAACTTCAGCAGAGATAAGAAAAGCATTCTCATCAGGGAGGTTGTAGATAGGAGGAGCATCATAGAGGGAGAATTTTCTTCTACCTTAATTGACCTTCGCGATTTATCTGCTCCTGCCGCCGCCGAAATTGTTATAACAATAATTCGTCGGCCATTTTGATCACGCGTTCTAAACACAACACAAAAAGTAGGTCCCCTCGTAATCAAAATAGCGTAACTTTTTAACGAAAATGTTTTGAGCAAAATAAATTGTTTCTACACTTATTGACTAACTGCTCTGTGAAAATGAGATTGATCCGTCAAGTCATGCATTAGTGAGCACACATTAATGGCAAAATTGTCATTTTTCAAAAGTCACAAGAGTAAAAAAAGTAACAATTTTGCCTTTAATGTGTGCCCACTCATGCATGACTTGATGGATCAATCTCATTTTCATAGAGAAGTTAGTCAATAAGTGTAGGAACAATTTTGCCAAGTTATTTTGCTCAAAATAATTTCGTTAAAAAGCTATTTTGATTGGGGGGGGGGGGGGGACTTAATTTTTGCGTTGGGTTATATTGATCAGAATTGTTGAAATAAACCCAACAAAAAATGTAAGTCCCCCCTCCCCCCTAATCAAAATAAGGTAACTTTTTAACAAAAAGGTTTTGAGCAAAATAACTTTGCAGGATCGTTCCTTCCCTTATTGACTAGCTCCTGTGTGAACATCCTGTGTGGTCCGTCAAGTCATGCATGAGTGAGCACACATTAAAGGCAAAATTGTAACTTTTCAAAAGTCACATGACTCTTGTGACTTTTGAAATGTGACAATTTTGCCTTTAATGTGTACTCACTGAAGAATGACTTGACGGATCTATCTCATTTTCACACATAAGTTATTCAATAAGTGTAAAAACAATCCTGCCAAGTTATGTTACTCAAATTCTATTTGTGAAAAAGTTACGCTATTTTGATTAGGGGGGACTTACCTTTTTTGTTGTGTTTAACTGAAACTAAGACTGGTTGTATTGTCTTATCGTCTTATTGTCTTATCTGAAAGAAAATGTCATTTAATAGCATGTCTGAACAAATTAGGGCTTGAAATCTCTTTTTCGTGGAGTTATAGAACCTAAAACTAACTAGATGTTGAATTCGTCACTCTTGACGAATTAAGGTTATACGTATCGAAATTACGATATGATGATTTTGACTTTTCAACGTGTAATATGATGTGATCAAAACGTTTATTGATATACATGACTTACACAATTTTTGAGATTCTTTTTCCGTGACATACCTTTACAAAATGTCGGCTTCACAATACCTGTACAAGAATTAGTACAATATAGTAGTAATATTATGTTAAATCAGTTTAACGCTTTTATTGACCGATATATAGTCTGATGGAGGGACGCATTCGTTTTTCATTCGTATAATCCAAATTATAGGGCTGTTCGATCTATAGAATACGTCTTATCTTAGGATGCTTATTTGCATATATTTGCATATTCGAAAAATTTCTCTATAAGATCAACTTTTCAGAGTTGGTCTTAAGAGCAACTCTAAGAGCAACTTACAGAATACCAAAGTCGATCTTATGATCAACTTCACCTCCTAGGATCCTTACAGAATACCACCCCTGTACTTTACGACGGTGTGTTCTTTTACTAACCTACACTTGATAAACGGATCTTCATCCTAGCATCCGGGACATTTGTAGCTGTACCATTGTATTCGACAAACATATACCTGTCAAGACTGTACCAGTTCAAAGGCGTTACGGATGAATCATAATTGTATATGCAAACGCCATTTTTATATAAACGGTGTATGCATAATCTGTTGTTCTCAGTTCTCATTTCTAGGATCTCAATTTTGAGCACCTGGACAGATAGAGGCCAGCCCATCCACCATAGTGAATAGACACTTGTAGTATCAGACATGGCACGGGAACTTAAAATCATCGCCTCGAGTTGAGATCGCAAGCTGATATCCCCTCCACTTGAAATGAATGTTTGGTTCGGATTCGCCTCTGATAACAAATGTGTTAGAAAAAAAAATGTATAGTTATTTTAATACAGGTTTTCCCAGCAATGTTAACACTTTTGTCATTAAATGTCATTAATTTGTACTTCGATTTCGTCCCCAGAAACCAACAGACCGTAAATCCTAACTTACAATTATCAACCTAATTCGTCATTTGTCAATCAATTTCAAACACTTCGCATTCAAAATCGTAAATTGGCATTGGAATTCGTCTCCGCCGCTGAGCGAGTGGTGAATGTTAAGATCAAATTCGTCTTTGTTCAACCAATTTCGTGATTTTGTCATTCAAATTCGTCACATGGTATAGCCTTATATGCCTGTGTGTGTCATGGCTATGTAGATGGTTAGGAAGGTATGTGTGATTGTGTATGTGTGTCGTGTGTACGTGTGTCTGTGCGTGAGTGTGTACATATTATTTAATATTGTTTTATATTATTTCTATGTATGTCTTGAACAAGAATTAAATGCAAATGTTTGTAAACGTGCTTCTGTGCGTGTTGGTGTGCATGTATGCAAATGTATATAAACACAACAAAAAAAGTAACTTCCCCCCTAAGCAAAATGGCGTAACCTTTTAACATAAAAGGTTTGAGCAACATAACTTGCCAGGAATGTTTCTAAAATGATTGGCTTACGTCTCTGTGAAAATGAATTTGATCCGCCATGCCATGCATGAGTGAGCACACATTAAAGGGAAAATGTCACTTTTCAAAAGTCACAAGATTCAAAAAGTGAAAATGTTGCCTTTGATGTGTGGTCACTCATCCATGACTCGACGGACCAATTTCATGTTCACACATAAGTTAGTAAATAAATGTAGGAACAATCCTGCCGAGTTATTTTTCTCAAAACCTTTTCGTTAAAAAGTTATGTTATTTGATTAAGGGGGACTTATTTTTGTGTTGAGTTTAATTGATCAGTATTATTGGAATAAACTTAACAAAAAAGTAAGTCTCCTCCTGATTAGAATAACATAACTTTTTAACAAAAATGTTTTGAGCAAAATAACTCGGCAGGATTGTTCCTACACTTATTGACTAACTTCTGTGTGAAAATGAAAATAGTCCATAGAGTCCTGCATGAGTGACACACATCAAAGGAAAGATTGGCACTTTGTGTGCTCACTCATGCGTGACTCAATGGACGATTTTCCTCCAACAATTATATATCTTCCAATGGGTGCCTCGCTATTAGCATACTGCACCGTCATATAATATTGTTTCCTCTCGCTCGTTTGTCATGCCAACAGTGTCTCAATGTGTGTTCATGTCTATTTTGTATTCGTTTTTTTTGTGTCTCCCTTCTTACCAACTGCAAGTGGTGGTTTTCATTATTCTTTCTTGAGCTCTATGTCTGCACCGATTTTTTTCTTTCTTTTCTTTTAAGTCATTGTTCAAGCGCTGCGAACTGTATATTGATTATGATATGCTATTTGGTTTTGGTTACTCAGATTTTGTTTTTGTACAGTTATGATGGCTAATTTAGATCACAACTTGCCGTTTGAGACTGTGAGCGACGATGACCTTTTTGATGTATTAAAGGGAGAGATCCACTTTTGCAAGCCAAAATTCAAAAGTTGCGAGGTTATTGTCTTATATGAAAGGAAATGTCATTTAATAGCATGCCTGAAAAAATTAGGGCTTGAAATCTCTTTTTCGTGGAGTTATAGACCTAAAACTGAATAAACTGAGGGACGTCGGTTAATTAGGTACATACGTATTTTCGGCCGGTGAGTAAGTTTGTACATAGATTTCACGGAGTGCCAGATCGGTATGCATGACCCCTACGTGACCCACGCTAGCTACGTGACTCGCGCATAAGTACTAATGTGTGAGCGTTTACCAAGCAAAATACCCAAACATCGCTTAAACTGACTACATGTAATTATATATTCTTTCTTTTTGAGATCTTTTTCCGTGACATACGTTAACAAATGTCGGCTTCACAATACCTTTACGAGAATTAGTACTATATTGCTGTAATATTATGCTAAATCAGTTGAACTCCTTTATTGACAGATATATAGTTTAAATGGAGGGACGCATTCGTTTTTCATTCGTAGAATCCAAATTAGAGGGCTGTTCGCTCTGATTTTTTTTGGCGTGTTACATTAATCCCCATCCGTCAACTGAAAGCTGTTCAGACGTTTTGTAAAAGTGGACCTGTCCCTTTAAGACCCATTCAAGCTAGCAATAAATTTGTTGTTAATCATACAGGAACCTTTGATGAAACTGTTATTGAAAATATAAACTCAACTTCTGAAGAGTTGAACTTGAATTTAGATCACGATGATCCAGCACAACATTATTTTATTTTTATATAACACATACACAGTTTCATAATATTATTAAAGATTTTAATAATGATACATTCTCTTTATTGCATTTAAATATACGAAGTTTGAATGAACTTTTTGATGAATTGCAATCATTTTTAGATAACCCTTCCAATAAACAGCTTTCTTCAATTGGACTAACAGAAACTTGGTTATCCCATGAGTCTAACATACACTTTCTAATTGATGAATATGATTTTGTCTTTAAAAATAGGCAAGGGAGAGTCGGCGGTGGCGTCGCCTTATATGTGCTTAATTTTTTTTAATTATGTTTTGCATGATAATATATCAATAATCAATAATGTTCTTGAGACTCTTTTTATTGAAATTATGAATCCTGGAGGTAAAAATATTATAGTCGGAGTTACTTATCGACCCCCTAATTGTAACCCTAGATAATTGTTGACGCAATTATCCGACTTTTTGCGAAGTCCAGTGTTTATAAATAAGGATTTTCTTTAATGGGGGACTTTAAAGGGATAGTTGAGTCTTGGTAGAGAGGGCGCTAGACTACTTATTTTTTGTGAGGTAATGAAAAACAGTGTAAAATTTGAAAGAGAATAATATTTAAATAATAAAATCATCTTTGTTTTTTGTTTGTTTGTTTGTTTTGTTTATTTAAACACGGCAATAAAAACTCGCTATCAGCCTTCAGGCTGTTTTTCAGCAAGTCCGTATGTACATACAAAATACAGAAAACAAATTAAACAAAATATATATTTTTTTTACAGAAATACAAAAATTAAATTAAACATACATTAAGATAAAATAAAGAAACTTATTTAAATAACAAAACAAAAAATTGCAGTACAATTTGATAATCAAAATCGGTTCAGAGACGGCTGAAATATCCATAAATATAACAATTTGTAATAAACCTGGGGCCCCGGGTTTATTAGAGAATTTTTAACCAGCCGTTAACAACTTAAAAAAATGCTTCCTTTTTTCAAAAAGTTACAAAATAGGTATTTAAATAGTTGTTGGTTATTTCTCTATATAATCACTATTTCAACAAAGCATCACATGCACAATATTTTATTCAAAATGGTTGAAACTGATGAGTGTTTGGAGAGCGCCCTCTTACGTTTTAACGGCTCTTTTTTAATGATAACATAATCTTTACTACGTCATTTGTAATTTTGTGTTCCTTTCTACTTATAACTATTAGTTTGTAATGTAATGATGCAGGTTTTGGTTACTAAAATTCAGTTTCACCAAAACTGTACTCTCCTTACCAGAAATCAACTATCCCTTTAATATAAATTTATTAAATCATGAACATACTAATGTGTCCCAAGAATTTCTCGAGACCCTCCTCTCTGCATCTTTTTTACCTCTTATTTCTAAGCCCACTCGTGTGACAAACCCCTCTTCCTCCTTAATAGATAATATCTTTTCAAATGTCATCCCCTACCCTTAATCTTATATTGTTCTTTCTGACATAACTGACCATTATCCTATTGTGACACATTATACTTTATCTCAATCAATTAATAATAATGACCCACGTTTATTTAGACGAAAAGTCAATAATGAAAAATTAGCTAGTCTTGCTTCTAGTCTTGAACATGTAGATTGTTCTCCTGTTTATGGTGTAGATGAAGTAAATTCTTCTTACGATAATTTTTGTGATATTTTGAATGATTAATTAGATACTTGTATTCCTAAACAAAAAGTTAAACTTAATGATTATAAACAAAAAACCAAGGCTTCCTTGGATCACTAAATCGATATTACATTCGATAAATAGGAAAAAAAAAATTATAAATATAAATTAGATGGCACAGAAAGGTTAAGAATTAAATATACATCTTATAAAAAATATTTTGACTAAGATTATTCGTTTGGAAAAGAAAGGGTATTTTGAAAATATGTTGGCGTTGTATAAACATGATATGAAAAATACTTGGAAAATGATTAAACAGGCAATGAATGTTACTAATAATAAATCTGACATAACAAAAATTAAGTTTAATGATGAGATTTAATGATGAGAGGATCCTAGGGATATAGTAAATATTTTAAATAATTACTTTTCTTTGATTGGTGAAAATCTTGCTGTTAATATTCCCCCATCAAATAAGCATTTTGTTGATTTTTTTGGCCAGCCCAATTCAAACTCTATATTTTTTGTTCCTATTCACAAATATGAAATCTTTGATATTGTTTCGAAATTTGATTATAAGAAAAGTTCTGGCCGTTATGAAATTAATAATTTTATTTTAAAGGGCATTATATCTTCTTTTGTGGATCCTCTCGTTCATATTTTTAATTTGTCTTTATTACATGGCCAGGTACCAAACTCAATGAAAATTGCTAAAGTAATTCCTTTGTTTAAACAGGGCGATAAATTAGATGTAAATAATTATCGACCGATTTCTTTATTATCCTCTTTTTCAAAAATGTTAGAAAAGATAATATATTCTCGGACAGTATCCTTTTTAAAAAATAACAATATTTTTTCTAGTCTCCAATTTGGTTTTAGGGAAAAACACAATACTGTACACGCATCATTGTCCTTTATTGATAAGGTAGCTCATGCAATCGACACATCGTCTCATACGATAGGCATTTTCCTGGACTTCTCCAAGGCCTTCGACACGATTAACCACGATATTTTACTTTATAAACGTTCACATTATGGTGTACGTGGATTGGCCTTGGAGTGGTTCAGGAGCTATCTATCAGACAGAAGGCAGTATGTATTTTTAAATGATAACTCTTCAGCTCCCCGTAATATAAATTGTGGTGTTCCACAAGGTAGTATATTAGGCCCACTTTTATTTATTTTATATATTAATGACTTCTGTCGATCGTCCGAAATTTTGTCATTCGTACTTTTTGCTGATGATACAAATTTTTTTTTTTCTCATACCGATTTTCATAGATTAGTTGAAATTATTAATATTGAATTTAGTCATATTAATATTATCATGGATTAGAGCGAACAAATTGTCATTGAATCTCCAGAAAACGAAATATATGTTGTTTAGTAAATCTATAGACTCGTTACCGGCTAACATAGTTTTTGAAAACACCACATTGGAGCGTGTTTCATTCATTACATTTCTGGGTGTAACGGTTGAAAGTAATCTTTCTTGGAAACATCATATTGATAATATTTGTAAAATTATTTCTCGTAATATTGGTATTATTAATAAAGTAAAAACATGTTTTCCTTTTAATTCACTAATTATGCTTCATAGTTCTTTGATACTCCCATACTTAAATTATGGTCTTTTAGTTTGGGGAAACACACATGAAACTTTATTAGATAAAGTGTTGTTATTACAAAAGAAGGTTATTCATATTATTTGTAATTCCCCCTTTCGCTCCCATACTGACTCTTTATATTTTGAAAATAAGATACTGAAGGTAAAAGACCTATATCTATTTCAACTTGGTCAATTTATGTATAATTATAATAATAACATACTACCATCAGTTTTTCAAGAATGTGTTTTTTTTAAATAGCTCAGTTCATATTTATCCAACTAGACATTCTGAAGAATTTCATTTACCTCTCTTGCGGACCCTACTTGCTCAAAATACATTTATATATGAAGGTCCTAAATTATGGAATTCTTTAAGTAATGAAATAAAAAATGCTCCATCGATTAATATTTTTAAGAAAAAAATGTAAATTGTTTTTATTACAATCCTATAAACATCCTTGAATTATATCTCCCATTTACTCTTATTCCGTGCTTACGTCATCCTAAAGCAAGGTCATTCTTTACTCGCGGACTCAAAATGTAATCTGATAATATATATTGTGCCTTCTCACGCATTGTTCCTTTCTATTATGCGCAAGTCTTTTCCTTATTTTTACTTGAACCCCACTTGCAGCTTATCTTTTGCAGCTTATCTTTTACATACATTTGAACCTTCGATCTGTCACTTCCTTTGTTAATTTAAATGTACAATATACCTAACTATTATTTGAGGGGTCCACAATTGTACAAGCATTGCTTTTTAATGGACCCCTCTTGTTTCCAATATGTATATCCCTATTTTGTGCAAATTATCATTATTCATTTTTAATGTTTTGTTGCAAGCAAGAATATATTGAATTGAAATTGAATTGAATATATTCTTGCCGTATAATATAATGCATTTTCATCATTTTGAATGTTTAAGATTGTTGTAATAGTGTTTAATGCCCATCACTTGTTATAATATGTTTAATTAAGATTTATGTGAATTCTCAATATATATAGATATATGTTATTGTACCATGATCATTGGTGCTCTTCGGACCTTGGTATCATGTAATTTTTACCGGAAATAAATAAATAAATAAAATAAAATAATATATAACAGAAAATTACTGCGTAAAAACATGGGACGAATTTGAATCGAATTGTAATGATATTAATTGCAGATTGACGAAATTGCTTTCGCTTTTATGTGTTCAGCAACGGTGACCGACGAATATTATAATTTGTAAAAACAAAGAACCAGTAGGATGAGAGCCTGCTGGTTAAGCCCTTTCACAACTATCACTATAACGATTTAAACTTCTGTATAATACAACTAACGAATCTGTAATTTGTTTTGTATGTTCCAGTTGTCACCTTTGATGAAACAAATAACGGCATGACTGCATTACAGGCTACGTTGGTAGGTTGGATAGGCGACACTTCATTTCATTATGAGATCCAATATTGCTTTAAAATAAATCGAACTTATAAAGAGATTATACAATGTTTTTTTAAGTGTTGAATGTCCTGAAAGTAAGCTTCCGCGTTTCCAATTATGTATTACAATTTGCAAGAATCATTATTATTACAACGATAAATCTTCTGACATATAGTTTACCGAAAATTGAAAATTCCACCGTCGCTCGTGTGTCGCGGTTGTCAATGCCGCAAATGTCGAAATCTAGGATCATATTCACATATCCAAACATGGGTTCGAGCGGTTTATAGATCTGCGTCACGGAAACTTTTCTTTCGTCCTTATCACCTGTGTACATATTCATGGAGTTGTCTTCGGGAATATACAGGTCTTTGAAAGTGGCTTTAAGTAAATAAGGTGGATCATCCCAGGCCGAAGGACTGACAGTTATGGACACTTCCGTTTTGCAACTCGAACAGGACATTGATCCATTCATGACAAGAGTCTCATTTGGGTTAGCAAAGTCGAGGTAAAGTGTGCCGCCACATGTAATGTCACCATCTAAAACAAATTAAATATGAAACAAATGTTACATTTTGGCGTGAATGTACATATGTAATGCTATTGCATGAGGAAAATACTATTACATGTACAATGGATTTCGAATATGAATTTGTTTTCATATTTCACTCATTATTATACTTTAAAATTAATACGTGACTAAACAAGCAAGAAATATATTAATTAGTAGGTTGCAATATGAAATACAGAGAACATAGGAATAATAGATAAGACCTTTAAAACAATGTATGCAACATAATGTGAAATATGGAGGAACCAATAAGACGGCAAGCTTGTAACAAAATGATATTTAGCATTTATAGAGCGCCATATATTTAGGTACTCTATATTCAGCCGCCACAATGCCACCAACAACCAAAGCTTTAACAGATGGGTGGAAGAGTGCATTAGAGTTGAATCCATTAATATTGGATCACACTGCATTCATTTGGATACAGGAAAGATGATGAAACAAAGTGAGCAATACCTTTGGCCACACCGCCAAATGTGAAACTTGCACTTACAAACATATAATGTATAATGTTGCAACCCACGACTTTCTAAGGATGTCCTGTGCTTGCCATACATGCATGGGATGTCTAAATTCTACTTCGTATGGCCTAATGAATCGGAATCAGGTAGGACGCACATCTGTTGCGGCCGAAATAGCACCACATTTTTGTAGACAATAGGTTTTCTATTGATATGCAAATGAGCTCTCGCTCCCCCGTGTATATATACGCCGCGGTTTCGCGACAACGCCATTGTATATTTGTGTGTAGCCGAGTAGCACCGATTATTCTACACGCTCGTCTGGGCGAATCCTCGTCTTCAACTCAAGCCTTTTTTACTACTGGCTAACTACGCCGGCTTGAAGTTACACTTTCACCAGCACACCCTAATGCGCCGTTAGGCGACCGGGTGGATAGGCCTGTATGCCCCGCGAGGGGACCAGGTTTACTATCAGCTGAAGCTCCCTATTGTGCCATCAGGCGGCCGGGGAGAGACGGCCAACCGCTACCTGTATGCCCCGTCAGGGGACCAGGTGAGAATCTGTACGTCAAAATCGGCCATCGAATAGCTGGGTGCTGGATTTACCCATCGCTGATGATAGGTCTACCCGCTGCTGGAACCGGAGTACGGGGCCTTAGCCGATCGAGACACCAGGAGCTTGGATGGAGATGGAATCGACATGAGGGTTTTATCTACCTTATTGTTATAAAGGCCAGCATGTACACAGCTCCCTTTGAGGTAGAGCCATGAAGCCGCTTTGGACCTCTTTCGATTGAGCCGGCTACTGTATTAGCCTAGGCTGTATATTGGTATGTAAAGCCATGGAATGGCTATTAGATGAGGGTTATCTGAGATATATCCCGGCCTGAAATAAGGCGATGTTATATACATGTACATGCATGTGGACTCGAATGGGCTCTTTCATTCGGTGTGATGTTTATCCCACACACCATAGTTATCGACCGAAAGGAATAATGGTAATGTATTTGATGTTACATGATGTTACATGCCATGTTACAACCCCACTTGGTCGATGTGTGATCAGATGGTTCTATGAACCGGGGCCCATATCCACGGTATACTCGCGGCAAGTGGCCGCTGCAGTCGTGAGATAGAGACCGTTCGGTCACTTCGATGCAACGATGAAGCGGAGTATATACGGACAGGGAATGGTCGTGAATGATTATACTACATTATGGCCATTTGTGCCTGAATTGGAATTGGTTATTCTAGAACCGATAATGATACATAGTGCCTTATTTTATATACTGGCTATGCCCAACTTACACATGGTGGTGTAATGGATGAATTTTATTACGGCCATGTACTTAATATTTACAGTTTGACGCATTTGCGCTGACCATTTTACGGCTAGTTCTGTCGACTTGTGTATACCGTGAGATGCAGGGCGCACCATTATGGTGTCGACCTTTGAATGGGCACAGGATATCAGTTTTGCCCTATTTGCCGGGTGCCAGTGTTTTCGGTATCGGAAACTGAATTTTAGCCTACCAGCCAGCTTGGCTGTCGTGGGTTTAAAACAATATGACTATACTGGCATGTATACGTGCTGAAAGGTATCTGATTACCCGAACCTGGATTTTAGCCCAGCCGCCATCTTGATTATCATGTTTTCGTTTAAACATACTGTCATGGGAAATGCGGTATATGACCATCACAGATTGTTAAGGTGATTTGATATGCGGTTCAGTATTCATTTTATGCACCATATCTAATTTGGTGCTATCATCGTTACCGTCGTTCAGCTTAACGACGCTCCATCCTTTGATTAGTCATTTGTCGACGTGTCGACCATTTCAAGGAGCCTTTATTTGGGCGGATCGTGGTATGTCCACGCGGATTATGACGGGTCATTTGTTTGGCTTGAAGACGGATTATTTTGCTCGTCTAAATTGTAAGAGGAATTACAATACAAGGGCGTTTGGCTGTGAGCCAATGCCCCGCCCTGGGCGCGTGTCAGTCTATTGCTCGCTTTTTGGCGCACGTAGCCATGGATACTTGCTATTGAATGTTATCAATGGGGCGCCTCTTAGTATGAATGCTAAAGCTCCCGGCCCGGTATGTGCGGTCTTGATGATGTTCGTGCAGTTGTATTGTGTGAAGGTGTACAGTTTTATCTCCGGTCATCCGTGCCTAGTTTCACGATATGAGTACAGGGGTCCTCCCCTTATATCGTATGTGGTAAATTGTTCTCATGTCTTAGTGGAATTACACACTATTATTATGCCTTTTGAATTTGCCAGAATTAGGCAAGCCATTGTCAAGGGTAAACCGGACGTTTTTCATTACCAAACAATGCAAAGTAAAGCTGACTAAGTGGTTCCGGAAAGGATACCTCTCTGAAGACAGTACGGCTGAGAGCTCATGTTATAGTGCCAAGACATGATGGTGGACCCGTCTGACTTAACCTTATGAGGCGGTGGCGTGCTAAGCACGACACATTCCACCCGCATTTGTCTTATAGTTGTCGCATTCCAGGGTAGTTCATCAGGCGAGAAGATTATCACCATACCACTCCTTTTGTTCGTGTTGCTTCGCCCTGTTATGTGTTCCGATTTGAAAGGATGTATATCCGAGTAGGTGGATATTTTAGTTTGAGAACACCTCATTATTTGTTCTGCATGACAGCAGTATCGTTCATTTCTATAGCAATACAAAGTGGACATGAGTGAACAATGTTCAAGGTGTGAACATACTTTGTTGCCCCTATTTCATAGGTTGTGACAATTGACAGTCGAATCTGAACAATGCGTTCTGTTTAGGCACGGTAATGCCGACACGTATCTGTATTGACGGTTGTGTGTTATCGTCCCGCTATAATGGATTGAGTGTTGCAGTATTTTATTCATACTAACGTTGACGGAGATTCGGCAGTCGTTCGTGCCAATCAATTTGCGGAACTAGATTATTTGCCGTGATCTATTGATTGGCGTTTTTGACGCCAGGTGATCGATCTATATATATATATAGTATTTGGCATTATCGTGATTCAATGCCCTAGTCGTTACGCCTACGTAATTTGTTTGGGGCGTGTTTATATCGGAACTAGCGCCTTATGATCCATTCTTTAGAAGTACTGCATAATCATGTGTCAATGTGCGTTTCAGCATTGGTCAGTCGTACGTGCGGACAGAAGCTGGTTTGAATACTTTTCGAATTGCTTTTGCAAAGGAAGCGTATACATTCGATTTCCTTGGCATGGTTGACGCATTACACGTGACAGGTGTAGCTTTCGGATACTTGTTTATCTCGGGGTTACTACAATATCTTACGTTAGTTTGTTTTGAGTGATCGCTGGGCTCGTTCTGGGTCGGATGGCACAGATTTATTGATTATACACTCTTGATTAAGACCGCTTTGGTATATATAACGGTCGTGTGTACCTTTGTATAAGGTACTTTAGAGGCAACACACTTGGAATAACCTCGAGTGACTTTCGTTGTTTTTTTTTCGAAATTGGTAATTTCGGACCGTCGGTAAGACTTTCATATTGGGCGCCGGTACGTTAGCATTATCTGCATTTTAATTTAAGCCCCATCGGTATGCGTCAGCATAGGCCATCAGCATGATCAGTAGGTCGATGGCATAAGGTTAATTGCCACAATGCTTGGATCCAATTGCAGTATGGTAGAACGGCGCCAATCTTGTCGCCTTGATAGTCAACGATACGTTTGTTATCGTGCCGCCCTATTGTGTGGCGAACGTCTTTGTGATATTGCGTTCATTTGTAATATGTAATGTACTATACGTTTTGGGTCAGTGGCATTATTGTCTTATCCCGTTCATTACTGGTTCCGTATACTCGGGCTAGGGTCGTCGGAGAATATAGATGTATAAAGTGGATTGATCAATCCTTACGGACAGGCGGAGAAACCGCCTGAAAGGGCTTTCGCTGAAAGGGCCTTCCAAACGTTAAGTGTTTTGCTTGTCACTATGATGGTACGGATAAAATCATTATAATTCAGAATAACACTGCTTTTCTCACATAAATAATATATGGATTCCGTGTGCAATGGCACTGCATGTTCCGTTGGGATCGTGAACATTCGGAATTGTTGAATCATACTGTCTTTTTTCCTTATTGGAATATAAGGGTTATTTGGTACACCGTACTTAGATCTCGTAGTTTTATATTTGAGTTTAGACTCTCCCTCACTCTCGACTTCAGTGGTTGATAACATAAGATAAATATATTGGTTCAATTTAGATGATAAAGCTTTTTTGATTTGGAGGTCTAGCTCCTTATTCCGAGGATCGTATTATTCGATCCCGAGATTACTGTACAGGTATGCAGGATCACGCGGACACACGGCACGCGTCGCGTTTGTCCGTTTGTGGAAAGTGTTTGCGCGGACATCATGGCTGTATTAGTGCAAGCTAAAGTATTGATGTACCTGTATTCTTACGGGCACTGATTAAGAATGGATTTGATTTGGCCGTTCGCGTGACTTGTCTATCGGGCACGACAATTCTGGTTACTGTCGTGCGTAGTATTGGCTCCCCAACTCTGGCTTTGAAGGTCCTACCTGATTCCGATTCATTAGGCCATACGAAGTAGAATCGGAAAATTAAACGAGATTTAAATGAAATTTAGATTGAAGTTTAATTATGATTCTACGAAGTATAGGCCTAATATGAGGAGTCAGGTACCCGCCCTACTATCCGTCGGATTGGCTGGGATGTAAAACTTATCGAAGACTCTTTACACTTTGAGTGCCAGGGATTCGTATACAGGGTGGCCCAAAAAAAACGGAACGGGGCACTTCCCAAAATATAGTAACAAATGTATTATGTCCATCGGATAGAGCGTCTTTTCAAATGAACAACGATACCAAGAACAGTCAATTTGGTCGTGTAGTTTTTGTTTTAGGGCGCTGTGAGTGACACCATGTCAGGTTCTCTTTTTTGTAAATGTGTATTGAGCCACCGCTTGATGAATTGCACGAACCGCCATTCATATGCGTTGAGCATAGCGCACTATTGTTAGTGTGCACTCAGCCGTGTGCCGAGAGAATGGGCAAGGTCGCTGAATGGTATTACGGGCAAGGAGTGCGGTTAAACTGGCATTGACTAGGTCGAAATCGACATAAATCGGCGCCTGACATGGTCTCACTCACTGCGTCCTTAAACAAAAACGACCTGACCAAAATTACTGTTCTTGGTATCGTTTTTCATTGGAAAGGACACCCTATCCGATGAACATAAACATTGTGGTATTATATTTTGGGAAGTGCCCCGTTCCGTTTTTTTTGGGCCACCCTGTATACTATCACGTCTATGGCGTAATAAGACCCGTACCCTTGTGGAGTTGGGCGAGCCTTTTCTTTGAAAAATGGCGTTGTCGCGAAACCGCGGCGTATATATACACGGGGGAGCGAGAGCTCATTTGCATATCAATAGAAAACCTATTGTCTACAAAAATGTGGTGCTATTTCGGCCGCAACAGATGTGCGTCCTACCTGACTCCTCATATTAGGCCTATACTTCGTAGAATCATAATTAAACTTCAATCTAAATTTCATTTAAATCTCGTTTAATTTTCCGATGATTTGATTCCGGCAGCCAGACATTTATTAAAAACAAAAGAAATGTGTGCCCTCAGTTTTGTCGACGTCTAGTGAGATAATCCCAAAACATGGGCACGTATCACTGTACTTATTCTTAATTTTTGTTCTGTAATATCTTGCACATCTTTTGAGACCAAATATGTGACGATCGGGAATACCGTTACAATGTCACGCGACCATTTGTAAGTGAATGTCAGCTCAGACAACGTTCGAAGCTGTGATTTGTGTACAAATCCTGAGAAAATCTACTTTTTTCTAGGATTCATATAATCTTCATTATGTTTCATTCCAATAACATCAATTATTCAATTATAGGATAAAAATGGTTGGACATTCGTCACGAATAAAACGATTCTA
Source organism: Echinarachnius parma (assembly GCA_037951105.1). Taxonomy (NCBI): domain Eukaryota; kingdom Metazoa; phylum Echinodermata; class Echinoidea; order Clypeasteroida; family Echinarachniidae; genus Echinarachnius; species Echinarachnius parma. The sequence continues at coordinate 188,457 of JBAMJV010001184.1, read as the reverse complement.
AATAATAAAAAAAAAATACGTAACATAAGTACAAACAAGAACTACATAAGAAATTCCAAAACAAGGAAATACATGAGGAACAATTTACTCCATGTTAATTTAGGCATAATTCGCATATAAACGTGTACTTATCTTATTCCAAGTAAGAAACTAGTAATGTAAAAACATAAACTGTATGTTTGTATTACTTTGCATAATTAACAAGTAATAATTAGAAATTCATAATTTTTCAAAAACTAATTATGCAAACATGTAAACCATCTCCCTAGGTATATGCATGCCAAATATTGTGCGGGCCGGGCATTCGTTGGCTGAGATCTTAGGGGATTTTGAATGTTATTTTGACGGCCATTTTGTTTCTTGGCTATATCTGAAATTGCTTAAGGGTGATATAGTTCCATTTTTTTGTTTATTTTAAGTGAATCACTTGACAGTCAGAATTCATTGAAGAAAAAAACACTATATTCCTCAAAACAAGGTTTGGACTGCTGGACTAAAAATGGGTTCCGGCTTGTATCACTGTGTTTGACATTCCGTTTCCTGAATACGCAGGGAGAGGATTTAGAGCGTACAACCACGTTGTGATTTTATTGACTTGTATCTAAGAGTATTATAGTAAACATGCCTTTCAGAGGCGGCTAATAAATCATGTAGATTCATGAACAACGCAGTTATAGATATTTAGTAAAATGAGAACTTTTTTTTTTGTTTAATCTTATGTTTGCACATTACCAATACTGTAAATAATGGGTTATACCGCGCTGACGTCAATACGTAAATAAAATAATTATGTTTCAAGGATAACGTGTTTGTTTGTATAATTCGCCCCCGTAGAAAAAGTTTAACACAAATGTTTTTATTAAAGCAATATTATAAAGCGGCTCGGGTAAACTCAGTAACGTGATTGGTTAAATCCTTTCGCGTGACCATCCATTGATTTTAAGGAACATGCACGACCGTGCAAAAAAAGGCGCAACAAAAAGTAATAACATACGGAAGTGACATCACCACAGTGCAAAGATAGCACAACGAAAAGTGATAACATAATTAAGTGACGTCACCATGCTTTTTTACATGTAGTTTCTTTTGAAGAAACACTCTCGAAAGTGATCGTGAAAAAGATGAAAAATGCTGCGTTTTTTTAATTATATGATCCGTATACAATAAATGTTGACACATTCGTAAATGATACGGTATGTGGTTTAATATTGCTATTAATGGAAATGTATGCAGTCCTTTGATCATTCTCGATAATAATGCGATTTCGCATTTTGCTGCAGCGTAAACTTAGTCAGTGAGTGCAATAGTGATGATGAATGATGTAAATTCCTAACAATTTCACACTCTACAGTTTAGATAGACTGGGTAACTAATAAAGAAATAAACAATTTTATAACACAGACAATATAAGTTCTTAACCCGATCACCACGGGGACCGAGAATTCTCGGTCCCCGTTGCGCCTACTCATATACGGGAACCGAGATTTCTCGGTTCCGAGCAAGGGCTATATTAATTGCATAAACATACATGTATGCATCTTGTAAGTACCATATAATTTAGCTGAATACAAAGATTGAACCCTTGGCTACATGTATATCAAGTTTCCCCGACTCTAGTTGCGTGATTATTGTTTTATTACAATTTTATCATGGTAATACACAAGTCTAATTTCAGGATATTCGTATACAAGCCCATACAAGCCAGAATCATAGTTTTCGCATAGAATTTCACTTCGCTGACCCTATACTATGCATATCGATCGCCTCTATTGTGTGAACTACTTGACCAGCGAACTCACGCTAGGTTGAATAGAAGCGAATACAATGCCATGGTCAACCAGATATCGATCGGTTCTTTTGTGCGCGCCCAGTGGGGTAACTCGACCGGTCCGTAAAATAATCTCGTATATAGCTATTGAAGCAGTATATCTATTGCCGTGGTAAAAGGGTTAATTATCGTGCGTCCGTGTCAATGCAACACACTCTCGGCTTTGTCAGTTGTACGCAATGTACTCGGCTTACGCCTGGTGTGTTGCGTACATCTGTCAAAGCTTAGAGTGCGTTGTATTTACACAATGCAATCTAGATCCTGTATTATCTGTATGATATCTGCATGATAATACAACATATCTAGTAGGTAAACCCCCACTTGGTCTAAACCCACTTCGTCTAATATCCACTTCGTCTAATCCTACATAGTCTAAACCCATTTCGTCTACAACCACTTGGTCCAATAGCCGGTTCGTCTAATAACCATTTGGGCTATACCCTTATCGTCTAATATCCACTTGGTCCAAACCCACTTAGTCTAATGCCATTTCGTCTAATCACCAGATTGTCTAATATTCTATTGGTCTAATACCACAACATCTAATATCCATTAGGGATATACACACTTCGGCTATATCCAGATGGGCAGTTTCTCACTTCGTCTAATAACCATTTCATCAACTTCCCGTTTGGTCTAATTGACAGTTGGTCTACTCCCACTTGGGCTAATGTCCCACTTGGGCTAATGCCCACATGGTCTAATGCCCACTTGGGTTAATGCCCATTTGGTCTAATGACCATTTGGTCTAATGACCATTTGGTCTAATGGAAGTTTGATATGATATAGGTGTTGAAAGAGGGGGTCTGACCACATTTTAATTGTTATATAGTGTGTTATTTTATGTTGATGTATTTCAGGGGCTGCACCCCCATGCACCCGTACGAAACTAGACAAGTTAAAATTACCACTAAATAACGAGTGTAATACAATTATATTTTGTGAAAACATAATGTTATAAATGCCTGTGAAATATCTTAATGTTAACCTGTGATTCATGTTTGCTCCTCTCTGTAGTCAAAAAGTCAAATTGTCTTTATTTAAGCATTGGAAAATAGGTGACAAACTACTTGAGAGTCCTTGCCAAAATATGTTTTTGTTTTTGTTCTTTGAGACTGTTGTAGATATGTGTAAGAATATGTATGCCTGCGGGGGGGGGGGGGGGTATACCAGTTGTTTTGACATACGAGATGATTGCTTGTAGTTGTACGAGATTTCAATTCCACATTCATATTAATTAGGTTATTTAGCTCAAAGTATGAAAGTCATTAAACAATCAGTTCAGCAAGGACTCTCAAAGCGAAATGTGTTTGAAGATGAATATCGATAAAAGAATACAATATCTGTTTATTCTGCATACAGAACATATCTAAATTCTCTATGTTTTTTATTGATATTTGTTTCAAAAATAGTAATTTTTATAATCCTTTCCGAAGTTTTCATTTCATTGTTTAAGTGTCATTTTGCAATAAGTGTCCTACCAATGAATTGAAACCAATCAGATTTGCGCATTTAGAACAAGTGATCTGACTTACAATTGATATCTCTTTCTGCAAGGGGCATACACACATCAAACATTATACAAGAGATTATACTTTCATTCTTCCCGATGACACATGTCGCCTCATACTTTTGGATACAAGTAAATAACAGGTAACACGTTGTTTAAAATAATGTAACAGAAATCTTTATTGTAACATCTTTTGTAATTGAACGACAACATCACTAGAGCCAGTCCTGCAGCATACGGCCGTAGTGTTTGGAAGTTACCCTGTATAAACTGCATTGGCCACTAGACATAACATGTACGTGTACAATTTAATCTTCTCACTACAAACAGAAGTACAGTTACAATATTGTGGATTATATAACAACAAAAACATACAAAATATATTTGAAACGACGCAGGGATTTCAAATGAACTAGAAGGACGACAAAGTATTGACGTGTATGCATGTATTCGAAGTCCAATAAAACAGCCCCTATGCATGGCAAGAAAAGAGAACGATAACAATTAAGAACATACAACTTCACTAATACACATCATAATTGTACCAACATTAATATACTATCATATGTTTTCAAATGGCCAGAGTATAGGTACAACAATACAACTAACTATTCACAACAATTATTATGTAAATCACATACAAAACAAATTTAACATCTGATTGTTTAAATCATGGCTTTTATTTAATTTGATTGGAAAAGAGAGTAAAACAAGAAAACTCAGATTGCACAGTTTCAATTAAAACAATGCAAAAGCTCCTTAACGGGGGGGGGGGGCACCCCCTCCCACACCCCCCTTAGCAAAAAGCTAGATCCGCCCCTGCCCTTAGTTGCTATTTATGATGAAATACATACAATTCAGACAAATAAAATGTTAGAATTAAGATATTTTGGACTGATATCAAGCAGAAAAATCTAACTTTATGACATGCATAATTATAATTATATAATATTAAATTGATGTTGGTTTAATTTCAGGGTTTTTTTACATGAGAAAGATATAAATATATCTCAAATATCTCATTCTTATTGCACTGTTTTACAAAGAAAAATAAATAATTTTTGAGGAAATTCATTTCAGTTTATTAAAACATATTACAAATGATTCTTGTACAATTTTACTAGAATTTTAAAGCCACTCTTTGCCCCCTCCCCTTCTCCCCCACCCCCATGCAGCCACGGCAATTAGAATAAGATTGATCCCCTTTCCCAAGACCACACTGCTCAAAATCCTTTTTTTAGGCAACATTCAAATTCAAAAAATCAAATTCTTTTCTACGTCGTATTTTGTAATAACCCTAATTTCATTTTAGGACTAACGAACCTTCAGAATAACGAACCCGATTTTATTTTCGGATCAACGAACCTTCGGAATAACGAACCTTCCGAATAACGGACTGTAACCATAATTACAGCCTTATGGAATCGTTCATACGGTATACGGTATACAGGCGGTGGCCACCACACAGGTCAGTGTGGGCGATCTTTAGACCAAATGGGAATTAGACTAAATTGCCATTAGACCAAATGGGAATTAGACTAAATGGTCATTAGACCAAATGGTCATTAGACCAAATGGGAATTAGACCAAATGGGAATTAGACTAAATGGTCGTTAGACGAAATGGCATTAGACGAACTGCTTTTAGACCAAGTGGAAAATAGACCTGATGGTATTAGACGAAATGGTATTGGACCAAATGGTTATAGACCAAACGGTAATTAGACCAATTGCATATTGACCAAGTGAAGAGTAGCCTAACTGAGAATTAGACGAACAGGTATTAGACGAAGTGATAATAGACGAAACAAGGAAAAAAAAAGTAGACGAAGTGACAATTAGCCTATTTGGTGATTAGACGAAACGGCAGTTGCCTAGATGGGCATTAGACCTAGAGATGATTAGACCAAATAGGTTTAGCCGAAGTGAAGTTAGACGAACTGATGATTGGACCAAGTGGTATTAGACCAAGTGAATATAAACCCTTTAGTATGCATAATACTGGACGGTGTGTCTAAGCGTTCATTAAACTTCATGATATACAAATGTTATTTGACTCATCCAATGCCGCTAACATCAGTCGTGTGATGTTACATGTTATATGTGTGTATGTATCACATGCAAAAGAGGTATAGCCAGTCGATTGCAAATATGAAAACATGCTGGAAGTAGGTTAGAAAGTGTAATGTACTCTGGGCGGGGTGAAACAAACATGCACAATTGTTATACTTGTGTAAATGACATTATTTATTTACCATGTACTTGGACGTGTAGAGTGCGTAATTGTTATGTTATGACTGACCACTGATTTTGATATCAATTCGGTAATCAACAACTTTGGTTTGAGCTCATCAGCGGCTTAAATTGTGAAGCTTACATGTTAAATATACCTAGAAAAAGTCAGATATCATAATCTTAACTTTGTTGTTAGGAATGTTTTTATTATTCAAAGGTATGGTGACAAGAAAACTGCCTCAAAATTGTGTTTTACTGTATCTAAGGTAGATTTTCATGAAGATTACTAATAAAAACATATTTTTCACGTGGGAAAACCAGGTAAAATAAAAAAATCAACTTGAAAATTCACTTTCGAAACCCCCGTAAAAAAACTGAGTCCGGGCGAGAAAAAAAAATGACGTCATCTTTGTGACGTCACATGCAGGCAATCGCAGTTTAGCTCGGTCATAGACGTACATGCTGTGTGCGATACTCACGTTGACAGAGAGATATTTATTTCCATTTGTTTCAATATTTGCAAACATTTGTTTAAGTTTATATCATGGACGATATACACTCAGAGGTGTACCTGCATCCTGATACAATTCATTTTTTTGCAATTCTTAGGCATTTTCAGTTAAGCCTCAATTTATAAGCAAAGTTTGTTTTTCTAGCAAGTCATAGGCTCTGCATGTAAATCATGCACGTTCCTCCGTGTTGCGGTCTGCTTGTGATGTCATGATCCGGGTTGCACTTGCGCACATTCCCGCTCTGCTATGAATAACTTTTTTAGGAGCATGGAACGCCGATGCGAAATAAAGCAAAAAAGTTGCATGAAATTTACCTTTTTTGCCCAACTTTCTTTGAAAAAAAGAGTGTGGTATATCAATAAAGGCACATATTAAAAGCTATAAACCTGAATCAAAGCCGGGATTTCCCCCCTCCTTTAAGGATTTGAAATTACACTAAGTAATGTGTGAACACTTCACGCTAAATGGATGTTATATTATGGTCGAGTAATGAACGAAAATGCAGTGATATTCAATAACTTATTGCGCTGACTTTGCACGCATTTGCGACTATCCAGTGGATAGTTTAATATCTGAATACTTCAACGGTACATATCTTTTTAACTGAAAAGTAAAACGAGTAAAACGAGTCTGGGCGACTACAAACTTTATTCAGAACTATAATTTGTTCGTTGTTAAACGATTTTAAGCGATATGTTCAATATAAATAAGTTTAATTAGCCATGTTAATAATAATGTATAGTAAAGATTAATACGTGATACAGAAATGTATAATAAGTACCCTTTGTTATTTCTTTAATGTGTCTCGTATATTACAGTAGATTGTAACAATGTTAAACATCCCTGTACCAATACACATTAATTCAAATATAAATCCCCCTACCTAAACACATTAATGTAAATGTAATACACATCATGATACGCATTAATTCAAATTATAATACACAACACATGGACGCATGATTCAGGTCTAGTTTAACAGACGTGCGCATTGATTCGTGTACAAAAGTAATACCCTATACCATTTTCACCAGACAATCACATAGACGAATTAATTGCATTTACACCTGAGTTAAAACAAGGAGTTTCAAACACGAGGAGATATATCGCCAGTTAATATATTCAAGCACCTGTTAGTATCAATGCATGAACAAAAATAGTATTGACGACTCTCGCTGCTTTTATCTTGATATGTGATGCCACCTCAAAATCACTATGATGCGGTAGGAAAGTGATTTATATACACAAATATTACTCTAGAAAGTACAAAGTATAATAAGCGGCCGATTGCGGCCATAGCAGAATTGTTGGGATTGATAAATCAATGGCCCAAATTATCATCAGTGGCTCAACTTGCACCTGCAGCAAATCCCTTGAGTTCTGTTTATAGGTATCAGGACAATGTGCTCTTTGAAATTCAGCCATAGTATAACCGGTCACCAGCAATACAAGATCCATGATGTCATTGTCATGATGCCTGTAATCTGAACTCAATGGATTGACAGGACCGGGGACTAATAGCGACAACACATCTGTAGGTTAAAAGTGGTTTAACTGGTTACCCGTAGTCTCTATCTTTTTAGGCCGGGCGCAAGTTGAGCCACTGATGAGAAATCGGACCATTGTATTTCATTTGCTTGTCCTAATATGCAATGTATACACCACATTATAGCTTGGATTATGGGTCGTCAGCAAAAAATGGGACAAACTTTCATTTAGACATCCATTGTCATTGCTTGACATTGCAGAAATTCAAAAATTCGCCTCATTGTCATGAAGCCTAAATGCATCTATGGATGTACGCATAACTGGGTGGCGGTGTGGCAGGGATAGTTGTCCAGGTGTCCAGGGCAAATTAAAACAGGTAATATCTGTCAAATTCACTCTGTCAATGTGGGTTTTGTGTGTGTGTCACGTCTAAAAGCAATGTTTCGTGGCAGATCAGTTCAATTGATTTGTATTCAAGTTCATTTTATTGAATAAACACACAAAAACGTTTATGTTGTATGAGTGACGTCAAACGCGTCGATGTAATGTCATTAATGAGTTCAGTGTACATAATGAGTAAATTACTGTTCGTTTGATGTCCGTATGCATGTGTGTATGTTTGTAGTCTGTGTTAGAGTGTATGGCCCGTATTCTCAAAGGAGGTTTGGCGAAGGTTTGTAACAAATCCCGATCAATCTGCGTCATATTACGTCACTTAGACCTTCGTTCAGACCATAGACTGAAATCCCATTTCACAAAGGAGGTTTGAAGGAAATCCGAGATTTATATACGTCATCAGAAGCGAAAATTACAGTCTGCTCAAAGGGGTAGTCTGTAAATCTCACAAACCTTAGACTGAGACTATTGACCAATCAGGATTCAGGATTTCGAGCAGCAAAATATTCTCGGCTGAAAGATTTACCGCCAAAACAAGCCACGGAAAGTTTGTCTGAACTATCATTGTGCTGCTGAAAATTTGGTTTCCTTCCATAAAATCGTAAGTATATAATCTGTTTTTAGAGTTTGAATCCATACGTTTCGCTTTATTGACATGCACATGTGTGATATACTGTATAACTGTCCATTTTCAGTGAAAATTCATGCCTTTCCGAACGACGCCCTACTGTGTCGTTCGTCTAGATTCAGTTGACTTGCCCCACGTATGCTAATTTGTGTTGTATTTCTTATATGACAAGAACACACTAGCAAAGCCGATCCAGTGATTTATGTCTGACACGTTTTTGTTTTCTTCTGAAGAAGAATGCAGCCTTCATTTCCCAAATAAAATGGACACTGACAGTGTGGTGTAATATTCATTATTTATGTTGACTAGACTATCGATTTTGCGCACAAAAGTTTCATATTTTTTCAAAGTGTCGACTGTCGTACTCGAGACGTAGGACTAGGAATAGGATCAACTAAAAAAATTACTGAACTGTAACTTGTAAAGTTTAAGTGTAAGTGTAACCTCAATAAAAAAAGCATTAGAATACTCGGCCGAATACTCCCACTATAAATCTGAGACTGAGGATTTGTTGTATTAAAACATTTTCATTTAATTTTTCTAATAAAACTCACAATTTATGTGATATTATAATTAGCCCAATTCCGTAACCATGTCCAGGCCCAGTCAACTGGACCAATTTACTAGTACTGGTAGTAGATGTGGTCCAGGCATGAGTCATGACTTCAGAGTTGAGTGACAAATTGTCATCAACAATAAATTCTTCCCCGAAGACGGTAGTCTTGAAACTTCGCGCTGCCATTGACTTCACACGCATTCCTGTGTAGCAAACTTTAACATGCAGTTTAATGCAAGTGTGAAGTCTGAAGATGCAACATGTTGTGCACGTTATTATCATTCTTAAGTTAACTTGTTACACAGGCCACAGCGTTGTCAAGCTTTGTAAAAATTCTACGGCTGGGGATTGCGGAATCTGAAAGTAAATTTGAAGGGAAGGTCAAATAAGATTAAAGTGGCATTTTGCGCAGCCTTTCGATAACAATAAATCTGTTCTCATGGAAGGATTTCAATTAATTTGCTGATTCTTCCTCCATAATCAGTGGATTGGTCGGGCCAGTGTGTGAAATAATTTATTTCCCTTTTCTGGTACTGGCCCCAAATTTTTATTTAAAAAGTGAACTTATTACTTTTCAAAATATCACTCTTTCCTGATCAAACATGTCAATTATATTTATAGTGAAGCATGGAAAACAAGATTTTTCTAATACGTGCGGTTTACGGGTACACCATGTGAGATGGGTGGATTAGTAAGTCCTAGAAAGGACTGTTGGTGTAGTTCTGAAAAGAACTGTGGTATTCTTTCTAGGAGAGTTCTAAAAAAAGAACTGTTTGTAGTTCTAGAAAAGGACTGTTGGTAGTCCTATAAAGGACTGTTGGGATAGTCCTGAAAAAGACTGTTGGTATTCTTTCTAGGAGAGTCCTAAAAAGGACAATTGGTAGTCCTGGAAAGGACTGTTGTTAGTCCTAGAAAGGACTGTTGGGATAGTCCTGAAAAGGACTGTTGGTATTCTTTCTAGAAGAGTCCTAAAAAGGACAATTGGTAGTCCTAGAAAGGACTGTTGATAGTCCTAGAAAGGACTGTGGTATTGCGAGGAGAGGGTGGATGGTAGGAGGGACTCGACGTTTCGAATAGGTTGACCACAGTTCTTTTCAGAACTACACCAACAGTCCTTTCTAGGACTACCATAGTCCTTTCCAGGACTTACCAATCCACCCATCTCACATGGTGTACCCGTAAACCGCACGTATTATATACACCACCATGGAAACCGATACTTACAAGCAACATTTAAGATTTTTCTAATTTTGTCAAACCGCCAGTCGGATTAAAAATTATGCTTGCCTGATCGGGCCACCAAAATATGATCATAATGATGACTAAGTTATAGTTATACATTTTTGCTGGCCCGAAATGAATTTCACTGGCAAGCCAAATACCCTTGGTTGGGCCAGCAGGCCAGTGTAACCCTGACTATATTTTGGACCTTGGACTTTGGACTTTGGACTTGGAGCTCAAATTAAAAATGAAATAGAAAATTACATGACTCATCAATAAAAAGTCAAAATTTTTTTCCTTCATTTTCATCTTCCCTCAAGGCTCCACTAAAGATGGCAGATCAGATGAACAATTTACGATTCTTGGATCAGCATGAAGAACTTAAACTAAGTCTGAGAGTGGGAAGAAGTGGCTTGAGCTCAACCTGGCAGAGGCCTCCACGATCGAGGAGACCCAGACTTAGCCTAAGACATAGAGAGCTACGAGGATGAACCCTTAGACTATATGGTATTTTAAAAATTTAAAATTAACCCTTTGGCTTTGGCTTTGATTGTTGTACTTGTAATTATAGAATTCAAATTGCCGCAAAATATAACATGCATGGCTCAACACATACTTTTTTTTCAGTGGTCCATTCGGGCCAGTGAAATCATTTCTTCCCCCGTTTTGGTGACACGAAAAAGTGAAATTGCACTTGGGGCCAGCAAAATGTATAAAAGTCAGTTTTTGGTGGCCCGATCGGGCAAGCAGATTTTCAACCCGACATTGACAAAATGAAAATATCTTGTTTTCTTTTATGTCATGCTTCATCTGTAATCACATGTTTGATATTTGGAAAGAGTGATATTTTGAATAGTAAAAAGCTTACTCATAAAATACAATTTTGGGGCCAGTAAATTTTCTTTTGGGCCACCAGAATAGGGAAAGATCTATTTTACTGGCCTGACCGGGCCAGTGACTGAAAAGGTGATTTTGGAGACCTGCTATTAGAAAATATCACTCTTTCCTGATCAAAACTGTAATTATAGAATATAGATGAATTATGACATGGAGCTTGGAAGAAAATCAGACTTTTCTAATGTTGTCAATGTTGGATAGAAAATCTGCTTGCCCATTTGGGCCACCAAAATATAATTCTTATACATTCTAACTGGCCCGAAAGTGCAATTTTACTGGCCCCAGGCCAGCGGGCCAGTGCCCTGTACATGCCCTGTACATGTACACCTCCCTTACTCCCTTTCACCCTGTGACTACAGTGACTGTACAGTGACTGTAGTAACTTGTATTGACTATTGTTTTAGCCATTTTTTACTATTAAAAAAAACCCTTGCCATATATGCACATAGACTAGAGCTACATGTAGATCAACACATCTGGCGCTTTCATGGCCTCTTTTACATTTTTACTGAAATATTTTACTGTTGGCCCAGGCTTCTAGCTAGATTTGTTGATCATGCAATTGGCTAAAGTTTAGACATACCAGGGTACGTCAATATGTCTACACTCTACAGTCTTGGTTGAGAATGCAATTAACAATTGTATGTTAATCAACTATCTCTATTTCATACAATTTATCAGCTGCTGGGTATGAGTGATTGCTTTCTTCTTCTTTTTCCCCATTTCATCATGCAGTGGTTTGCACTTTTCAAGGATAACATACAGTGGGACTATAAATTCTCTTGAATTTCAGTGGCATATGCTTATCTGTTTATTTTATTTTCATTTGTTTTCTTCAGGGAATCAGTACTATTCTAGAGGATGCATGTTGATGAGGCTCAAATGGCACAGTCATCTGTTTGGCGAGTCAAAAACGGATGGCAGAAGCTGTTGCAAGACCAACAGGAACCATGTTGGAGATCAAGCCCTGTACGTCCTTAATATCAAGAACAGGTTCTCTGTCAGTGTTCAGGTGCGAATAAAGATAACATTGTTTGTCATATGAAAATGGCCACTGCCAGAGCAGTAAAATAAAAATCATGTAACTACTGATGAAATTAATTATAAATGTTTACAACATTTGCTATCCTTGGCAATGAGAATAAAGTTTACATTGTTTATCTTTAACCAAATATAATTGCCTGGCCACTTTGTGAGTTTTTATCAAGGCTTGTGTATCTTTTGATACTGAATTTGCAAAAATCGTAATTAATGTTATGAAGTCATTGGACCTTTCATCTCTGCATATTTCTTACAAATATATAACATCAGTTATGTGGTAATTGTTTTGTTATTGTAGATGTGTGTCTTGTTTGAGGGTTGAAACAGTAAATAATTAGTTAGAAATCAAGTAAATCAATATGTAATGTACAAGTTACAAACAGACAATAATGTCTTTCGAAACAATACCACACTAGTCCGGGAGCATGTCCACGTAAATAAAGTCCTGTGGGATTTGTTGTATGAAAGCAAGCCACCCATCCAAATGTCTCAAGGGCACCCCAAATAACAATAAAAAACATGTTGGCAGTCTGAAATCCCTGGCAGATGAAAATTGTGAGGGAAAAAAGGAAAACAACACAATTTTACTTGGTAGACCTTTTTATTTTTAGGGTAGGTCAATGTTGGTATAGAGGGCGCTTCAAAATATAACATTTTTGCGAGGTGATGAAAAACTAAGTGTAGATCTAAGAATTATAATGTAATGTTAATTATAGAACAAACTTTATTTGGTCAAAATCGGTTCAGAAACGGTTGAAATATCCATCAATATATCGTTCATGATATACGGTATGTGAGGAACCAACTTTTATTCGATAATTCAAGAAATTATGATTAAATCATTACACATTTGTGAAAATGCACTAAACATTTGTTTTTGATGAGAACTCTATTGGTATAATTATGAGCATCACATTTACTATGATTTTTTTTTGGGATCAAAATATGGTCGATACTTGAGGTGTATGGAGGGCGCCCTGTTATGTTAACAACTACTTTTCTAAATAAAAAATGAAACAAATCTTTTTACACATGACACTGGCAGTACAACTAGCAGGAAAGAAATGCCAGCTTACTAGTGCAAGTATAAGTCCATTTATATTCCCACATTGTACTAAAGGAAGGGAGTAGAATCGTTATCAAGGCTAGCATGATGAAGATTCTAAAAGAGGGGAAAAACTACAAAGTGACCAATCAAACCACAATCATCAGGCTACATTATCACATAAAGAAACCAGTTATCGTCAGATGCCAATATAAAATATTATAATTATATTGGTATTTTCACGAATGTGAAATAGCCTATACTATAATTGTGGATATGCTGATGTAAATTTAAGCATTTTCATGAATGATATCCCTCTAAAACTAGACGTCATGTAAGATCATATACATTTCTGTAAAGTACATCATCCGCTAAAGAGTATCAATGATGTGCTCGATACAAAATAAGTCTAAGATCTCAAATGGCAGTACATGTATACAGTCATATAGTTCTTGAACCATAGATGTTGTGCAGTTGACAGCTAACACAGGAACTGCCCTGAGCTTCCTCAGTGAGAACAGTGTTTGAGTGAACAATTTAATGGTTAATGTGTCCTGGGCCCCGTTGCAGAAAGAGATACAATCGATTGTAAGTTACAATTGATCGTAAGTCATACAATTTACGCGTTTCAGCCAATCACATTTGCGCATCTAGAACTCGTGATCTGACTTACCATTAATTGCATCTTACAATCGATTGTATTTATTTCTGCAACGGGGCCCTGGAGACATGTGCAGTCACATGATATACAATAGCTGTTTAAACCATCAACCTGACCAGTGCGAGGATTCAAATCTCTGAAAAGCTGCCATATACAAGCTGTTTAATAGTGATCCCTCTTGAAGATCTTATCCCAATAAAGAACATGCTTTTCCATAGGAGGTTAGGTCACCATCAATGACAAGTATGCAATGTCATGGATTCAAACAGCATAATTATGTTGTTATTAATGTTAATATCCCTGGTTAAGTGCTCATTCATGATAGACATTGTGTGTACTTCTAGTCCAATGAACATTTATATGAGTCAAATATAACTTATAATTGTGTGGACTTGTTGAAACAATGACGTACCAGTACAACCTAAAAGGGTACGATGGCTCAGAAAATGGCCTACAACATTAAAAACAATTGTAACATTGTTTAAAGACGTTGCATGGTGGCTTAGCGGTTAGAGTGTCCGCCTCATGCACGGGAGGTCCCGGGTTCGAAACAAGACCGGGTCGTACCAAAGACTTTTAAAATGGTACCTTCTGCCTTCTAGCCAGACACTCGGCATTTATAGAATGGAGAAGGGAAAGTTAATCACACGAGTTACCAGAGGACTGGCCCCCTTCTGTAACTTTCGCTACATTTAGTAGACGTATGGCATAGGGCTAATGAAACGGAGATATGTACGGGAAAGACTTTAACTTTAACTTAAAGACGTTGAGAGTTGAGGTAAGCACTACTGCCTTTGCCGCTTCATTTATTTTCCCTACACCTACACAATATTTACACTCATTGCTGACTTCTGTATTACAGTATTAGTTCAGTGTTAATATTGGCAAAACACACAGACAAAAAGTATAAGTGCATTTTTGTCAGATATATCATCAAATTGTTATTAGTAAGCAAATGACTTTATTCAATTGTTTATATTGTATTATAATCTATGTTAAGGCCTATTATGTATTTGAACTCTATAATCTATATCTATTTTCCCTATTCTACATTATGTACATTTCATTATCAAACATGTTTTACCTCTATTATAACGATTTAGTCAAATCAGATACCAACAATACACTATTAGGAGTTACTTAGCAATGTGTGCATGTACGAGGTTGCCTAGCTGGAATGCTCCCCAGGGAGTGGACAATGTGCACTTTGTGTGCTGGATTGAGTGCAGTATGTATCCGATGACCGGGGTAATAATAGTGATGCGCCGCGAGCGTCGAAAGACGGAACGTGCGCTATATAAATAGCCACCATTATTATTATTATTATTATTAAGAACTCATATTCTTATGCCTTTATTTAAAAAAAATTGTTATGTGTTTTATTGTTTTGTTTTTTTTTCTCGTTTATATCATTTTTAAAACTTTCAAAAATAACATTGAATGCCATTCGAAGAACTTCAAATACAAATTGTGTAAAGTTTGAAATATCTTAAGCATTTCAATGCGTTTTTGTATATAACTGAACGTGCAATTTGTTAAGTCCTTTGTATAACACTTGACTTAAAATGACACGTGACAGATTAACCGAAGATACTATGCAGTCAAATTTGGTATCAAAAGATGCACACGACTCTACAGAACACAAATCTGAAGCAATGTGATGATATCATAATGCTCTTTAGTGTAATTGTGAAAATAGCAGAGACAAACCTTCATGATTATTTTATTTATATTTAGTAATATTTAGCGAGAAATCGATTGCATGTCAAAGAGTTTACATTATCGCTCTAAGTTCCCCCAAAAAAAACATAGGTTTGCGAAGATCAGTCGATCAGATGTCCTGCATTTAGTGCCTTATATTTATATTTTTGATATTATGGTATAATCGGTTATCCCATGTTGATTACGTTGGTTAGGTTGTTTTTCGAGCAGTAGCGCTATATACCAGGAACATCCGAGAAAATATTACAAATAACAGGAAGGTACGTGGTCAGGTTTCGTTTCTGGAAAGATCCGGTTGAGTTTAAATAACATGGATACATTTTTATAAAATAACATAATCATACAATAACACAATTCAGGGAGTGGGGGTTCAGGGGCAACGTGCCCCACCCCTACCCTTTTACCTGTTTACGTTGATTTGTACGTTGAAGCATGATTTTCTATTGTGTTCATAATTTGGGGATCTTTATTTTCTTTGTTTGTCAACTCAAAGTGCAGCCCCCTCTTTTATAAGTTCATATCGATCCGCCATTGATAAATGTATACCCAGATCATAAGGCTCTATATTTGTCTTTGTTTTCTTATGTTTCGTGTTTTGGGCCTGCGAATGGAAGAATCCCGGGTTTACACTTTCTTATCACTTCCTCACTTCCCTGTGTCTATAATTGTGAAATCAGATTGTAAATGGGTCACGAACATAGTGTTGTCATTGTTAGATCTAAATAACAACTTTGGGAAACCCCAAAAAATAAAAAATTAAATATTTTTGTTTTTATACCCGACAATTATGCCAAAACATATGTATTTATATATGTAGTAAATTGCAAGAAATACTCATAAATGATTGGAAAGTAAGAAATTATAGCGTCACTTTAAACAAAGTTTAATGTTTACAAATTTGGACTCGAAACAATGCAATCTGGTGCATACCTTGGAAGGAAATTTGATAATACTTAATTAAAGAAATCATTACCATCTCCCCTCATGATAAGACCGCTATATAGTATACAAACACAATCGAACTTACACACACAGCAGACACACACCAGAAATACACTTACATCGTCCGCCTGTCGTCCGTGCATGTCTACAGATACTTGGGGGGAGGGGGTGTGCCCCCTCCCACGTGGAGACATTTTGGAAATTGGTGTTTAAAATATCACTGTATAAGTATGGTCATAATTGTTGCAGTTATATATTGTTATTATTATTATGCATTTTGTAAGATTTTTAGAAGATTTAACTTCTAAACAAAAGTGGTTTTGTTTCACCTTTTTTCACTTTCGTCCACAAGCCGCTTAGCGGCGACTTTTTTGGGCTATTTTTAACCCCCGTAAGCATGGTAAGTGATTTTGTTTCGCCTTTTGATTTTTTTTGCTATTTTGAACCCCCGTAAGTGATTTTTTGTCACTTTTTGTTCTCTTTTTCCACTGATACATTTTCACTTGGCAGCCCAAGGGGGGGGGGGGGGGGGGGGGGGGGAGTTAAACCCCCTAACTCCCCCCCCCCGTAGATCCGCAACTGGTTTGGGAGGGGAGTGTCCCCCCTCCTACACCAGGGAACTTTGGCAATTATATACACCCGAGGTTGTGAAATATTATGTATGTGAGCGAGCGGAGCGAGCTTGAAAATTGTCATTTGTTTCAATATAATTGTATGGGTATATTCGTTTTTATTGCTTATGATATGGCGTTATGAAGGGTTATATATAAACAGGTTGTGAAATACTATGTATGCTATTTGTTGATAAAATTCTTCATTAGTAAACTGTACCATACTACAGGGGCGGCGCCAGGGTATTTTCTTAGGGAGGGCGAAAGTTTATACTTTGAGGGCGCGAAGCCACCTAGCGGGGGAGGGTTTGCAGGGGCGGATCTAGCTTTTTGATAAGGGGGGGGGGGTTTGACCCAATGACGATGCAGATCATCGTCCATGAGCCGCGAAGAGGCGATTTTTTTTTGGCTATTTTGAACCCCCGTAATAGTCCGGGAGCATGTCCACGTAAATAAAGTCCTGTGGGATTTTTTGTATGAAAGCAAGCCACCCATCCAAATGTTTCAAGGGCACCCCAAATAACAATAAAAAGCATGTTGGCAGTCTGAAATCCCTGGCAGATGAAAATTGTGAGGGAAAAAAGGAAAACAACACAATTTTACTTGGTAGACCTTTTTATTTTTAGGGGTAGGTCAATGTTGGTATAGAGGGCGCTTCAAAATATAACATTTTTGCGAGGTGATGAAAAACTAAGTGTAGATCTAAGAATTAGAATGTAATGTTAATTATAGAACAAACTTTATTTGGTCAAAATCGGTTCAGAAACGGTTGAAATATCCATCAATATATCGTTCATGATATACGGTATGTGAGGAACCAACTTTTATTCGATAATTCAAGAAATTATGATTAAATCATTACACATTTGTGAAAATGCAGTAAACATTTGTTTTTGATGAGAACTCTATTGGTATAATTATGAGCATCACATTTACTATGATTCTATTTTTGATCAAAATATGGTCGATACTTGAGGTGTATGGAGGGCGCCCTGTTATGTTAACAACTACTTTTCTAAATAAAAAATGAAACAAATCTTTTTACACATGACACTGGCAGTACAACTAGCAGGAAAGAAATGCCAGCTTACTAGTGCAAGTATAAGTCCATTTATATTCCCACATTGTACTAAAGGAAGGGAGTAGAATCGTTATCAAGGCTAGCATGATGAAGATTCTAAAAGAGGGGAAAAACTACAAAGTGACCAATCAAACCACAATCATCAGGCTACATTATCACATAAAGAAACCAGTTATCGTCAGATGCCAATATAAAATATTATAATTATATTGGTATTTTCACGAATGTGAAATAGCCTATACTATAATTGTGGATATGCTGATGTAAATTTAAGCATTTTCATGAATGATATCCCTCTAAAACTAGACGTCATGTAAGATCATATACATTTCTGTAAAGTACATCATCCGCTAAAGAGTATCAATGATGTGCTCGATACAAAATAAGTCTAAGATCTCAAATGGCAGTACATGTATACAGTCATATAGTTCTTGAACCATAGATGTTGTGCAGTTGACAGCTAACACAGGAACTGCCCTGAGCTTCCTCAGTGAGAACAGTGTTTGAGTGAACAATTTAATGGTTAATGAGTCCTGGGCCCCGTTGCAGAAAGAGATACAATCGATTGTAAGTTACAATTGATCGTAAGTCATACAATTTACGCGTTTCAGCCAATCACATTTGCGCATCTAGAACTCGTGATCTGACTTACCATTAATTGCATCTTACAATCGATTGTATTTATTTCTGCAACGGGGCCCTGGAGACATGTGCAGTCACATGATATACAATAGCTGTTTAAACCATCAACCTGACCAGTGCGAGGATTCAAATCTCTGAAAAGCTGCCATATACAAGCTGTTTAATAGTGATCCCTCTTGAAGATCTTATCCCAATAAAGAACATGCTTTTCCATAGGAGGTTAGGTCACCATCAATGACAAGTATGCAATGTCATGGATTCAAACAGCATAATTATGTTGTTATTAATGTTAATATCCCTGGTTAAGTGCTCATTCATGATAGACATTGTGTGTACTTCTAGTCCAATGAACATTTATATGAGTCAAATATAACTTATAATTGTGTGGACTTGTTGAAACAATGAGGTACCAGTACAACCTAAAAGGGTACGATGGCTCAGAAAATGGCCTACAACATTAAAAACAATTGTAACATTGTTTAAAGACGCTGCATGGTGGCTTAGCGGTTAGAGTGTCCGCCTCATGCACGGGAGGTCCCGGGTTCGAAACAAGACCGGGTCGTACCAAAGACTTTTAAAATGGTACCTTCTGCCTTCTAGCCAGACACTCGGCATTTATAGAATGGAGATGGGAAAGTTAATCACACGAGTTACCAGAGGACTGGCCTTCTGTAACTTTCGCTACATTTAGTAGACGTATGGCATAGGGCTAATGAATCGGAGATACGGGAAAGACGGTACGGGAAAGACTTTAACTTTAACTTAAAGACGTTGAGAGTTGAGGTAAGCACTACTGCCTTTGCCGCTTCATTTATTTTCCCTACACCTACACAATATTTACACTCATTGCTGACTTCTGTATTACAGTATTAGTTCAGTGTTAATATTGGCAAAACAGACAGACAAAAAGTATAAGTGCATTTTTGTCAGATATATCATCAAATTGTTATTAGTAAGCAAATGACATTATTCAATTGTTTATATTGTATTATAATCTATGTTAAGGCCTATTATGTATTTGAACTCTATAATCTATATCTATTTTCCCTATTCTACATTATGTACATTTCATTATCAAACATGTTTTACCTCTATTATAACGATTTAGTCAAATCAGATACCAACAATACACTATTAGGAGTTACTTAGTAATGTGTGCATGTACGAGGTTGCCTAGCTGGAATGCTCCCCAGGGAGTGGACAATGTGCACTTTGTGTGCTGGATTGAGTGCAGTATGTATCCGATGACCGGGGTAATAATAGTGATGCGCCGCGAGCGTCGAAAGACGGAACGTGCGCTATATAAATAGCCACCATTATTATTATTATTATTATTAAGAACTCATATTCTTATGCCTTTATTTAAAAAAAATTGTTATGTGTTTTATTGTTTAATTTTTTTTTCTCGTTTATATCATTTTTTAAACTTTCAAAAATAACATTGAATGCCATTCGAAGAACTTCAAATACAAATTGTGTAAAGTTTGAAATATCTTAAGCATTTCAATGCGTTTTTGTATATAACTGAACGTGCAATTTGTTAAGTCCTTTGTATAACACTTGACTTAAAATGACACGTGACAGATTAACCGAAGATACTATGCAGTCAAATTTGGTATCAAAAGATGCACACGACTCTACAGAACACAAATCTGAAGCAATGTGATGATATCATAATGCTCTTTAGTGTAATTGTGAAAATAGCAGAGACAAACCTTCATGATTATTTTATTTATATTAAGTAATATTTAGCGAGAAATCGATTGCATGTCAAAGAGTTTACATTATCGCTCTAAGTTCCCAAAAATAAAACATAGGTTTGCGAAGATCAGTCGATCAGATGTCCTGCATTTAGTGCCTTATATTTATATTTTTGATATTATGGTATAATCGGTTATCCCATGTTGATTACGTTGGTTAGGTTGTTTTTCGAGCAGTAGCGCTATATACCAGGAACATCCGAGAAAATATTACAAAAAACAGGAAGGTACGTGGTCAGGTTTCGTTTCTGGAAAGATCCGGTTGAGTTTAAATAACATGGATACATTTTTATAAAATAACATAATCATACAATAACACAATTCAGGGAGTGGGGGTTCAGGGGCAACGTGCCCCACCCCTACCCTTTTACCTGTTTACGTTAATTTATACGTTGAAGCATGATTTTCTATTGTGTTCATAATTTGGGGATCTTTATTTTCTTTGTTTGTCAACTCAAAGTGCAGCCCCCTCTTTTATAAGTTCATATCGATCCGCCATTGATAAATGTATACCCAGATCATAAGGCTCTATATTTGTCTTTGTTTTCTTATGTTTCGTGTTTTGGGCCTGCGAATGGAAGCATCCCGGGTTTACACTTTCTTATCACTTCCTCACTTCCCTGTGTCTATAATTGTGAAATCAGATTGTAAATGGGTCACGAACATAGTTTTGTCATTGTTAGATCTAAATAACAACTTTGGGAAACCCCAAAAAATAAAAAATAAAATATTTTTGTTTTTATACCCGACAATTATGCCAAAACATATGTATTTATATATGTAGTAAATTGCAAGAAATACTCATAAATGATTGGAAAGTAAGACATTATAGCGTCACTTTAAACAAAGTTTAATGTTTACAAAAATCGATGTGGATTTGTATAATGTTACCCAATGGTTTATTTCTCGTTAAATATTATTGACTGATCCTTTGGCACTTATACAGTAAATCGTGATTAATTGACCTTTCACCACAAAACGATCGTTATGTCGCTGCAGCCTGAGAAGGTCAAGAGTGATCTGTGCGCTGAATTCGTCAGCTGTAACCAGCTGGCTGATCAGTTCACGACCCGTTACCATGTAACCTGGAGATACAATGATGCCGATGAAGTTCACCTGGTCTTTGATCGCTATGATGTTCCTACCTCTCTAAATGGTGCCACACGTGACAGAAGGCAGGGTGTTCAGCCAGTCATCGCCTACCACATAACAAATGCTACACAAATAGCAAGGGTCCCACTGAAACGACTCTTGTCACATGTGAAGACAAATATGGAGCCCACTGGCTATCTTGCTAAGAAAATGCTGGTGAAGGCTCATGCAGAACAAAAGCAGATGGTTGTCGCATGGGGCTCACAGTGTCGAGCTACTCACAGGAATGTCAGCCTTCGTTAAAACGAACAGTTATTATTCAATGATGCTTGAATGGTAGAAAATCATACAAACGGGCACGGGCGTAGTGACTTACGTAATACCTATTCAACTGGGGGGAGGGGGGGGGGGGGGGGTGGATGAATAGATCATCCCCCCCCCCCCCCCAGTTGAATGGGTATCAATGACATGTCTACGCCCGTGCAAGCGGGTAAGAAACAGGGCTGTTTTCATTTTTAAAAGGAGTTGTTAACATAAGAGGGCGCCCTCCAGACATCTTAAGTATCAACCATATTTTGATATAAAATGTGAATCATAGTGAATGTGATGCTTGATAAATATAATTATACCAATAGAGATACCATCATAAGCAATAACAAAGAAATGTATGGTACATTTTCAAAAATGTGTTAGAATTAAACATTTTCTTAAATTATCGAATAAAAGTTGGTCCGTCACATATATCATGAACAATATATTTATGGATATTTCAGCCGTTTCTGAACCGATTTCGACCAAATAAAGTCTGTTCTATAATTAACATTACATGCTAATTCTTAGATCTACACTTAGTTTTTTATCACCTCGCAAAAATATTATATTTTGAAGCGTCCTCTACACCAACATTGACCTACCCCTAAAAGTAAATAGGTCTACCAAGTACAATTTTGTTGTTTTCCTCTTTTTCCTTCACAATTTTCATCTGCCAGGGATTTCAGACTGCCAACATGTTTTTTATTGTTATTTGGGGTTCCCTTGAGACATTTGGATAGGTGGCTTGCTTTCATACAAAAAATCCCACAGGAATGTTCAGGCTCCTTGACTACACGAGGAATATCAGGATCTTGCAATTTTGTTTTCGTATTAATATCCCAACTACTAGTTGATAACCAATGATCAATTAATCAAAATTTATTATTCATGAGCAAAATTGAACAATTTCCTTACTGGCATGATTAATCACCATTTATATGTTAATGTGTTGACAAAATAATAATCTATAAAATTATCTTTATTTGAAAAAATAGTGAAATTTAATGTATTAATCAGGCAAAATTGTATTTGATTTTTCATATTGACAGGTTCCTATCGCTGCAAAGCTTTCGAGGTGGCAGGAGGTCTGCAAAGCTAGGATTTTGTATGAGAGCTTTGAATTGACAGATAGCTTGAGACCAGGGCAGATTTGCTGCTTGGAGGTGGAGGAAAGGTACACTAATTCTTTATGTGAAAACATGTATTTGTTATCTTTCTTCCTTAATCCTTATTCATTGTTATACTTTGGACAATCTGTAACATTCAAGGAATGTTCATTGTAAAAAAGTTGCACTGCATATTTTTGTTGGTAATTCCTGTAAATAAGCTAATGTGTTTTGAATTTCAGTTCACAAATGTTTCTAATATCTAAATGCAACTTGATTAGTTTTGCTGTAAAGTGTTCCTCATATTTTTGTACAAGTGACACAAGATATCATTGCTGATTTTGTGTACAAAACATCCAGTGTATCCTCTATAGTATTCACCCCCAAAAGGTATTATTGTAATTATTTATATTTTTTTTTTCTCTTCCCCCCACCCCTCCCCTCTCTCTTAATCCCTTTCGATTTTGCAGGTATACATTCTCTCCATGATGCCATTGTTTCGCTCTGAAGGTGAACCACAGATGCCCTAACACTCTAACACTGGCCACAAAAAAAAGGGAGATGCAAGGAGGTTCCGCGCCTCAAAAATGTGTTGTGGCTCACTCGTTTCTATGAAACAGGCCGATCATGGAGGAGATATGTTGTCCAAATGTCCCAGTAGTTTTCTGCAACAAGTATGTGAAGGTATATGAAGAATACGATATTATTTAAGTTCTTCAAGCAGGTTTTTCCAGCAATGTTATATTAACGCTGGCAACAAGTAGATTAGCAAGTCAGTTAATAACTCATTAGCAGGTAGTAATAACTATTCCTGCTCTGGACCATGATCACGATCTCGATAACCATCTCGAGCACGATCTCGATCACCCTGTGCGGCGTACAAAGTTCGATCAACTTTCTCAGGAGCACGATCTCGATCACCCTGTGCGGCGTACAAAGTTCGATCAACTTTCTCAGGAGCACGATCTCGATCACCCTGTGCGGCGTACAAAGTTCGATCAACTTTCTCAGGAGCACGATCTCGATAACCATCTCGAGCACGATCTCATAACGTCAGAATCAAATTTTTGAAAATCTACCAACATGGTTTTAAATTTGGTTCTCTTGATCTCTTTATTGAATAATCATTTTAACCAAACATCACATTCACACTTTGTTGGTTTATAAAGAGAAGGTCGTTAAGTCAGTTTTGTTCATCAGAGATAATTGTTCTAATTAATATTTCCAAAATGAGAACATGCATGTATCTCGATTTAGCCAAAACTCGACTTCACACCCTTCTTACTCTCACCCCACAGGGGTTGAAATGCGAGGTGTTTTGAGGGCGCTCTCTCATGTTAAAGGGATCTAGTAACTTTGTTGAGATGTGCAAAAACTGATGAATGGTTGATGCAATGTATACTGTTGTTATCTCATATGTCCTCAGGGTATTGTGTGAAAATTTCAGGTCAAATGGACAATGTATGGCCAAGTAATGAGCGAAAATGCAAAGTGATATTGGGTGATATTCACCAACTCACTGCATTCACTTTGTACAGGGATGAAAATCTCGCCCGGAGATTTTCTTATCTAAATACTTCAATCATACATATCTTTGTAATGAAAGGGAAATTTGAAAAACCGAAAGCTGTCCCATGATTTTATTGTTAATACGAATACAACAAGGTATAAAGGAACCGCTAGAATTACAATTTTATTTTGAGGATTTGGACAATGTTACTAAGTCCCTTTAACAGCTGCTTTTTTAATCAAAACCACCCTATAACTTAACCGTGGATGTTTTATTACCATTTTGGTAATTATGAACTCTGTATGCTTTCAAGAACACAATTCATTCTGAAGTAAATGGTGGATGTCATAGATTTCACATATGTGAATTATTATTTGCATTGTTAATATCCCATAGACTACTGATTGACTGTGATTAATTGTTCTAATACAATTTTTGTTTGTGTACATGTACTAACATACTTGCTTACTGCGTGCACAAAAAAACCTTAAATTGAACATTTAGCTCATCTGAATTATGTAACAATCCAATTCAACTGTTATGTTTTATCTATGAATAATGACAAAACATGTTCATGTCAAATTCCCCAGCATTGTAAACAAAATTTAAAAAGCACATTTCCTTGAGGTAAACAAGTTGTGATTCTATTTGTATTGTGCATAATTTGACCTTTGAATATGAATAGATTATATTAAAATCTGTGTATTTATCAATTATACTAAACATAGAAAAAAAAGTAAATTCCCATAACAATTATGTATTATACATGTACAGCTATGCAGTACATTTTTTATAAAATCCGAGATATTCATGTCTTCATTGTTGTGAAATATTACATGCATATCAAATGCATTGATTATGGTTTTTGAAAAATGCTGTTTTAAACTTATTCTTTGTTATGGAACATGTGATTCAATGCATTTTTTAGATTGTATAGTACAATTTTAAATCTCTAAATTGTAACTGAACAACTAATTATACTACTTTTGCGAATTTCTGAGAAGAAAAAAACACCATTTGTCTTTATGTTCATGAGGTAATGGATACCTTATATTTGTACACATGTTTTTCATTTCTACTATTATAGTTTTTGCCTGACAGCATTTGAAACAATATTTAGCTTTGAAATCATGAGGGGTTGCTTGGGGGGGGGGGGGGGGTTCTTTGTGCTAGGTTAAGTTGATGGGTATTTGATGCCCCTTTGACAGTATTTGCAATTTAATGTTCTAGATTAAATTAAAAAGGGATCACAATATTTAAGATAAGTAAATTTAATAACCAATATCGTGTTATGTATCATTTACTTGTCAAGAAAAGCTGTTTGTATAGTGGTTATTGTATAAAATAAGTCATAGAGAATGTTCATGTAATAAATCTATAATATGATTATTTGAATTTTCTTCATCCATTTGTGTGTATTTCTAGATTTACTTTTTGCTAATAGAGTTATAAGTACAGCCTTCCAGAACAATACTCTAAAGGAAATAATATTTAATCAAATATCTTCCAACCTATTAAATGCATAGTAAAATATTTAAAAATAGATATCAACTAAAATAAATGTATGTGCACTGTCCCTTTTTGATGTGTGTGTGTGTGTGTGCATGCGTGTATATTTTGTATAAATATGTTTGTATTTATGTGTGTGTGTGTGTGTGTGTGTGCATGTGTGCATGGTGTGTATTTGTGCGTGTATTTGTATAAATGTGTTTGTATTTACGTGTCCGTGCATTTCTGTCTGTTGCAGGGTTTAAAACAAATACAATAACACAAAATAATGTAATATACTCATTAGAAGCAAAAAAACAACTTATCCCTGAGAAAATACACAAATATAAATTCACAAAGTAGGTTATACCAGATAAGGGAGTCAAATAAATTAAATTTGAATTTATTTCCACAGTTGTTTGCGTGTGTGTGTGTATGTGTGTATAATGTTTCTGCTTGAGTATGTGTTTGCGTATATTTATGTGTGTGTGTGTGTGTATGTGTTTGCGTATTATGATTGTATCGTGAAACATTCCCGAGAAATTGAAAACAAATATATAGTTTTGTTATGAAGAAAGGAAACAGATATATGCCTAACAACCAACTTCCAGTGAAAAAGTGAGTAATATTCACTTGTAAATAATTTTCTTCAAATACTAAAGAAATGGCCGGGTCATAATCAAATCTTAATTGAAAAAACCAACAAAACAAGTAAACTTGTTGAGAAAGAATTCAAGAGAAAGTGGATTATAAATCAACGTCAACAAAATAATGTGGCGCAGATCAGATATTAATAAATAAATCTGTCTTGATCACATCACATAGTCCTTCTTTTCCTTACGAAGTTTACACTTAATTATTTGTTTTGACATATTACTGTAAATGCTGTATCCATCTGAAGTTTGGCTAAGGATCGGCGGAGGGAACAAAAAAACAAAGATAACGCAGTGACGTAGTTGTGTGGTTCACAAGTATAACACAATTGTAAGTACGTGGGACACGTGTAACACTTCTGTGACGGCGCGCTGGTTTTATTCGACTCGATTCATGCAAATACATTTACAAAGTTGATTTTAGAGATGAATAATTTATATTATTTATTAGAATGTTCAGTAACATCTCCAGGTTGTACTAAGATTGCTCAGATCAACTGTTTTTTCCATTATTTACATTTAACCGTGGTCTTTGAAAATAATATCAAAGGGTTTGCAGGTTAAGACTAGATTCACGAACCGAAGTCTGTCGACAGACCGAGAAAATGAAGGTTTGTGAAATCTTTCGTTTCAGAAACGGAATGGTGGACTGTCCTCAGTCCGGGGATTGTACAAACCTTAGACTGAACAAACCCCGGTTTGTCACAAACCTCCTTTGAGAATACGGGCCTATATGTCTGTCTCCGTCTGTATGAACTCTCGAAAACGGACAAATCAGGATTTTAAATCTGTCCGAATGACGTCACTGACATTCATCCCTGGGTGGACACTTATCCCTGTCACACCGGCATCATAGTTCAAACAATACGATCTAGGTTTGAAGTATCTCCTTGTGTTTGAATCTCCTTGATTAAAATCTATCCTAGTTATTTTGTAGGGGTCCGCTCGCTAGTCATAAGGACCGCTATTCATAAGGACGGCTATAACATAAGGACCACTAATCATAAAGACCGCTATTCATAAGGACCGCTATTCATAATTTGAGAAGAGGGTCATTAATCATAAGGGTCATTATTCATGAGGACCGCTATTCACAATTCAAGAAGAGGGTCGCTATTCATAATATGAAAAGAGGGTCGCTGATCATAATACAAAATCGGGGTCTTTATTCATAGGGATCCCTATTCATAATACGAGAAGAGGGTCTCTATTCATAATACGAGAATAGGACCGCTACTCATAATACGGATTGAGGGCCGCTACTCATAATACGGAATGAGGATTGCTAGTCATAATACGAGAAGAGGGTCGCTAGTCATAATACGAGAAGATGATCGCTAGTCATAATACGAGAAGAGGGTCGCTAGTCATAATATGGAATGATGGCCGCTATTCATAATGAGGGAAGAGTAAATTCCCGAGACGTAGTCGAGGGACTTATTTTTTTCACAAAATAGCATTTTAAATCCGGAGGGGAACATTCCATGATATTCCCGACAGCAAAGTTAACAACTGTTTTATCATCTGATTGCCATGTAACAGTGCCATGTAATATCCAACAAAAAAATATTACATGGCAGCTCATGTACTGTATTTACTAAGTCAGGTGATAAAATGTACTATTGATGACTACTAATAAGGATACATAACGCAAATTAGAAGGTAATACAGAGTGTCTCTTTTGACAAGTCTTCTAATATTGATCAAAGGATTACATGTGCCATGTGCAGGATTTGTCCCCCAAAATGGAGTAGATACCCCTATATTTGTTTCTTAAAGGGACAGACCCTCTTTTGCAAGCCAAATTTCAAAAGTTGTGAGGTTATTGTCTGATATAAAAGAAAATGCATAAGGATGGAGTACTGGTAATATTTGCTAAAATAGCACATTCTTTATAAATATGACTCTGAAGGAAGTACAAAGACTATTGAAGCCATTTTTTCGTGTGTGTGTTTTTAATATATATACTTTCATTTCGTCCAATTTTTATCCGCCAAACGGTTTTCATTTTTGAATAAATTTGCATAAATTAGTGAAAATACAAAAAAAAAGAAAACAAAGAAAATTATTCAAACTCTATCTCCTCTCATGTTTATTACTGGATTGCAGCCAAATTTGGCTGGTATGTTATCCAACTATGTCTCCATGATATGATGAAAGGAATTTTAAAAATATGCATGATATTTGAATAATTAATGAATTATGCAAATTACCAGATTTCCATTAAACAAACTTGAATTTTTTGAAATATTTTGGAATGTGATAGGGCTATCAAAAAAATCCATCATCATATTGTGCAATGGTATGAACCCAACATCCTGTCCAATTTTTAGCCCAATTGAATGATAAATAGTGAAGTTTTTAGGACAAATGTGTGAAAAAATGACTTGTTACAGAAAATGCATGTAAAGATAACCATTATCCATTGCATGTGTACACTAACGATATGCAAATATGATGTTTGAATCCATTTATAGTTATTTCTCAGGGCTTTTCATGCTGGATTCATGTTGAGAAGACCATAAAGATATGGTATATGGTATGCACTATAAGACACTAAATATAATGAATAGTCTCTGAAAATTTGAGCACAATCGGTCAAGAAATAAGCAAACTATGGCTCTTTAAAAAGAGCCATGTATTTCTACGAGTGACTCAAATTGGCAACGCACTCTGGTAAAGGTGTGGACAACTCCCCATACATTTTGTACACAAAATTTCTGTTTTGTTAAATTTTCTCAAAATTTATGTTTACTCTCCGTTCGAGTTCAACATATATTTTGTAGAATGCTTTTATACATAAGATATATCATGAGTTGGGGGAATGGAAAAATGTGACTATGAAGAAAACTGGAAAAATGGGAACATTTGTGTACAAAACATATGGGGAGTTGTCCACACACTTATCAGAGTGCGTTGCCAATTTGAGTTCCCCATAAGAATAAATTGACGTCTTCAAAGAGCCGTAGTTTTCTTGTTTCTTACCCGATTATGCTCTAACTTTCAGAGATTGTTCTTCTTAATCTCTTCAAGACTATGAAAGCAACATTTTGCTTGGGTTTTATTGCCCTTTAATAGCATACCTGAATAAATTAGGGCTTTTTTAGGTCTTTTTTGTGGAGTTATAGACCTAAAACTTATAAACCGTCGTCCAACATTTAATTGTGCATTATACGTGTATTCACCCGGTGACAAATTTCGCACACGGATTCCACGGAGTACTACATTGATATGATTGACCTCTACGTGACCCGCGCATAAATAACAACGGCATAAGTGGATACTAAACAAAATAACCAAACCTCGCTTAAACTGACTACATGTAATTACATATTCTTCATTTTTAAAATCTTTTTCCCTGACATACCTTTACAAATGTCGGCTTCACAATACCTATACCAGAATAAGTACAATATTGTTGTAATATTATGCTAAATCAGTTAAACTCCTTTATTGACCGATATATAGTTTAATGGAGTGACGCATTCGTTTTTCATTCGTAGAATCCAAATTACAGGGCTGTTCGATCTGATTTTGTGTGTGTGTTACATTCATCCCCTTCCGTCAACTGGAAACTGTTCAGACGTTTTTTAAAAGAGGAACTGTCCCTTTAACATGCCTCCTATAATATGTTTTACTTTACATTTGTATTTTTAGCTATATGAAATATAATGCAGGATGGAATACTGACGAAAAATATATATTTAAAGTAAAAAAAGGAAACTTATTTGGTTTACCGCACATCTTTAATTTATTTAAATACTTACGTGTCTCATGTGCGCACAAGGCTACAAAGATAACTAGGAAAATTGTCCGTAGGCCAACAAAAGAGCCCATGATGTCAGAGTTATCACTGTTCTGCTAAAAGACAGATATCGTAGTCTAAATTTCAATAGTAAATTTCAATGCGTAACTGCTGATGATTTTGTTGTAATTATCCGGTAACAGCGGAGGAAACGAAGAAAAGAAGATTGAGTGGTGCCCTATCACTGTGTCGGGTTCCTCTTCCTACTAAGGAGCAGTTACCCCCAGGACACAAGCAAGACTGGAAGACATGGAAGTCCCTCAACCGACTTCGCACAGAGATGGGTGGATGCAAAGTCAACGTGAAAAAGTGGGGATATACAGATGATGACAACATTAACTGCGACTGTGGCACATCACAAACCATGCAACACCTCCTTTAATGTCCTAACCCTGAGGAACAGTGTGGTCAAGAAGATATAATGGCTGCAAATAAGAATGCCCTGCGATGTGCAAAGTCATGGCCAAATATCTTATATTCTGGACTTGTGTAGATGTCGGATACGAAAGAAGAAGTATATCGTGAAATGGCGTCACTGCGGCGGCAACCCTCCTTAGTTCCGGGCATCCGAAAGGGCTATTTAGTTATCAGATGATTAGGTGTCATGAAAATCGCTTGGTTTTATATGGTTTGAACACCAATTAATTTTGATGCGCATTTTGTAAACAGGAAATAATGTGTGGGATTGATTGGTTGGAATGCAAATATTATCTTACTTCCGTGGAGAAAAAAAGAAGTTAAAGGATATGCTTATTTTGTTGACGGCTGCCAAAAAATAAGAAATAAAATGTTGATTAAATGTGTATTTCTGTGGTCCAATATATTATGTTCACAGAGTATTAAGTGAACTTTTCACGTTAAATCGATGTTATATGTCCAATTAATGACGAACACATGGATAATAAAAAATCCGAACACTTAAATTGGATATATGTTTCTAACGAAATGAACATTTGGGAAACCGAAACCTGTTTCCACGCATCTATTTGGGGATATGAATACAACAAGGTATGAGAGCAGTTTTGAAGTTCTAAGTAAGATTGTGTTGATGTTAAACATGTTACTAGATTCCTTTAAAGAAAGTGATATATTAGATGATGACATCATGCAGAAAGCCCAACCTTCCGGAAAAAAAAATATTTGGCCCGTTTTGTTTGCCCAAATCATATTATTTGTTATCTATCCTGTAGATCTCAATTAGTTATGTCTGGCACCCACTTTGCAATCTTAACAGGTTGAGTGTTGCGGGCGGATGTCCGTCAAAATTGTTCGAGGGGGGATTGTCACTCACGAATTTTCGAGGGAGAGGGGGGGGGGGTGTGGGTCAAAATTGGGAGAGTGGGGGGGGGGGGGGGGCATGTCCGTCAATCCTTTTCGAGACCGAGATCCTTCGGGGCCAAGACCGAGACCATTAGTTGACAGACATACGTGTAAGCAGGGGGGGGGGGGGGGGGAGATGGGCGGGGGACATTTTTCGAAGTCGAGACCGGAAGTTCGTCGAAAATTTTCGAGGTCGAGACCAAGACCATTGCTTGAGTTCCGAGACCATCGATTATGATGGTGGAGTCAGCTAAAAAGTGATCTCGAGACGTTTGGTAAAGGGGGAGGGGGTTTGAACCCCCCCTTTTTTATGTCATTTTTGTTGTCAAAGGGGGGGGGGGACTTGACCCCCCCCCCCCCTTTTTCGTCATTTTTTGTTGTCAAAAAGGGGGGTTAAATCCCCCCCCCCCCCCCTGCGTACGCCTATGCATGTTACCCTCGCAATATTTATGTTACGTTCGTTTTCTTCAGATTTGGGTAGTTATCAATCGCTTACTGATTTGTTACCCAAAGTCAAGCAGGATGGTAACGTTCTAGACGAGCTAAACAGAGGTCAGTTAGAGCTCAACGCGATGTCATTGCGAGTAAAGTACGAGATCAGGACGTTGACGTGGAGTGGAACACAAACGGTTCGCACTACTAATTTGTTTAGAAGTTCAATTTTCAATTCGAGAAAATATATTGTGCGATGTATTGAAAAACTAAGTGCAAAATATGAAGGACCACATTGATTGACCAAAACCGGTTCAGAATAGTAAAAGTTAGTAGCAGTCACGTAACGATCGCATATGTGGGTTCCGGCCTTAATAATATTGTTGGAAATTCTGACACCTGAATACTTTTTGAAGGAATTAAAACATGAAGGATAATTTGAAAGACATAACTAACTTCGATTTACCAAAATTGCCTCAGAATAGTCAAAGTTATACATGCATAGTGTGGTTGCGTTTAGATTGACAGATGATATCACAAGGGGAATTTAACTCTGGGGTGTTTTTTAAGAGACTGGGTTTAGCAAATTAGAACGTAATTGCTAAAATGTTTAGAAATATAAAAAAACTTAATGAGGTTTTCATAAACAGTTTACAAATATTTTATGTATGCAGAAAAAACATAATTCAACATGCTTTAGCATGTCAGGGAACCTATTACTATTAGCCAATACTATTATAATTGTTTGTACCAACACAACCAACACACACTTAACCCTAAAAAGGCCGGGCTATTTGAGGTATTTGTATTGCCGGGGGGGGGGGGGGGGGGCATTATGACCCCACTAAGATCTCGGCCGTGAAACGCCCGATCGCCGCAAAAAAAAATCACGCAGATTCGACGCATGTCAAGTAAAGTGTATAGTAAACTAAGGTAACTTTGTTTTCAAATAACTACGGCTGGACATAATTGTATCTTACATCAAAACAATATCATTAATTGACAGAGCAAATCATATAATTCACTCATCTTAGTTTAGATCAAATGTTAGTTAATAACCATCAATAATTTCATCTTAAAGAAGCATATATTCTAAACTGTAAAGGAGTGTGAGCTGACACAGAGGTGTTTTGATTGTTTGTGTTTTCTACAAACACTGAAAGTCTAGCTAATTTGACTTAATGCTAACGTAAAGGGATAGTTGAGTTCTGGTATTAAAGGAGAGTACAGTTTTGGTGAAACTTAATTTTAGTAACCAAAACCTGCATCATTACATTACAAACTAATAGTTATAACTAGAAAGGAACACAAAATTACAAATGACGTAGTAAAGATTATGTTATCATTCAAAAAGAGCCGTTAAAACGTAAGAGGGCGCTCTCTAAACACTCATCGGTTTCAACCATTTTGAATAAAATATTGTGCATGTGATGTTTTGTTGAAATAGTAATTAGATAGAGAAAAAACCAACAACTATTTAAATACCTATTATGTAACTTTTTGAAAAGAGGAAGCATTTTTAAAAATTGTTAACAGCTGGTTCAAAATTCTCTAATAAACCTGGGGCCCCAGCTTTATTACAAATTGTTATATTTATGGATATTTCAGCCGTCTCTGAACCGATTTTGATCAAACAAAGATGATTTTATTATTTAAATATTATGCTCTTTCAAATTTTACACTCAGTTTTTCATTACCTCACAAAGAAAAATAAGTAGTGTAGCGCCCTCTCTACCAAAACTCAAATATCCCTTTAACCAACTTTCCAATTTTTTTATTTTGGGTGATTTGTGGTATAATTATGTAGGGGTCTTTCCTCAAATAAATTGCGAATTAGTATTACGTTGCAATTTGGCAAGGGGATACCTATCGCATTACGTGCAAGATTCACTGGACTATAACACCAATTGGTAATGCACTATTTCTGCCTCCGGAAATCTCTACATATTCATTCACACATGGAGAACAATACATGCAACTAATATAGATTAGTTGAGATAAGGGAGACGATGATGTTTGTATATTTCTACGGTAAATGAGAAAACAAAAACAAAAATAACAAAAGAAATCCATATTTACTCGGTGATTACAGCGCTTTATGTTCTAGTGTACCCGGCTACCGGTAACTCTAAACACAGGTTAAATTCTCAATCGTTTAAAAATCTCATTCTGAAACAAAAATACCTTAGATTTCACGAGATTAAAACAAATTTATATTAAATGTTTTGAGCACAACAAGTCCCATGCGGTTTTAAGGACATATCCCTTTCAACACGCATTTGATATTTCAAAAACAATTACAAAAATAACAATTTCACTTTTGCTTCGTAGTATTTATGGCAAATACCCTAATTTGCATTATTACATTTGTGCGGTGCAAGTAGAGCATGATTTGCACAAACATGCGAGTTTATCGCACCCTCATTGCTTTAGACCTTCAACAGATAGTTATTATGTTTAACTTTGGCAAACAAAAACAAAGTAAATATTTGTTTCGGAGATTAAACTTCCTCGATGATGTAATGATCCAATTAAAATCCTTTCATTTAATTGCATAGCTGTGTTTGTATTTGCATTTAGGAAACATCATAATCATTGTTTTTCACATTTCATCCAAGTATTTTTTTCTTCTTATTTCCTTTTAGAGAAAAACAAAACGGCGATGACTAATTAAAAGACCATCGACGCAAAAACACATTCATATCCAAATCATTGCACCAACATTCAATCATTTAATAACTAAATAAGTAGTATTTTTGTAATGTTTGGAACTGAGGAGGGATGTAGCAGTAACAACACTCTACCCAAAATTAGCTAACTACATCAAAAGCACTAGACAAAGTGATAGCACACTACTTAAAGTGTTCCATTCACTTCATATTTTTCTCCAGATGTTATGTTTGAGCCTGTAATCATTTACCAATTACGTTATAAGATTGTTGAGAATGTGATAATGTTATAGAAATAATACAGGGTGCATAGTGTAAAAAGGAAACAAAAACTATGTCTGATTTTGCTCAAACCGTTCGCGTGAAGTATCCGAATGCGGATACTATGGACAATTGAAAATCCAAATTAAGATACAGAAATATAAAGGCCCACACCCACGTGTGCGATCCTTTCAAAAATATTGACTTTGGTATAAACAAAAACAAAGTAAATATTTATTACGGAGATTACACTTCCTCAATGATGTAATGATCCAATTAAAATTCTTTTATTTCATATCTGTGTTTGTATTTGTCGTTTGGAAACATCATTGTTTTTCACATTCCATCGAATTAAAACCGTATCTTTTTTCCTTTAAGAAAAAAAATGGCTATGACTAAAGAGCATTGACATCAATTGACGCCAACAAAACATTTATATTATTCCTTGCCTCGTTTTATCCGATATCGTCGGAGATGTACGCTAACAAGCATCATCAGATACACAATCATCAGATATTCCAAAATCAGTATTCCGAATAGACCTATAAATGAGATATAACATTTGGTATCATGGGCTCTTTTGATGACCAATTAGGCCGAAAATCTATGCATATTCATTCACGCATAAAGAACAATACATGCGACATATTGAGTTTACACAAGGTAGACAATGGTGTGTGTTTATTTCCGCGGTAAATGAGAAAAAAAAACAATAACAAAATAAATTTATATTTTACTCAGTCATGTCAGTGTTATCAGCGCGTTATGTTCCAGTATGCCAATAGTATCGGATGACCGTTAACACCGCTTAAAGGGACCTAGTAACTTTGTTGACAAGTGCAAACAATTATGAATGGTTCATAAAATGTGTATTGGTGTGATCTGATATGTCCGCAAAGAAATGTGTGAAAAGTGTACGTTAATTGGATGTTATTTGGCCGAGAAATGAGCGAAAATGCAAAGTGGTGTTCACATACTCATCGCACTTACTTTGTACACGGCTGAAACGGTTCGGTAGATTATTTATTATTTGAACAGTTCAATCGTGATTATCTTTTGAACGAAATGAAAATGTGAAAAACAAAACCTGTGTGTCCAATGCTTTTATTGTTAATACGAATAAAACAAGATATGAAGAAACTGCTAGTATTCCAATTGAATTTTGAGGATTTATACAATGTTACTAATTAGACTCAATTGTTACTAAATTAAAACCTTAGGTTTGTTTGAGGAATAAACCTACATACACTCACATTACTCACGTTAATTATGTACACATATGAAGAGCTATCATTGTTGAACGCAACAAATCTTTTTGGAACTCATACCTATTGCTCATACCTATTGCTCATACCTATTGCTCATACCTATTGCTCATACCTATTGCTCATACCTATTGCTCATACCTATTGCTCATACCTATTGCTCATACCTATTGCTCATACCTATTGCTCGGGCTTATCAATAGGAATCTACGACGCTCTTCCCAGAAGATCCGACAACAAGCCTTCTTCTCCCTGGTTAGACCTCGCTTGGAATATTGCTCATACCTATTGCTCATACCTATTGCTCATACCTATTGCTCATACCTATTGCTCATACCTATTGCTCATACCTATTGCTCATACCTATTGCTCATACCTATTGCTCATACCTATTGCTCGGGCTTATCAATAGGAATCTACGACGCTCTTCCCAGAAGATCCGACAACAAGCCTTCTTCTCCCTGGTTAGACCTCGCTTGGAATATTGTGCAACAGTCTGGAATCCATCTACAAAGAAGAGCATCTCAAAGATTGAAGCTGTACAGAGGCGAGCAGCAAGATTCGTTCTTCAACAATACCGCCATTCTGAGAGTGTGTCTGCTATGATTCAACAACTTAAATGGAGTACACTGGAAAGACGCAGACACATCTCCTGCCTTAGCCTCCTCTACAAAATTCAGAATGGCATGGTAGCAATTACACCTGACCAACTCCTCACACCAATGGCCCCAAGCATCACCAGACAATACCATCCAAATAAGCTCAAGCATATACATACTCGAACTCAGCTTTACCAGAACTCCTACTTCCCACAAACTGTAACAGCATGGAATGCGCTCCCCAATAATATCTTGGCTTCTACATCACTAGGAGCCTTTGTGGGAGCAGTTGCCTCAATCGGCAATTAATGGG
Source organism: Echinarachnius parma (assembly GCA_037951105.1). Classification (NCBI taxonomy): domain Eukaryota; kingdom Metazoa; phylum Echinodermata; class Echinoidea; order Clypeasteroida; family Echinarachniidae; genus Echinarachnius; species Echinarachnius parma. The sequence continues at coordinate 150,857 of JBAMJV010001184.1, read as the reverse complement.
ACACCTCACCGGTTCCCCTCGACTCTACGTCCTGACTGATGGACCCTGTCGAGTACCCAAGTAGAAGTAGAAGTAGAAGTATAAAGATCCGTTGTCGAAATCATTAATAATAATGTATGTAACCAAAATCGCCACACAGGCTGAAAAGGCTGAGTTAATTTGTAATTTGTGGATTTAAAAGGAACTTATTGAAAGGCAAATGCGGCCATGATTGAATATTAAGTATGCACTGAGCAATAGAGACATTTACGTGTACACTGCCACCACACAACACCACAAACAAAACAAAAAACGTCGATAACAATGTTATAATAAATTGTAGTAATAACATTTCAAAATTGTGAACAATGCAATTACAGAATGATATGAGTATTATTTAACATGCATCTCCACGAAATGAGAGAAGGGAGAAGTTATTATAATTTCCACACATGGTATATATACAAATTGGATGTTTAACAAACGCAAATACCTTAACTGACGATTCATTGTATGATGTATTCTAAAGCGGTAAATACGAATATATATATATAAATGGCTAGTGTAACAAGTAAACGTATTAATGTTATTTTTGTTAATCAATTTTTACGTGGGTGCTTTACAAAATAGAACCCTGACACTAACAAAATCAGCGACCGTAACACAAAGTAAACAACAATTTAGTGCAAATTTATCCAACAGACTATCTAAACATTATTGTGAACGATGCTTGCTTTTATTTGTATATAATATGTGAGAGTGTATGTGTATTATTTTGTCTACGCATATTTATTGACGTATGATATCTGAATACATGTGTATGTGTGTGCGCGGGTATGCGTATGTGTATGTATGCATATTGTGCGTGGGTGTATGTATATATATATGATGTCCATGTTTGTGTGCGTGTGTTTGCGTGTGTGTGTGTGTTTGTGTTTGTGTGTACATGTGTAGTTTGCTGCGTTTTATTCAAACTTATACTAGGTTCCGCCATCTTTGGCAGGAAACTGCTCACTCATTCGGCTGCGTCACAAATAAGAAACATGACATAATAAATACACTTTAATGCAAGAAAATGACTTTTATAAACCTTTAATCTTTCGTACACTCTGAGTATTCAAAACATTTAATTTCCTTTGCAAATTTACAGATTAGTCTTTTTGAGGAATAGTACAGTTTTGGTCAAACAGAATTGTAGTAACTAAAACTTGTTAGTTATCATACACAAATAATAGTTATAATCACATTATGATTAGATAGTAGAAACATAATACAAACGGCTTAGTTACAGGGCTATTGTCATATCAAAGGCAGCCTTTAACAAAAAAGGGCGCCCTCTACACACCTGAAAACTATTTGTGTATAAAATGTACAGTGTGAATGTGATGTTTAGTTAACATTGTATTCAATAGAGAAATCATTCACAAATGTACAGCCACGTAAGGGTATTTTCACGAATGTGTATGATTTAAAAATTATTTTCTCGAGTTACTGAATGAAGTTGGACCCAAACATGTGTTCTAATCTGATATATTTCTGAACCGATTTTGATCAAACAAAAAGTATTCTGTGTTTACAACAGTGTGCTTTATCAAATCTTGCACTTATTGTTCATTACCTGATTACGTCACCGCCCCCAAAAATATTGAAGCCCCTCTGAGCCAAAACTGAACTGTCTCTTTAAATACTTGTATATTATGAAATGTACATAAGGCCTATATGTGGCGATGTCCATGTTAACCGTAGACATAATGTATTAAATTGTGTAGTAAAATATCATGTTATAGACTATTTAGATGATGATGCAAAATTTGAAACGAACACCATTTAATATTTACAAGGTTATCGACTTTACAACATTCACAAGAGAAGATGTATAAGTACGTATTATGTAAATATTTCTACTGTAATTAAAGTTACTTCTAATGATACTTACTCGTTAGTAATATACTGTACTAAGGAATTAAGCTATTTACAGCAAAGTAGCTACATCAATATTATACAGTAAATATATTCGTAAATTAACTGTTCATCTACATGATTTACTTATATACAGCATTATTTTGCAGCGCAATATTTAAAATATTTGACTTTACCATAGCTAACATGAAATAATTTTCAAATCGAACATGTATATATTTGTTCCCAACAAAATCAATTATCATTATTTACACAACATAGGGATACATATTTCAAACAGACGGATCTACTGAAAAGCATTGCTTGTAAAATTGTGAACCCTCACATGACAATTACGACTTATGAGTAATCATTGCATTAACAAGTTCGTTGCTACAAACATGAACTACAAAAAAAGGAAATAGGATGCCTACATAGATTAAAAACCGGACGAGAGACTAGGCTACATGACATATACTACGCACAAAAAGTTCTGCAATCGAGGTTTGCGCATTAATAACTTTTTTATTACGCTATTACCATTCATAAATTTTGTATCATTGTAAAGCGTAAATTCTCCCCTTTACATTGAGATAACATTTGCTATGGATATTTTATCATGGAATGTGCATTACATCCGAATGTAGGGCAAAGTAAAAAATGAAATGTTGCAAAATGCACTGATTTTGTCAACCACCTCACCCCCATTCAAGCCAAGGAAGGCACTCTGTTGACAAAATCAGTGCATTTTGCAACATTTCACTTTTGACTTTGCCCTACATTTGGATGCAATGCACATTCCATGATAAAATATTCATAGCAAATGTTATATCAATGTAAAGAAGAGAATTCACGCTTTCCAATGATACCAAATATATGAATGGTTATAGCGTAATAAAAAAGTTATTAATGTGCAAACCTCGATTGCGGAACTTTTTGTGCGAGGTATAGATATGATAACACAATCACAATGCGAGCAAGTAAACAGTGCCGAGGAAGAAGCGATTGATCGGCTGAACAGAAACAAATAAATGACATATACAAAACACGTTTTCAGTTAGTGTTCCCAAGTTATCAAAAGCAAAATATCCATACAATAAAATATGTACATAATTATTTAAGTAGGTTTCATTACTCTGTTGACACCAAAAATGCGTTAATATATACATGCTTTCACTGTTAACAGTGATTTACAATACAAAATTACTGACTAGTGTTGGAAAGCATTAATACATCTCGAGGTTAATAAAATGTGCTTACGTAGATACAGTGGCGTACCCAGGATTTTTTCAAAGGGGGGGGGGGAGTTATTTATTCAGACAAATTTTCTGTTAGCGGGGGGGGGGGGGGGAGAAAATGTTCAAAGCCGAGACCGGACATTTTCGACATTTTCGAGGCCGATACCAGGTTCTTCGCACTTTTCGAGGCCGAGACCATCGAAAATGAGGGTCGAGACCGCTAAAGTTGGGTCTCGAGACCAGTTAAAATTTTAAAAGGGTGGATTCAAACCCCCTAAAACAGTCATTTTTTTTGTCCAAGGGGGGGGGGGGGGGGGGGGTGTGAACCCCCACCCCCTGGGTACGCCTATGCGTAGATATATTACGTGACCGCTTTTAGCGAAACCCTGCACCTGTTGGTAATTCATGTTTTGAAGGAATGTTTTTTTTTTATTATTCACATAATGTGCATGTAAAAGACTTATGATTGTACAATTGAAACAATCATATCCTCCCCCATTATTGACCAATTTCTTAGAACAAAGCATCAAGTGTAAGCTTCTGATAAGGCCTTTCTAATGGTATGAACATCACCATTTCGATTTTAACCGACAAGTGCAGGGTTTTGCTATAGCCGGTCACATAATATTTGTTGGTGCAATAACTGCAATTGATATTATGCGAAAAAACACAAAAAAGTACAATTTCCAAAGGTATGACAATTTCCAAAGGTATGACATTAATGCAATATAATACACGTAGATATTAAAGGGATAGTTGCGTATTGGTCAAACTTAACGTTAGTAACCAAAATCTGCCTGCATCATTACGGTACAAACTAATAGTTATAACTCCACCATGCTCGAAAAGTATACATAATTACAAACGACAAAGTAAAACCCCTGTTATCATTCAAAAAGAGCCGTTACAACTCAAGAGTCAAATTAAAGTGATACCTGTAAAGTGTCAGATATTACACAAAATGACATTTGAGACTTCAGTCCTATATCAATATCATTGTAAAATACAATTAACAGATTTGTGAAAGTTTGAAAGAAAACGAACACTGTTTACCTAGTGAAAAAAAACGAATATTGAGTTCATATTTTATCACCGAATACTGATGGTCTGCCATACATTTGTCGCAGTAATGAATGATCCGTTTGAGATATTCGCACCCGTGCATGTTTACACACGTAGTACAGAATTCATGGAATCTCCGGAATGTTCTCACGCGTGCTGCATGCGGTCGTTCTCAGCTAGGACAATTGTACTTTTTATCAAAAGCGTTAATCAACGTGATTGAAATAAAAGATTTAAATGATAATTATCTTCATACTAAAGGGACATTTGAAAAAATCAAACCCTATTTTATTCTTCTTTTACCATAAGCTAAACAACACGGTAGAAGAGAAACGAGGAAGCTCCAAGTAATTTTCGTGGATTTGGACACTTTACAGGTATGACTTTAACTCTAGAGAACGCTAGTGCGAGCGCTAGCGAGTCTAGGTCCTCCTAATAATGTAATACGGGACTGAAAATGAATATTGTTTGTGCACGCTAATTGTGCTTAAACTTATACATATGATACGGTACTTAGCACCGACCATTCTCCAATATGTGATCCAACCATCGGGTGGATTAAAATTATGATTTTGTTCCCCCATTCCGCTAAAAATCAGTGATTTATGCGCCTCCTCGACTTCTCTCCGTGTGTTAGCGCGACTCCGAACAGATTGTGATGATCGCGATGGCCGCCGATGCGAACGGCGAACATTGGGTAGATAGGGTGGTATTCGGGCAAATGATTTCAGCCCCCTAGCCAAATGTGTCCGTACGCCTATGTCTGTTTGCCATACTGAACTGCGGCTTCGCTCGAAAATGAGCTGGTTTTGCGAAGGTAACGGGAAATAATGTATGAAGATTTCATTTCATATTTTTATTTTATTTAGATTTCGACCGGGCGTGGTATGGAAGTCGTTGTAATCATGGGCCCCGATGCAGACAGAGATACAATCGATTGTAAGTTACGATTGATCGTAAGTCAGAACATTTACGCGTTTCAACCAATCAGATTTGCGCATCTAGAACACGTGATTTGACTTACGATTAATTGCAACTTACAATCGATTGTATCTCTTTCTGCAACGGGGCCCTGGTCTTTGTTTTCATGTGTCCTCTGCTCTAATCCGATAGCTCCTCTTCCACGTCACGGACGAATGTCATGTGTCGGATGGTTTCATACTGTGTGAATAAAAAAAACACACATATTGACGGTTAAAAGGAGTTACAAAGCAACCACGTTTTATGAAATGGTATACCTGTATATATGTGTCCAAATATAAGAACATTATAAATCATATAATAATATGACCATTTCTAGAAATGTATGCAAAAATTTGAATTTCTAGCAAAATTGTTTCCCTCCTTTATATTAAGCGCAATTTCGTATCCTTATTTATAGCACAATAAATATAAATATATAAAATCATTTCCACAATTATGAATAAGAATATCATAATCTGTTGTAATTGAATGTACAAAACATGACCGCATCGACGTCACAGTCACGTGAGTGAGGACGTGACGATGCTACCGTATCATAGCAAAATATCCCAATTTCAAAAGCCACAAGAACGTGTGCATAATTATGCAATTTTTTTTTAGAAACAGCACATACATTAATTAAGGTAGAATGCATTGGTTAAGGTTTTATAAATTCCCCCCACCATAATATGTTGAAGGGAATATTGCACATGAAATAAATGCATTAATTGTGACACTTGTCAATATTGAAATAATAAATGGAATATTCTCTTGAAATTGAGCTCAGTCAACATGAAGAATTGATTACTAGTGGCGTACCCAGGATTTTTTAAAGGGGGGGTATTTTTTTTTTATTCCAAGCCGAGACCAAGTACCTTCAACATTTTCGAGACCGAGACCAAGTACTTTCCTTTCACAATTTTCGAGCCCGAGACAGGAGATCTTCGAACATTTTGTGGACCGAGACCGGGTTTCAGTCGGTCGAGACGAAGTTTGAGTCGGTCGAGACCAGGTTTTAGACGGTCGAGACCTTCTTAAAAGTAGTCTCGAGACCTGCTATAATTTGAAACCCCCCAAAACAGGCATTTGTTTTGTTAAGGGGGGTGGGGGGTTGAACCCCCCCCCCCCCCCCCCCCCCTCTGGGTAGGCCTATGCATGACACGAGCCCCCTTAAACAGTTGACAAAACAATATCAACGATAAGGGGTAAATCTGCTTTTAACAATTATAGACATACAAAGGGCGTGCCCCAACCAGTCTGACAATGCCACGCCACTGACACGCTACACAACAAGATGAAGATATGGTATAATACTCAAACTCACCTCTGAAAAGGGATCATCCACGGTATCCTGTGGAGGTTGCACCGCCATGGGATTGTGAAAGGCGTGTCTAGCGCGTCCCTCGTCAAGTTCCGCTCGTGTGTTAATTTCGCCCCCGTCCCTTGCCGAACTCGCGTCCTCGTATCCATCCTGGTTTGGATCGGGATCGGCGGGGAACGCAGCGGCTTCATCCCCGGTACCCTCTGGAAAGCGCTCCGCCAAAGGGTTATGGAAGGCATGGTTGATACCCCCTTCGTCGTCCGCATTAGTCCCCTTTGGAACCTGTTGCATCCTCACGCCAATCCCTCCGTGGTTTCGTGGAGGTACATCCGGTGGGCTGGAGGTGGCATACGGCTCTATGAGAAATTCAATGAGGGGCATATGCCGTCTACGCCTCACCTTCAGGCAAACGAGGATAGCTGCAATTACCGTCACGATAGCACATACACTGAGGGCGACAGCGATGATAGTAGTGATATTGATGGCACCGGTACCCTCAGTAGCAATGGTTGTAGTGTCAGTGGGTATGATACTAGCAGTCAGTGTAGAGTCAGTAGATGTGATGATAGTAATGGCACCGGTACTCTCAGTTGCAATGGTTGTAGTGTCAGTTGGTGTGATAATTGCAGTCCGTGTAGAGTCAGTAGTTGTTCCATTGACATTAGCTATCAAAGAAACAAAGACATTGTTCTAAACATTACCATTATGATAGTCTTTGTTGAACATAATGCATCAATTATTGCAATGGATACATGTGAAATTGCAGAAAACTTCAGGAATAATGAAAACAAATATCGAAAAATGGCATGTCAAGAATGCATGAAATATTTCGATTTAAATATAACAATCTGAAATCAAGATATAGTTGAGTTTGGTATTGTGGGCGCTGCACACAACAATTTTGTGTAAGGTAATGACAAACTTATATATCCATTGATATATCATTGTCAATAATAAAAGATGGGGAAGACTCAACCAAAACAGAAATAGGAAGTGGTGGGGCGTCATCTCAACGCGTTCCAGAGCAATCAGTGAAATCCTGGAGGGGGGCATAGTGCTGACCTGGTTTTAAAGGTTAAGAAAGAAAATATGTGAAAGACAACGATGAGATATTGGTTTGGGGTTAAACAAAACTTACATCTTTCACAAACTATAAGACCCAAGTCCTCATTGCAGCCGCAGTTGAAACAGGTTTCTCCATCATTACAGGATTCGTCAGGACATGCGGGAGTCACTGTATAGCAAAGACATTGAAAATGATAATGGTAAACTTGTAACGACTATGACATTTTGGGGCGTCGTTCTTTATGCTTCTCCTATATTTTGTTGTAAATATGATTATTGCAAGTATCCTCGGAACCGTAGGGAGACAATGGTATTGTTAGATGTCGGGGTCATGTGGTCAAACGTCATATAGCTCATTATTTATATTAGTCCTGTAGATTGTCCTATTTGTCATGTATTATGCCTGGAGACCTTCATTAGTCCAATGTTATTTGGTTATTTATGTTCTAAATGGTATCTATAGAAAATCTAGCGAGATTGAAATATATTTTATAAGCATTATAAATATAATTAGCTAACTTGCATAGTTCCGAATTAAGTTCAGAGGTCAGTTTCTATCTAGGACAGTAATTGAAACAATTATTCTATAGTGTATTTTGGGACAAGCAATCCAGTTTCACTGCTCATTTGCATGCGTTATATGAGCAACACCCTGAAATCAAAGATGGCTGCCCCTAATTTGCATATTTATGAATAGTATTTATTGTCAGTGGCTACAGCCTCTAATGAGCAAGAATGACAGTTATTATTACTCAATCCTTTTCTAAAAGTGTATTAAAGGTATTTCGACTTGGTTACCACCTTGGCAACCTCTGACAATGCATATCATTAACATAATTAGGTAATTTACCTAATTTGCATTGACCCGGGAAGTAAAAATTACAATTAAAAACACCTTTTCACGGTTTTGGGGGGGGCTACAAATCATTTTTGATACCTATTTCCACATATCACCATGGCAAGCTTATTAAATCTAAGATGGCTGCTCCCAACATTACAAATTACAAAGTTCATTATTCTGGTTATGTTAGATCGAGATGATTACTTGTTGACTGTCAAATTATTTGAATTAGCAACTAGAATACTGAAATCACAATTGAGTTGGTTCCTTACAACATTTGTACAATGAAATGAGGTATAGTTATTTGAAATAAATGCGCTCAAATGGGCAAATAGAATTTCTCCTTTAAAAAGCCAAAGGCTTTGATTTCAGGGTGTTACTCATATATCACATGCAAATGGGCATCGGAAATGGAATCCTTGCTCCAAAATACCCTAAGATGATTGTTTTAATTACTATTGCACTATTCCTAAATATAAAGTGACCTCTTAATTTATTTCAGAATTATGCAAATTATCTAATTATCTTATGTAATTCTAATACTAAAATGCCCATTGTGTTATAGAAACCATTTAGAACATGAATTACCAAACAAATTGGACTAATGGACGTCTCCAGGCCTAATACACACAATATGGGACCATCAACATGACAAATAAAACAATATCACAACTTTAAAAAAGGGAAAACCTTAGGGCGGGGAGGGGGGGGGGATATTCCCCATATTCTCCACCACCCCCCCCCCCCCCAACCCCTCTTACATAACCCTGCCATGTCATGTGCAGAATCATCATCCGCTAATCTCTAAAACACATTTTTGTATGAGTGCACTTTCAACATAGTTCACTTGTATATTAATATGAGTATACCGTATGCAAATATAAACTTTCGACAGAGGAGAAAAGTGAGGGGTCGGGTTGCCACCCCCCCCCCCCCCTCCCATTTACCCATTTACCCCCTAAAATAATCATCTATTAATTATAGTGGAAATTCTGATTATCGTGGGTTACTTTTTTCCCATAAACATGTAAAGAAAATGTTATGTACCCATGACATGTTGCACAAATTCACTTTGATTCACTTTGCACCCCCCTATTTTCAAAACCCTCTCCCGCCCCTCAATGTCATAATAGGCTGTTTTCGCCCAGCGTCGTACGCAGCTTTTACCGACGCAGGAACGATCTATTGGTATGTCCGCCGCGCTAAAACAACTCTGGTTTACAAGCCGTTTCGCAATCGGTCAACGCGGACGTACGGACGTAGACTCGGATCGTTGAACCACACTACACGTGCGAGCGCTGATGATGAACGTTTGACCGCGCAACGAGCAGCGAGCACCGCTGATTGGCTGTTTGCCTGATCGGGCGGTCTCATAGCACGGACGCAGAATTGACCGAAGACGGTCGGTGATAACAGTCCAAGAACGCAGGGACCGCTGATACTACAGGAAATTGGCGATTTTGCACATGATTCGCCAATTTCTACGGCCGCGTTGAGGATCCGAAAACGCTATAATTAGGAAACTTCCACGGGGAAAATTAAACGTTATGATAATAAGAATTAACTGTGAAAATGTCATGCTTTCTTCGTTTTGTGCACAATTGTTATGATTTCAAGCCATTAGCTGCCTAACTAATACACCCAGTCGACCGACACGGCCGTCGGACTGCGCGCGCGCTCGTCGCCCTTATTCCCCTTCCCGTTGTATTGTTATATTCTGCGAGAATTCATCGACTTGTTCTATATGTGTGTATGTGACGTCATGCGTTGTATCAGGTTTATGTCCTACATATTAAACAGCTATGTGTCTGGTACTGGAGTTGGTCATTATTAAGTAATAATACATGTTCTTATTTTGTATTACGTTATACTTTTCTTCCTGTATTGAATTTACAATCAATTGATATGAAATCAATGCTTAATAACACATTACGCGGCCACAATCAAAGCATTATGTAAAGAGCAATTATGGAGAGCTCATACCATCTACACGGCCAACACGGGTATGATTGGGAGTCGTTTTAGTTTAGAGGAATATTTATTAGCTGCACATGAGCCACATAGAGCTTTTTGATCCGGCTAGAATCACCTATTACACAGAAGGCACACGGATAGTCTGTGCTAAACAAAAATACTAGCACCTGGTAAAACCGTTTCACACCTCCGGCATTTCACTAGCCCATTGATGGCAGTCATGTGCCACCCGTTCGGAGATATTTGTTTTGATTATCCATCAATCCCTCTATTTTTCTTGGGCAATTGCTTGGAAATTGAATTAAAGTGTAGTCAGGCACCATTATGTCCTGAATTATCCAGGACATTTTATTACTGGTGCCTGGTTATATAATAACAGACATGTCAAGCCACTTTTTTTCCTGATTTCTAATATAAATGGAGTGATCGATGGATAATAAAAATAAACAATTATACTGTTTCCGGTGACACATTACTACCATCAATAGGCTAGATACATGGCATAGGTTTCCGGTTTAAGTAGTTTCTGGTATTAGTTATGTATTTTTTGCCTATACTAAAGTTTAGCCACTGATGAGAATTCGGTCCATGTATCTTAACATAATGGAATGGTTAGGTTCATGTCCATAGGTCAGACATTGGTACCCTTTTCTGCCATTTTATGCCGTCGTTGATGTACGTTTGTTATATTGAATTGATTTCAGAAGACGAATAGCTTGTGCACATAAACTTTGCAAATAACTAAACTTACTTTTGACCAGTGATACCTTGAAATATAATCCGCGGACATCATCTCTCCTTTCTGTATTTTCGTGCATGAAACGTATCAGCAATTTCTCCTCGAGAAAATACACGACACCATCAAAAGGGCTACCAAGAGCTGATGTATCCGTTTGGAAAAAAATGTTCCCGACATCAAATTCAATGATCTCAATTTTCATATGTAACAATGTTAATCCTTTATCCAATGTCCACCATGTCTCCAATGAGTCTGCCGAGTACTTGGGGTAGCCCGGAGTAACAAAGGAAAGGGTCTGCGATGGATTATTGATATTTGTTGAGATGCCAAATGACTGAATGAGTCCCACCTCGTCGATCACTGTATCTGTAAACAAAAGGCATTGAATGCGAGAGGCTAAAAACAAGTCAATGTGTCTTTATTTGTTACATACTCTGACAATTGCTCAGTTATTTTGCAGATCATCTTTATTACGAATTGCATGTGGTACGTATACAATAATATGTCAACGTCTAGTTTTACATTATGTAATATTATATGACTTAGTCGAATGCGAGTCATTGATTGGCTTAGCACTGTCACGTGATTGCATTAATAGTTTGATATATTACACGGCAGAGCCCACTATTAATTGCATGACAAGCGCTGCAAGAGAGATTGTAGTATGGGCCACAATCAGAGAGAGGGGTTCTATTATGACGTCACAATGATTTGCCAACATATCACTTCGAAAAAGACATTTTCTAATCAAGCTCAGAGAGGTTGAAAGTATGACTTTTGTCATATGATATAACATTTGTTAACTTTGTTGTCGGGACAATCATGGAATGTTTTCTCGGGATTTGAAACGCTATATTTCGTGACTACAATAAGCCCCGATACGTCTTCCCTCAATAGCATTTCAAATCCCTCGGAGATATCTTTGATATTCCCTCCACTTCAGGCTAACATCTGCATATTGTATGATGAACAGACTTACCCACGGCGCTCAATCGGAACATCACGCGATATCTGTAGGTGTCATTAGTACTGCCACCATAGGGATGTTTGAGGTCGAACCCAATATGAGTGCTGTCCGAGATGCTGAATGCTGGCGATGCATTATCTATGTTCTCTATCGTAGTGTTACGTATGTAGAAAATTTGTGTTTTTTTAGTAAATTCTCCTTTCCACATGGACATGTAACCCGCGCAGTCCATGTACAGAATGTCTACCTTAACGTACCTGCAGCTCTGACAATAGAAATAATAATGGCACTCAGCTTGCACACCAATGGGCACACCACTAATGTAGAAAGGGGAAGTCAAGGTGATATCCTGTAAGTCCTCTACTCTGGTAGGCGCTGTTCTTAGATTCGGAAACGTGTCGCAGACTGGTACAGGTTGGCTTTTCAATGAGGATAGACCTGAAAATGAATTTGAAAAATTACAACACGAGAAAAAACGAAATAAGATGAAACTACGAGTTACATACCCCTAAATTATTAATGAGTATGGCGACATCGTCAATTATTCCAAATAGCACAGAGGACAAAATAAAGCCTACATGTATAATGCTTAACCAGTCATTATTCATATGCTGGATATGGATACAAAATGTTGGATGTTATAATAGGTTTAAAGAATGATAGGAGCTGCATACAATTCACGTGATGTGCGGTCGCTGTAACAGTATAATCCGAATTCGAATTCGTTTGTAGTAACTCGTTCAATGTCATTTTTGGAGCTTGCGAGTTAGCACGTTTATCACTCGATTTTACACAAATAGCTTATACTACTTCATCGATATTCATTCAAATTGGCATGTTATTCTGTAATTTGAATTTGCTAAAGGGCAACCATGTTTTTTAAATATAAAATATAAAGGTGTCTCAACCAGTGGTCTCGGTGTCAGCTCCGATTGATCTCGGTAACTTTGTTGTACGTTATTTAACCTGTGAAATTATCTCGCTGGATCAGACACCTCGCGATACCAGAGTTCGTAAGGAGGTTAGACCAAAGAGCCATTATATTATACTGGAGTCACCATATATTAAAATTCTTTACTAGATGTTTCATGCCGCCACGGTCAACTATGCAATGAATGTGCTAATTTGAATTGGACCTGAATCTTACTTGCAGGTGGAAAAACAACGTTTCGGTTGATTTCATACGCATTGGCACATTTCAAAAAGAGGTGTGCCTTGTTGTTATACTCACTTTTCGCAAGCCCAAACTCATCTTATTCAAGTGCTTCTCAATTATAGATAGTAGGCGAAATACAAAGTGTGTGGAAATTTAAATATGCATATTGAAAATTAATGAAGTGGGGGTGCCTGGACACTATTGCGACATGTCTTACCAACTAGAGTGATATATCAAGAGTATCACGTGTTAATGTCAATTGTGGGAATTGATCGGAAAGTGGAGAAATATTGTTTCAAAGAATCATATTAATTCAAGAGTTATCTTGATTTCCCCTAATTCATGCAGGTAATGATTACAATTTCATCTCCATTCGACAACATGTCTATCAAGTCTACCAATAAACGTATACTATTCACAAACGAAGGAACATTAGTTTAATTATCTTGACATTTCAAAATCTTCAGCAGTTAATTAGCTAGTCGTTGGCTTCACTTGGCGGCATCGAAGATCGAACTTGAAATAAACCGCAAGGCCCCACTTCTCCTTTTGTTCGCCTTTAGAATATAGACAGGTGTTTTAATCGATTAGTGGCAGTTGTGAGTGACTCCATCCATTGTAACTCCTTAGTTAGACTTTATCAAGTTGTGTTCGTGGAAATAACAACGACCGAATAGTGCTCATAGCTAGTTAAAGGTTCTATGTCATGGAAATCACATTAAAAACTTGTTAGCGTATGAGGGATAGTTTTTCACGATGATTCCAATTACAATAATATTTTTTTCAACGGAAAAGTAAATGAAATAAGAAATCAACTTAAACATTCTAATTGGGAGCGCCCCAAAAAAATGTCTGCAGAGTGAAATTCTGCAAGTGACCTCATCTGTCAATCACAACTCGGTTACTTTTAAGATGAAAAATGCACATTCACCAAAGCTGAGCGCCTACTCACAATAGTATCACATGATTGAATACAATACCAACGAACATACTTTCAATTTCAATATCAGTTGCTATGTGAGAAAAGCCCAACCATCATTATGACAGGAAAGGCACTGACAAGCTATTGTATGGAACCATGCAGGGCATGCTATTGGCATATTATGTTTGTCCTTCTCCTTTGTCTAGCTAATGTAAGCTGACCAGTGATGTATATAGCTTATCAGTGCTTTTATTGTGCTTATGATGGTTGAGGTTTTCTGACATACATGTAGCAACTGCTATTGAAATTGAAATTGTGTGGGTTGAAAGTGTATTCAAAGATGTGATACTATTGTGAGCATGCGCTCAGCCTGGGCTAAGGTGCATTGTTTATTGTACAAGTAACTGAGTGATTGTCAGATGAGGGAGATGAGACCTTCACTCTAGATATTTTTTTTTTATAAGAGGTGGGGCTTAAGCTTGGCATAGCACGATGAACAGAATAATTGCAAATATTTTAAAATCAACAAAACATATTTCGGGTTGAACAGTTTACGCAAATATACGCAAATACAAATAAATACAAGTCAACACCTATTCGCACTACATAGCCCCTTTAAAAATGTAAAAGATCCATTATTTGTGTCAAATACATCACAACCAGTAATTTGGAGATTGCCAGTATTCTTTGTACTTTGTTCTTTAGTTTATGGTAACATTATTATTAATTGTATGTTTATCTTCAAGATGCCTCCTTTTTTTAAACGGTAATTAAGATTGAATAAAAATGTTAGAGAATGATTTACAATAGTAGTTCGAATAAATACGCAGTAAGTGATAAAGTGTGACATAATTTTGTTTTCAAGTAAATTATTATTTGTTTCTTCCTGAAATTAATAATAATAATTCAGAAGAATTGTACAAGGATATTGGTATATGATTGAAATTCATAATAACGTCCATGAATTGATGCGAGTGTTCTTTCAGAATGCCAATCGTCCTTCTAAAGGGTAACACCACCCACAAAATAAATATCCTTATAACACAGGTAACATGTTGAGTACTCCATTCCACTAAAAAGTTAAGAACAAATATATAATTGAACAGAACACATCACTCTACCACAACATATATTCATGGGTCTGCATACGAAGACTACAAGGAAATGTTATTATCAAGAAAATGCACAGTAGATATTAAAATATCAATGCATTAGAGAAAGAAAAAAAATATTTACATACAATAGTACAACATAGGTACTTGATCAGATGATGCAGTAAAAGTGTGCATCAACATATAAATGACTGTACTTTTCAAGTTCCCACGATTCGTCAATTTGAAGGATAATCATACATTTCTACAACTCAGCGTTGTGGCTGCAGACCGTTACTTTTTTTTAGTAGAGTGCCATTATTATACAACACAATTTTCATACATTTGCTAATTCCCTATGATTAACACTATTACATAACTGGCTCATTTTCATTACATTCGGTCTCACTCTATAGTATGACTTTATAAATGTCTTTCTTTCATTATCTAGTATTGGACATTAAACAAGATATTGAAATTCATCCCCTAATTTATTGTTATTACAAAGCTCCATTATATTGTTATTACAAAGTTACTACAGGCAGTCTGTGATTTCCACATCGGAGCTTTGCTAAAGCAATTCTCAATGAGGGCAGCATAAATATCAAATATGTTTCCATAATTACCTTACTTTTAACAATTCGGTAATTTAAGCAACATGTACTATTGTTAATTTTACTGCGCCAATTTTGAGAATATGTATCACTTAATATTTGTTTCAGGGTTGATTTCACCCATGAACTACTTACTGTTCATATTCATACCACAAATTTGACATACCTAGTTCATGCAAAACAGTACGTACATTATAGAGTCCATTTAGAGGAAAATATATCATTACCTCGCAGGAGTTTCAAAATATTACACACTGTCGTGGAATACTTGACTTCTTTACCAGACATAGTTCTAAACCAGTAGTTAACCATTCTTTCTTTTACAAATAAAACAAATTCAAACCGGCCTAATTCACCCAGTGCCATGCTATTTAGTGTGCCTTTTCTCAATCTTAACAATTGCTTACAATATTGTGCATGCAAGGCCCCGATCTGCGCAATATTTTCAAACCCCCAGAATTCTCTTCCATAAATAAGTACGGGCACCATTATCCGATATTGGGTATCTATTTGATATCACGCAATGGTATACAGTTATACCATATCAAATAATGTTGTGTTGTTATTTGCCTGGTGGTCCCATTTAAAGGGGAATTAACCCTTATCCTTTTGACTTACTGGATGTGATGAGAGCATAACTCTTGTCATTTCTAGTCACTTATTTCCTCATGAATATTCCCAATAATGAAAATAATCAATATTGTATGGCCCACTGTCGTCTGCTTTCAATGCCAACAGGGGGCGGCCATTTCTTCAACTTCTCGCGGTGAAATGACGTGTCAGGCGGAGAACACAATAGCGGGTTACGATAATGCTATTGTGTTCTCCGCCTGCCACGTCATTTCACCACGAGTAGTTGATGAAATGGCCGCCTCCTTTGGGCATTGAAAGCAGACGACAGTGGTCCATAAAATATTGATTATTGTTGTAATCGGGAATATTCATGAGGAAATAATGACTAGCAATGTCAGTAAGTCAAAAGGATAATGGTTAATTCCCCTTTAAGTGTTAATATTCCTTTCAACTTTGACTCACAGAGGCTTGCCCTCTATAGACCAATCCAGTTGTATGGGTCTACGTCTGCCATAACTGGTGGGCTTCAATCGTGTCTACCATGCTGAACAAAGGTCGTTGATTGTTTTGGAGACTATATACGAATACAATATGACATTTTGCATAACGGTTAAAACCTGTTCAAATTATATTCTGTTGTACTCTTGGAAGCCCCCCAGTTATGGCCCTATAGACTTGGAATCGGATTCGTACATCACCGCGTTGTACATACTCACTGCAGCCATACAATATAAACCCTCACAAAACGTTCCACAATTCAAGGATGAGCGTTAATATCTCTATATGAATATGGTGTATATGATGCCCAAATTATGAAATACTAATAATAATAATAATAATAATAAAAGTTCGTATTTATATATAGCGCCTAATGCAAAAAAAGCCTCTAAGCGCTTATTATTACCCCTGGTCATTTGGTAAAGTTCAGACCCGCACAATTACCTTGTACACATCCTCAACTCCCCGGGGAGCATCCTAGCGGCGGGCAACCCTATATGCACCTAGATAATATGCAATTATTGAGCCATGTCATAGAGAAATGTTGCAAAATACATAAGACGGGGTCCAGCTTTTGGTTTTAAGCTTTAAAGAAGTTATAATTAGAAAAACAACAGCAAAAAAGACTGTGCGACATAATGGAGAGTCTTGGGTCCAAGAGCGCTAGAGCCGAGCCCTACCACCCCCCCCCCCCCCCCCCCTCCCCCCTCCCAGACCCTTCGCTGACATGTGAATGTCTATCCCGATCATGACAATACAAATCTGTCGGTTGAATACTCCTTTTCGTGAGCGTGTGTCATAAGAATACATATTAAATAAAATACCTGGATTTAATAGTGCCGTCACACCCAAGCCACGCTCTCTCTGCGTTCTCGTACTTATACAAAAAAAAAAAAAACATTTTGATCAAATCGCAGGGGAAGCGCTGACAAATCGAGCGATTAATGACACAATGGTAGCTCGTTCACGCTCTTACCACGATCTAAACACGCTCTCCGTACGCTCTGGCCACGCTTTCCGAGCTAT
Organism: Echinarachnius parma; assembly: GCA_037951105.1. Lineage (NCBI taxonomy): Eukaryota > Metazoa > Echinodermata > Echinoidea > Clypeasteroida > Echinarachniidae > Echinarachnius > Echinarachnius parma. Next base: position 132,929 of record JBAMJV010001184.1, on the reverse strand, counting down.
TCACTGTTCACGCTACGTGTATCTGTAACAATAGCTCAGAACAATGAGACGAGGCCGTTTGCTCTACGCTCTCGCCACGCTCTCGACACGCTCTCTGCGATCATATACCATGCACGCATGTAGTTGAACACACTCAGTGCGTTTCCTACTAGCACACTACGCATGTTCTTGGCGTGGATCTGTTTTGAAAAGTGGGGTGGAGGGTTATTATTGTTTACTATCATTGTTATTATCATTAGTAGTATTAGTAGTAGTAGTAGTAGTAGTAGTAGTAGTAGTAGTAGTAGTAGTAGTAGTAGTAGTAGTATTATCATAATAAATGTTATTATGCAATTCAGACAAAATGTAATTTGAAAACATAACTTTTGGGGAACTCGGGGTGTCTGAACCATCGCTATAAAAATGTATATCGATGGTCTGAGTGTGTAGGAACATCGTGGTTTTGCGACCGGTTTTTTTTTTTTTTTTTTTTTGGGGGGGGGGGGGTGCACGTTGAGAACGTGTCGCCGAGATTTGGGACAAAACAATTATATATTTGCGGGAAATCTGTGTTCATAATGCATACATAGGGTGTGCGTATGTCCCCATTTATTGGAGCCTCAAATAAGTTGTATGCCGCCATGCCACGTTTTAGCCAGAAATTGAGTTTCCCCCAAATGTACTTTTGCCCGGACATGCCATTTTAACTTGTGACATAATTTTACGTATAGTTGAAACGTGTCAAACTTCGCAATCTATAGCCTATATCGTCTACTAGCAGAAGTGCTGGAATAGATCTGCAAGAATGTCTTTTGTTCAACTTGGGAATGAATGGGAAGATTATGACACTTGTGTGAAAAGATATCCTCCCATGCATGGACATACAATAGCCCCTGAACAAAAGAGTAGGTCGCCGAAGACCCCACGTTCGTTTTCGACATGTCGAAAGCGAGCGTGGGTCTTCGGCGACCTAATCTTTTGTTCAGCGAGCTATTGTCTGTGCATTCATGGAAGGATATCTATTGACGCATGTGAGATAATATTCCCATTCATTGCCCACTGCGTTGCCAATTTGCTAATTTAACTCGGACGCAGCGTAAGCGCAGCGAGAACGGCCAAGAAAAGTGTAAGATCTAAACAATAGCGAACAATGAACGCCGCTCTCCCCACGTCCTCCATACGCTTCCAATTTTATGAATGGGGATTAGGAACGCAGAGAGAGCGGCGCGAGAGCGTAGAGCGGTGTGACAGCTGTATAAGAAGGCTTGCTTGAAGTATTGCTTTGTTGTTGTACTAGGATATCGTGTTGGTATGGGACATAAACAAGAGTTTATCTTAAACTGTCAGCCCACTAGCAGCTAGTTATGCATTATTGTCACATTTTGTGATTTTCAATAAAATTATATTTTAACTGTATATATAATTTAACAACACACAATACGTGTGTTCTGTTACAAACCTGCTCGTGTCAAACGGATCTTCATCATGGCATCAGGCAAGTTTGGTGCTGTACCAGAGTAGTTGACTTCAATGTCCCACTGAAGCACATACCATTCCACAGGCGTGAAGGGTTTAACAGAATTTCGTATACAAACTTCTTGAATGCATAAGCTGTTGTTTTCAGTTCTCATTTCTAATAATTCAATTTTTGGAAGGGACTCGAAAACGTAATGCCTATACATATTCCACATTAAATTTACGTCTCCGCTTGCAGTATGAGACAGGGCATGGGAAGTTAAAATCGTCGCCTCGATATGAGATTTCAATCCGATAGACCCTCCACTTATTTCGAATGTTTGGTTCCGAGTCGCCTCTGAAAAAAGAGATAAAAAATATGTTTCAAGAGTTAAAGGCTTAGTTCAGTTTTGGTAAACAGGGCGCTTCAAGAAATAATATGTTTGTGAGGTATTGAAAAACTAATTGTAACATTTATTATTGACATAATTAACTTTGATGAAAATTGGTCTAGAAACGTATACAATTTCAATGTATATCGGACTGGAACTTTTATTTCATAATTTGAGTCAATATGCATAAATTCTACAAATTTCTGGAAATAAATAACATTTAAAAATTGTTTTTGATTATATCTCTATTGAATAATCATTTGTACCAAACATCGCATTCACATAATTCAAGATTTTAAGATGGTCGAAACTTAAGGGGATCTAGTAACTATGTTGACATGTGCAAAAAGTGATGAATGGTTGATGCAATGTATATTGTTGTTATCTCATATGTCCACAGGGTATTGTGTGAACATTTCAAGTCAAATGGACATTGCATGGCCAAGTAATGAGCGAAAATGCAAAGTTGTATTCACTAACTCACTGCACTCACTTTGTACACGGTTTCAAAACTCCACCGGAGTTTTTCTTATCTGAATACTTTGATCGTACATATCTTTGTAACGAAAGGGAAATTTGAAAAACCGAGACCTGTCCCATGATTTTATTGTTAATACGAATCCAACAAGGTATGATGGAACCGCTAGTATTAACATTTTATTTTGAGGATTTGGACAATGTTACTAAGTCCCTTTAAGGTGTCTCGAGGGCACCCTATTATGTTGACAGCTGTTTTTTCAATGAAAACAGACCTGTAACTTAGCCGTTAATACGATTTCTACCATTCCAGCATACTTTGATTATGAATTGTAATTTGTAACGGTAACTGATACGCTTTAGTTACTAAAATTTTGTTTGACCAAAATTGAACAATCCCTTTAAGCCGTATCTTGTTAGCTATCGTATAATAATAATAATTATAGTAATATACATTTTTGTACAATAATGATATTAATGTAGTAATACAAAAAATACTATAAATGTAGTAATTCTAATGATATTAGTTTTATATGAACATATTAAAAAATCATGATATTCGGAATGATAATCATAACATTCAAATAGGTTTAGCCGCTCAATTTGTTTAATTTTCTCATTGATTTTAACAACAAGAGCAGACAAATTCGCGCCAATTGCGATAGCCGATACAAATCAGCATTCAAATTCGCATATACCCAGCTAGCCACCTGACGTTGGGCCGATGTCGGAATTTGGTTGCCGGATGTCGGCATATCGCCGTTGGCTCGAGGTTAAAATGTCCGCCAGCCCAACATCGTCACGACGTCATTTTTGTGATATATTGCCATAACGTCATTTTCCGACAATGGCCCAACATCATCTCATGACATGATGTTGGGCCATTGTCGGAAAATGGCCTAATGCCGATATATTACAAAAATGACGTCGTGACGATGTTGGGCTGGCGGACATTTTAACCTCGAGCCAACGGCGATATGCCGACATCCGGCAACCAAATTCCGACATCGGCCCAACGTCAGGTGGCTAGCTGGGTAGTCGATCAAATTCACATTTTATAAAAATTAACTTTCCCGTTAGTCTAAGGTATATTGTCATGAAGATAACTAATAAAAACATATTTTCCGCGTCGGAAAACCCAGTAAAATAAACAAATCAACTTTTAAATTCTCTTTAGTAATCCCAGTAAAAAAAAATTTTTAAAAAGTCCGGGCGAAGAAAAATGACGTCATCTTTTTGACGTCACATGCAGGCAATCGCAGTATAGCTCGGTCATAGACGTACACGCTGAGTGCAATACTCACGTTGACAGAGAGATATTATTACGATTTTTTTCAATATTTGCAAACATTTGTTAAATTTTATATCATGGACGATCTACACTCAGATGTGTTGCTACAAGCTGCTATAATTCATTTCTTAGGAATTTTCAGTTAAGCCTCAATTTACAAGTAAAAACGAGTTTGTTTTACAAGCAAATCATAGGCTCTGCATGTAAACCATGGACATTCCTCCGTGTTGCGGTCTGCTTGTGATGTCATGATCTGGGTTGCACGTGCGCACATTCCCGCTCCGCTATAAATTACTTTTTTAGCAGTATGGAACGCCGATGCGAAAACAAGCAAAAAAGCTGCATGAAATTTACCTTTCTTGCCCAACTTAAGGATTTCTTTGAAAAAAAAGAGTGTGGTATATCAATATAGGCACATATTTAAAGCTATAAACCTGAATCAAAGCCGGGATTTCACCATACCTTTAAAATTGGCATCTTATTCAATATGCTGAACTCCCTTTTAGTCATTCAAATTATTGAAAGGGCAAGTAAAGGGCAAAGCAGTGGGGTAGCTTAGTCAGACTTATTTGGATCAGAGAAGGAGTGTATGTTTCTGTTCTTTTAAGGATTTCCTCTTATGTCTGCATTGTTTGGTGAATTTATTAGAGGTGCACGTGGCCATCGTGCTAAGCGGTGAAACCAGCTCTCGCACAGTCTATTAATCTTTTTTTTGATAATGTGGTGTAACTTTATGATTCAAATAGATAATGGAAATCTTGTAATTGTCATGTAAAAATGGAAATCATCATATTGTCAAATTGTTATTATGGCTTCAAATATTGCTTTAAAAAAAATAATAACTTGTTACCGACATAATAGAAGGTTGTAAATTTTAGAATTTCCTCTAAACAAAGTATTTGCTTTCCAATTTGTAATAACATTTTACATTAGAAACAATCGTTCTTATGGCAATCATAAACGTTCTATATACCGAAAATCGAAAATTCCACCGTTGCCCGTGTGTCGCGGTTTTCAATGCCACAATAGGCCAGCGAAAAGACCATACTCCTATCTCCATACATTGGTTCAAGCGGTTTGTCGATCTGCGTTACTGAAACTAACGGGGTACTGGACCAGCTAAGTTCGGACATAGTCATGGTGTTGCCTTCCGGAATGTACAGGTCTTTGAAAGTGGCTTTAAGGTAATACGGTGATTCATACCAGGTCCCAAGAGGGATTGCATCACTTATTTCAACGAGCGTTGTACAATTCGGACAGGATATGGATCCATTTATGACAAGCGTCTCGACTTTGTTGACATAGTCCAGTATAATTGTGCCACCACATGCTATATCACCATCTGAGAACAAAAATGAAAACATATTACATATTTGCATTAAAGTTAATGAAGAGTGGTTTTGCATGAAAATACAAATTTTACAATTGAATTCGAAATTGAAGTTTATTTCCCGATTTCACAAATGAATATTCTTTGGAACAAGTAATTAAACAAAATAATAAGGAATGTATGCAAGGGCGTCAACTGCTTCTTGAAAGTGTGGGGGGCATCGGCGAGGGAGCGAAGCGACCGAGCGGGTGAGGGTGTGGGAGGGGGTGTCCCTCTCCCACAGTAGGGAGCTTTTGCACTTTTGGGCTTGAAATTGTGCGATTTGGTGCATATCTGAGACAGAAATATCACATATACGTACATATACATGTATGTCAGAGTGAAATCTATGAAATCTATGGACATCTATCAGAGAACTGTAAGCAATATAAACTACATAATACAATAACAAGTTCTGTAACAAATGTGGGGATTCAAAAAGAAGCAAAGGATGTGAAATATTTGGTTCCTGGGGGTAATTGTGGCCATCGTAATGTGATAGTATAAAATGAAAAGAAAATCATATCACTAAACTGCAGACAAGAACAGATGGTTACAGTCCGTTATTCCGAAGGTTCGTTATTCCGAAGGTTCGTTATTCCGAAGGTTCAGTTTTCCGAAGGTTCGTTATTCCGAAGATTCGTTATTCCGAAGGTTCGCTATTCCTAAAATTAAATCGGGTTCGTTATTCCGAAGGTTCGTTTATCCGAAAATAAAATCCGGTTCGTTATTCCGAAGGTTCGTTATTCCGAAGGCTCGTTATTCCGAAGGTTCATTAGTCCGAAAATAAAATAGGGTTCGTTAATCCGAAAATGAAATCGGGTTAGTTATAATACTAAAATAAAATCGGGTTTGTTATAATACTATAATTTGTTTTTGTTTTTGTTTATGTAACTTGGAGCCTGCATTAAGCTTGCCCCTCTCCCATTCCCTACCTTGGCCAGACCAAGCAATTGTTTTATCTGTTTTTATTTGATTAAGTAAGCCCCCCCCCCCCCCCCCCCCATCATCTATCCCAAGTGGCTGTGCTAATCTAAAAGTATAGTTGTATTTTCTCTTAATTGAATACAGAGCCTGTATTGAGCAAGCCCCCCCCCCTCTCCCCATCCCTTCCTTCTTTCCACTGGCTACGCCAATCTGAAATTCATTTTCGGATTAACGAACCCGATTTCATTTTAGGAATAGCGAACCTTCGGAATAACGAACCCGATTTTGTTTAGGACTAATGAACCTTCGGAATAACGAACCCGATTTCATTTTAGGAATAGTGAACCTTCGGAATAGCGAACCTTCGGAATAACGACATTTCGGAATTACGAACTTTCGGAATAATGCAACAAATGTTTAGATTAACGAACCCTATTTCATTTTAGGATTAACGAACCCTCAGGCATACAAAATTTGCCTGTTCGGAATAACGAACCCTCGGAATAACGAACCTTCGGAATAACGAACCTTTGGAATAACGAAGCGCACCCGAACATATAATATAAACCAAACACACAAAGTAATTACCCCCCCTAAACAATTGCCCATAATTTCATAACCACTAATCTTTTCAAGATTTCCTCTTGCAAACATATTCATATGGTAGTTGGAAAAGCAATGTGTAAAAATAAGAGGTAACCATTAATCCATGGTTGAGTGAGCTGAAATTAAAGTGAAAATGTTCATATTGAAAAATTCGCAAAAGTATTATAATCATTACAGTTTATTGAATAGTGAACAAATACAAAATGCACTGTATTGAAATTGAAGTTAATGCATGTGCCGTACAAGAATCAAAATGAATGAATTATCAAACAGCATTGTTTCATAAACCATTTTACAACAATGTACAGGCACGCACAATGCCTTGTGACTTTAAAAATGGGCCATTTTGTCTTTAATCTGTGCTCATTTAGCCATAAAGTGATGAATATCTCTGATGTTCACACATAATGTACATAACAGTTGCACCAATATCGTGGCAAGATGACATCCTGAAACAGTTTTCGGTTATGACATTATGAGCAGTTGCTTAGGGGTAGTCACTTTTTGCGTTCAGTGTATTTCACTAGTGAGGTAAAATGTCCGATTAAAGGGACTTAGTAACATTGTCCAAATCCTCAAAATTAAATTTGAATTCTAGCGGTTCCCTCATATCTTGTTGTATTTGTATTAACAATAAAATCATGGTTTTTCAGTTTTCAGTTTTTTAAATTTCCCTTCCGTTACAAAGCTATGTATGATTGTAGTTTTCAGATAATAAATTATCCGTTGGATTTTCACAACCGTGTACAAAGTGAGTGCAGTGGGTTAGTGAATATCAAGTTATATTTTGTCTCATTACTCGGCCATATAACATCCATTTAACTGGAAATGTTTACACAACACCCAGTGGACATATCGGATACCATTAATATATATTGTATCAACCATTCATTACTTTTTGCCTATGTCAACAAAGTTACTAGATCCCTTTAAGGTGATATTAGCATTCCCCCAAAAAGTCCATAACTCGAGCGAGCAAACACACCGCTCTGATGCCTCGGTCACAAATGTTCCGGTGTGGTGCTAAATCCGTAACCTGCGAAATCCGCACCCAGTCGCAAATGCGCATGCGCTTAGACACATTATGGTGCGTGTCTTACGAATATCGTGACCATCTTTACGCCGCTATTTTATGCTAATAAACAATCGAAGCATGTTTTATCAAGTCTTTAAATGACGTGAATGTAGTTTTTATTTCACCTGCGGGTTCTGACAACACTTTGTGCCGCAAGAAGGCATTTGCATGCTTAATTTCGACTGGAAACGATTTTCGTAGGCTTGTTTACTAGCTTGTGCGCACACGCATTTGCGACTGCGTACGGATTTCGCAGTGCGTACAGATTTAGCGTGACACCGGGCGCCGTACGATTTTTCTCCCTACGCGTATTTTATACGATTTTGGGAAATTGTGATATCGTACGATGTCTGTGGTATCTTAGAATATCAGTCACATATTTTTCGGGGCCCGTACGATGACTGTTGGCTTAAAAATAAAACATAAATCGCACGGCTCCAGTGAACACAGTCTTATTGCCCGTACGGGTGCCTTACGGCGCTCTTGCAGTGACTTCACGATACCCGTACAATTTGGGGGCCAAATATTCAGTCTCAAAATCGTACGATATTCGAAAAAAAAGGTCTGCGGTGTCCGAGCTGTGCCCATGCGGTGCCCGTGTGGTGCCCGTGCAATGTCTACGGGCTTACGGCAAACAAAAAATCATTTTATTTTTTAAAACCGCGTCAAACAAGTTTTTGACATCGTACGGCGAGGAAAAACGCAACGGGGACCGCACGATAACCACGGCACCTTTGCGGGCGCCGCAATATTCTCGCCCTATCCCAAATCGGTGCTTTATTTTGTGACCTAAGCATGACTAGATGTGTTCGAGTGGTTTAACGCGTAACTCACTATGTTTATCGTAGGGAATCCGTTCATGCATATCGTGCAGAGGGAGAGCGCGCTAGCAAGCTTATAAGCACATTTCTCGAAATTAACATACTTACTGATCAGTATTTATATTGAAATAACATCATGATCATTGCCCATAATCATAACGTGTGTATGCTGGGCGTGATAATGTAACACGAAAATAAACAACAAATTCCAAGTTCTTTCTAAAGGCCGTACTTATGAATATGATTATTATTTTTACATTCAGATCTTCCATAGAAGAAGAGCTCAATGAAAAGATAATACTAGCAAGTTATTAGCAAGTTCCTAGCATTTTTGTTTATTAATTTCCTTTTCATTCGGCAGACATATAGATATAGCCGTGTTATTTTGCGTTGCAAGTTGCAAGTATGTTTTATACATGTATCTTTGGAATAAAATGATTTTAAAAAATGAGCATGTCCGTTTTTAATCTCATTCTCAGTGGAAAGAAGTATTTGTTTTTTAAGTATTTAATTTGAAATCAGACGTACATGATTCGGTCAATTTAGTTCGGAAATGTTGGCACTTTTTTAGCGACATCTGTGTAATAGTCCTGAGTCCAAAATGGCCGATATACATTGTTTACACTAACAGTGTACGTTCACTACCAAATACTCCCAAATACTCCCGTCTCATGTATCGATACACTTATTACTATCGATACTAGCTTAAATTAATCGATTAAAAGGACTTTATCGATAGTTTTATTTAGAAAGTTGATGAGAAAATTCAAATGTGCATTTTTTGCTTGAATCTATGATGATTGAACGAGCATAATAACGGTCTAATATAGATAGTTTCCTTTTCGTTACTGTTTAAATAAATATTGAATTAAAGGGATAGATGTGTTTTGGTATAGAGGGCGCTACACGAAATATTTTTTTGTGAGATAATGAAAAAATGAGTGTCAAATTCAAAAGAGTATATTGTAATGACAGAATAATCCTTATTTGATACAAATCTGTAGTCAGAAATGAATGAAATATCTATAAACATAACCATTTTCAAAACGTGTGGGGCCCCACAATTATTAGATAATTTTGAACCAGCCGTTAACAAAATGTAAACAAATTCTTCCTCTTTTCAAACATTTACAACAGAGGATTTCAAATATACTCCGCAAAAAAAGAAACTGGACACTTGTATAATTTAAAAAATATTTCATATTAATGTATGATAAAGTGTACATTATCATATATCAAATTAAATGGATTTTAGTCCTCTACATGTATGAGGCGCCGTTTGTCAATTTATTATTTACACATATTATATGTTATATAACCATTATTTAACATATAATAACTATTATTTACATATAATGTAAGTAAATGTATCAATTTATTTGTAAATAATTTTAATACAATTGTAATTGTTTATATATAATTATAATTCTTACTCCATTATTTATAAATAATTACAAGTCATACTATATTATTTATAAATAATTGCAATCAGCAATTGCATTATTTATATATTATTTACATTATTTATAAACAAATTATAAAACTCATCTTTATTATTTACATATAAAGTCAAAATACATTAATATTATTTATATATAAATGCTATTATTTATAAATAATTATATTTCATATATCATTATTTATAAATAATTGCAATTCGATACTTCATTATTTATAAATAATTCCAAGTCATAGCTATTATTTATAAATAATTACAATTCGAAATTTCATTATTTATAAAGAATTCCATTCTCATTTTCATAATTTATAAATAATGATTCTGGTTTAGTGCGAACCCATTATATATTAAATAATAAACACACGTCACAAGTATATGTATATAAAGAAAACACGTGAAGACCCAATTCACTTATTTATAAATAATTGAAATGCGTGTTCTCGAGTTTTCTTTATATACATATACTGGTGACGCGTGTTCATTTAGGCATATTCCAGCTTTTCTTCTGGTTTAAATGTTAAGAATTGAGAAACTTATGAACTTAACATTCTCAGTACCACCATGAGAGTTCAACAATCATTATAGATACCTCTAAATTGATCTTTAGAAGCGTGTTTTCAGGAATTGAAGCGAGCGCCCGTCGCCCGGTCGCAGAAAGAGTTACACTGTCCCACGTACTCGCAATTGTGTCTGGTGCCGGTGAGGCGAAGCCATAGAGCTGTATACAGCTCTATGGGTGAAGCACACAAAGATCTGCGTGACAATTCGTAGTCACAACTCAATCTACTTTCAATCTGTTGCATGCAATATCGAGTGAATAAATAAATCAAACTAACGAATTATGGAAAGATTAAGGATTATCTGGTGTGATCAAGACAGATTAATCTGATAAAATTCCGATCTGTGCCACATTTTATAGTTCTAGCTTCTCTTGCATCCCTTCTCAACATATTTTGTTTGTGTTCGTTGCTTGATGTTTTAGTGGCTTTGAATTATACTATTTTATAACTTAGTTTACAAGTGAAGGTTACTTCTCTTATTCATAATTCTATGCTTGCTAAACGCAAGTTTGCGAAAGTCAGTTGCTGCGCAACCCAGCCATTGTCTTTATCATCACCTCTACCGCCATGTTGATGATGACGATTTTCATCGTCGTCGTCGTCATCGTCATCATCGTCGTAATCAGCATACCAGTGGCGTACCCAGGATTTTTCAAGCGGACGGGGGGGGGGGGGGGATTTTCTCGTCCAGAAGTACCTCAGACTATTCTTTTAAAAATCTCCCCCCCCCTCCAAAAAAAAAAAAAAATGGGCTGATATACCCCCTGGAAACAAATTCTTACCGACACCCACTGCCTAGAAATATCTTCACTGTCACCGCTCCTTCCAAAATTCTTCACCGACCTCCCCCCTTCACCGACACCCTCTAAAAAAATTCTCGCTGACACTCCCCCTTGACGATTAACATCATCGTCGTCCTCGTGGTCATCGTGGTCACCCCACCCCCCCTTTTTTGGCGGATACCCCTTAGAAAAATTCTTACCGACACCCACCCCCTCGAAAAATCTTCACTGTCACCGCTCCCTCCTTCAGCGACCTACCCCCTTCACCGACACCCCCCTAAACAAAATCCTTACTGACACCCCCCTCCCCATCCTCGAAAAATCTTCACTGACCTCCCCCCTAGCTTATATCGACACCCCCCTCAAAAAATCCTCACTGACACCCCACCCTCCCCCCCCCCCCGACGATTAACATCATTGTGGTGGTCGTGGTCGTGGTCATCGTCATCATCAGCATATCAGTGGATTTTTCAAGGGGCCGGGGGTATTTCGTCATCCAGAAGTCTCTCTGACTCTGCTTTGAAAAATCTCGCCCCCCCCCTTCCAGAAAAATTATCGGATACCCCCTCAACAATTCTTACCGACACCCACCCCCTCGAAAATTCTTCACTATCACCCCTCCCACCTACCCACTTCACCAACACCCCGTAAAAAAAAATCCTCACTGACACCCCCCTCCCCGTCCTCAAAAATCTTCACCGACCTCCCCCCCCCTTTATACCGACACCCCCCTAAAACCAAATCCTCACTGACACCCAACACCCCCCCCCCCCCCCGCGTCCGCTTGTGAAATCCTGAGTATGCCACTAGTATGACAACGACGACGATGACGCTAATTGTCAGGGGGGAGGATTTTTTAAAGAGGGTGTTGGTGTAGGGTGATTGTCAGCGAGGATGTTTTTAGGGGGTGTCGGTAAATGGGGGAGGTCAGTGAATAATTTTAGAGGGAGGGGTGACAGTGAAGATTTTTTGAGGTGGGTATCGGTAAGAATTTTGCGAGGGGGGTATCCGCCAATTTTTTTTTTGAAGGGGGGGGGGAGTGAAGATTTTTCCGAGGTACTTCTGGACGACGAAATACCCCACCCCACCCCGTCCGCTTGGTACGCCACTGGTATGCGTGTCGATGATGTCGATGACCATGACGATGACGACGAGGTTAAATTTCGGGGCGCGGGGGGGGGGGGTGTCAGTGAGGATTTTTGTTAGGGGGGGGGGGCGTCGGTGAAGGGGGATGGTCCATGAAGATTTTCCAAGGAAGGAGTGTCGGTAAGAATTTTTTGAGGGGTATCCGATAATCATTTGGAAGGGGAGGGGGGCCGAAGAGTTTAAATGCAGAGTCCGAGAGACTTCTGGACGATGAAATACCCCCGTCCCCTCGACAAATCCTCGGGATGCCACTGGTATGCTGATGATGACGATGACCACGACCACGACCACGACAATGATGATAATCGTCGGGGGGGGGGGGGTTGGGTGGGGTGTCAGTGAGGATTTTTTTTGGGGGGGTGTCGGTATAAGGGGGGGGGGGGAGTTCGGTGAAGATTTTTCGAGGATGGGGAGGGGGGTGTTTGAGGATTTTTTGTAGGGGGGTGTCGGTGAAGGGGTAGGTCGGTGAAGGAGGGAGGGGTGACAATGAAGATTTTTCGAGGGGGTGGGTGTCGGTTAGATTTTTTCGAAGGGGTATACGCCAATTTTTGTTTAAGGGGGGGTGACCACGATGACGACGACGACGACGACGATGATGATGCTAATCATCAAGGGGGAGTGTCCGCGAGGATTTTTCATAGGGGGTATCGGTGAAGGGAGGGGGTCGGTGAAGAATTTCCGAGGGAGAGGTTACAGTGGGCAGTGGGGGGGGGGGGGGTGGGGGGAGATGTCAAGAAGGATTTAGGGGTGTCGGTGAAGGTGGAGTGTCGGTGAACGGGAGAGGTCGGTGAAGAATTTTGGAAGGAGCGGTGACAGTGAAGATATTTCTAGGCGGTGGGTGTCGGTAAGAATTTTTCGAAGGGGTATCTGCCAATTTTTTTTAAGGGGAGGGGGTGGGGTGACCAATATGACCACGACGATGACGACGATGATGTTAATCGTCAAGGGGGAGTGTCAGCGAGAATTTTTTTAGGGGGTGTCGGTGAAGGGGGGAGGTCGGTGAAGAATTTTGGAAGGAGTGGTGACAGTGAAGATATTTCTAGGCGGTGGGTGTCGGTAAGAATTTGTTTCCAGGGGGTATTCCGCCCATTTTTTTTTTGTTTTTGGAGGGGGGTGGGAGATTTTTAAAAGAATAGTCTGAGGTACTTCTGGACGACAAAATTCCCCCCCCCCCCCCCGTCCGCTTGAAAAATCCTGGGTACGCCACTCGTATGCTAATTACGACGATGACGATGACGACGACGACGATGAAAATCGTCATCATCAACATGGCGGTAGAGGTGATGATAAAGACAACGGCTGGGTTGCGCAGCAACAGACTTTCGCAAACATAAGAGTAAGTAACCTTCACTTGTAAACTAAGTTATTAAATATCATAATTCAAAGCCACTAAAACATCAAGCAACGAACACAAACAAATGTTGAGAAGGGGTGCAAGAGAAGCTAGAACTATAAAATGTGGCACAGATCGGAATTTTATCAGATTAATCTGTCTTGATCACACCAGATAATCCTCAATCCTTCCATAATTCGTTAGTTTGATTTATTTATTCATCTCGATATTGCATGCAACAGATTGAAAGTAGATTGAGTTGTGACTACGAATTGTCACGCAGATCTTTGTGTGCTTCACCCATAGAGCTGTATACAGCTCTATGGCTTCGCCTCACCGGCACCAGACACAATTGCGAGTACGTGGGACAGTGTAACTCTTTCTGCGACCGGGCGACGGGCGCTCGCTTCAATTCCTGAAAACACGCTTCTAAAGATCAATTTAGAGGTATCTATAATGCTTGTTGAACTCTCATGGTGGTACTGAGAATGTTAAGTTCATAAGTTTCTCAATTCTTAACATTTAAACCAGAAGAAAAGCTGGAATATGCCTAAATGAACACGCGTCACCAGTATATGTATATAAAGAAAACTCGAGAACACGCATTTCAATTATTTATATATAAGTGAATTGGGTCTTCACGTGTTTTCTTTATATACATACAATTGTGACGTGTGTTCATTATTTAAAATATAATGGGTTCGCACTAAACCAGAATCATTATTTATAAATTATGAAAATGAGAATGGAATTCTTTATAAATAATGAAATTTCGAATTGTAATTATTTATAAATAATAGCTATGACTTGGAATTATTTATAAATAATGAAGTATCGAATTGCAATTATTTATAAATAATGATATATGAAATATAATTGTTTATAAATAATAGCATTTATATAGAAATAATATTAATGTATTTTGTCTTTATATGTAAATAATGAAGATGAGTTTTATAATTTGTTTATAAATAATGTAAATAATATATAAATAATGCAATTGCAGATTGCAATTATTTATAAATAATATAGTATGACTTGTAATTATTTATCAATAATGGAGTAGGAATTTATAATTATATATAAACAATTAAAATTGTATAAAAATTATTTACAAATAAAATGATACATTTACTTACATTAAATGTAAATAATAGTTATTATATGTTAAATAATGGTTATATAACATATAATATGTGTAAATAATAAATTGTCAAACGGCGCCTCATACTAAACTAAAGGTGTAATCGTTCATGCATGAAATGCCATGGTCAATTAACAATAGCAAGGTCTGTTTTCAAAAATAGCAAAAACAATGGAGGACCACACCATTCGACTGAAATGATAGTAAGCGTTTCACTTAAAATAAGATGTGCGGGGCAAGTAAATTATGACATTATTCAACTTATTGTTATGAACAAACTCTGAAAATTCAAATTTTTCAATTAAAAATGGCCAGGTTATGAGAGCATCATCATACAGGTCTGTATTAGAGGCATGAAGCTTGTCTGTTTCATGTGTCCCCTGCAATTTTAACCATAGTTACCTATAGGGAAATGTCATGTTAAAGACTGCCCAACTGTTTGAGCAAGGGTGACATCAGGTTTTGAAGATCTTTGGACTACGGTAGAATTCTTGAAAAGAAATTATACCATTTTTCATGCTGAAATAAGATCACAAACTGTGGTTTCGACTAATAAACCTTTGCCATGGAATTCCCCATTTTGTTACTTTTGGATGAAAATAAAACCTATAACGTTCACAATTTGTCTTCATTTATACTTTGTATTGAGATGAAGATAGAAAAGGTCAAATTTGCAATGAAACATTAAGCCATGTCATGAATATAGCGTTTTAGATTATGCTTATCAACATTTATATGGTTGAGTGGATGTTCCATTTTTGCTATTTTTGAAAACAGACCTTGGTGTGGTTAACTGACCGTGACAAGTCATGCATGAATGATTTCATCTGAATTCCATGCCAATATTGAAGAGGGTCATTTTATCTTTAATTTGATATACAATATCATATATTTTATCTTTAATGAATATGAAATATTTGGTCTCATACAAGTGTTCAGTTTCTTTTTGGCGGAGTAGAGTTGTTGATTATCTCTCTATCTAATAACTATTTCAACAAAACATCACATGCACAATATTTAATTTTAAATGATTGAAACCGATGAGGGTTTAGAGACCGCCTTGTTAACGGCTATTCTAATGATAACAGGCTTTTTACCGAGTCATTAGTAATTTTGTATTCCTTTCGAGCATGGTGAAGTTAAACATATCAGTTTTGTGCAGGTTTTGGTTACTAAAATTCAGTTTGACAAAAACCTGCACTCTCTTTACCAGAACTGAACTATCTCTTTAAATGGACTTTGTTTATTTTAGTGCGATAGTTTTTTTTTCTTCTTATGTTTGGGTCCTAAATTATTGCCTTAGTGCTTTTATTTATGTGCTGTAATATTGTATATGAAAACTGCTACATGTACTAGGGAACTTTTGGAAATTTGTTTCCGTATTGTAGCCGTATCCGGTGGAGTCCAATTTCCAGCTGAGTTGTGGAGCCAGCCTTCAATACTCCCGCCAGCCTCAGCTCTCCGACTTGGAGGTGACTCGGCAGTCGACATACGATTACGCACCTTGGGTCCGTCCTTCGATTAGAATAGCGCATCATCAACCCTCATCACGTGTTATCAGCACCAGGAGCCACGTCTTGGACGTGGAGGCAACTACCTCCTTGGAGCTTCGCATGATCAGCACATAAAATTAGATTTAGACCCCGTGACATTGTGTGGGACAATAGCTATATTGTATTTCTTTTTGCTTTTTTTGTTTATTTATGATTCTCTTTTGTATTATTATTATTTTGTTTTTCTTATTTTACCATTCCGCTTTGAAATAGTGATTCATGTATGTAAGTATAATACACTATGATTTGGTTTAGTTACTTATGAAGCACTCCCTCAAGGTTCCATAGTATTTCATTATTTTCCTCATTTTGCATTTTGGTGTGTGTATTATTAGGGCATTGAAGTAGAACCCACGTTGAAATGTATAAATGGACACAGGTATATTTTATATACTCTTTGTGTGATTCAGTATTAAAGTGTAATAGATTTGTAGAGATTCTTGATACATATTTATATTTTAATTGATCGTTTTAATAATTTATTGTTGGAAAATTTAAATAATAAAGTAATACATTATGTGATTTGATAAATGTATATAATATTTTTGATTTGCCTTATTTTGTTTGAATTACAAAACCACAAAATCCAAACAGTACTTGACCATGCCTATTGTTTTGCGCAGTGGCATTGCATATGTAAATGACTCTATTGTTCAGTGCGCACCATAATCTGCAAGCGTGGGGCATTTGCCGTTCATTACATTCCTTTCAAATCCCCTACAATAAATACTAGATGTTGCCTTCCAATTAAAGGACAAGGACACTATGACCCGTCAAATCGTCTACCAGTGGTTTGAATTTGTGTTATTGAAATGCACACACCTAATAAATAAATGGCGGCCTCCTGCTTTCGCGTAAATAGTGGTGTACCCGATACTGTTTTCACATACATTATTTCTTCCAAAGCAGAAATCTGAGTCGGGGTAATGTTACGCATATTAAACAAGCATAGTACGACGTATAAAGTAGGATAAACTATATTCTGTTGCATTGTTGCATTGCCCTTTAAAGGGTGCCACCGCCCAAAAATAATATTCTTATTAAAGAAAGGTAACATCTTTAGTATTCCATTTCATCAAAAATTTCACAAAAAATATGTTTCCAGAAAAAAATATATAATTGGAATACGCATCACCATTTTAAAGCATGTGTCCATGCGGTCTGAATTGCGACGACTAATGTGTGCACAGCGAACGAATCGCCCTGGGAATCTATTGTCTACAAACGTACGCGTGAATAACATTGGCACACTCGAAAATGGTTGGCCCGTATGGAACCAGGAAATAGTAGTGGTTCCGTAGGTGGTGGACATTAATTGCTTTGTTTATAAATTACACAACCCTTTGCAAAATGTTGGGTATCTATTTGATATCACAAAACGGTACCAAAACATAAAATAATGTGTTGTACTTTGCCTGGTGGTCCCCTTTAATGTGGCGCCGGGATTGTACTCCACTGGAAGGTTTGGGGATTAAACATGTAAAACATCCTCCAGTAATGTTTATCCCATTAACCCGACACCAAACCGTACCCCTTCTTTCGGTGAACCTTGGTTATACAGCTCAATGCACATTAGCCAATGTTAGCAAATATGTATTTATTGATCACTGCTTGGTGCTATGAGGGGCATGAAGGGTGATTTTCAGGCACCAACTTTGTAAACAATGACACAAATTTAAACCTGGCATTGTGTCACTACTGACGCCCTAGAATGAAAACTACTCGACCTAAATTCTGTTCTTCGAATCATTTTGTTGGGTGAAAAGTTTAGGGTACAATCACCCACAGATAATATTCTTATATAATAAAAGGTAACATTTTTACATTCCACCAAAAAGTAAAAGCAGCACCATACTACAGCAATATTGTGTTCATGGGTCTGCAAACGAAGACTACCCTTTGTCTAGGATGAACGCATCATCCGTGATTATAATGTCTCCAAAAGTACGCGAATATAGAATTGGCGCACTCACAAACGTTTGGCACATACGGAACCATTATGGCATATTGGTTCTGTAAGTGGTGGTAATGAATTGCATTGTTTATGAATTACACAACCCTTTGCAAAATGTTGGGCATTTATTTGATATCACACAACAGTACCAAAACATTTATGTACCTGTGTTGTTCCTTGCCTGGTGGTCCCTTTTAAACTAGTAGTTTTGTGCATTTGTTATGTGAAGTACCCCGTTCAAGTGTTTTTTGTTTTTGTTTTATTGGGGGGAGGGGGGGGGGGGGGGTGTATATATTGAAATTCAATACAGGATAAATCGTAACATGGTAGATAAAAGCATCACTTTTTTCCGGAAAGCTTTGTCTTGATATAAGAATTACAAAAAGTGGTTGCTCCAAACAAATCTGATGACGGGGTCAACTTCAAAAAGGCTTCCATCTTGGATGTTCAGGCTAATACATGGTTTAAAACCGCCAACATTTATAAACAACATGTACACAAAAATGTCTACGGTTTGTGGTAATATGTATCATCATAAGATGCATACCAAAAAAAAAGACAATCACAATTCTGGAAAATGTATTACTTTTCAAAATGGCGTCCAGAATGGCCGCCATTATCTGAAAATTGTCAATAGTTCATCATTGTACTCCACAGTCTATCCCCACGTCTACCTCCAGCAACATTAATTCAATCGACTTTAAAGATAAATAACAGTTATGGGAAAGTAGCCGAAAACATCTATATTGATCAATATTGTTGAATAAGTATTCAAAAAGGGCTTGTGTTGTAAAATCCGAACCTAAGCTTCGTCAAATACAGAAATATTGGAAGAAATCCAATGCCCGCCCGTGAAATGTATAAATCCACCGCCCGTTCGCACCTGTCCGCGCCGCTAGCGCTGGGTGTGGAGATATCGACAAGCCCGTTTAGCGAAGGCATGTTGTCATTAATGCACGTAGCGTAAGCGCGATTCCGCGTTGGCGATATCTATCCGCAACCGATCAATATATAATTTTGCAAATATATAATTTAGTAGGCGGTTTCTTGGCCAAATTTGTATAATCCAATGTTAGTAAAACTATATTCTTTCACATGGTTGGTAATAAGAGCGTACGTTTCATTTTTACGGGGTGGGGCGTTTCCCATTACTGGCATTTACCTTTAAAGCAATTAAAATGTGTGTTCTCCTTAGTTGATGATATGTGCGTTTTCCAATTTTTGACTCTGTTTTGTGTTATAATTATGTAACTGATATGGGTAGTACAGTTTTGCTAAAGCTGAGCTTTAGTAACCGAAAACATTACAAACCCATAGTTATAACTCGACCAAGCTCGAAAGGTATATAAAATTAAAAACGACTAGGTAAACAGCCTGTTATCATTCAAAAAAGGCGTGGTGGGGTTGCATACATCAAACTGTATATTGGATTATCAATATCTCCTGTTCTGTAGTAGATGACACGTTTTGGTGAAAAAGAAGACGTTTGTATTAAATTCAATGCGTTTGACATGTGAAGGCCTATTCCTACCATGACAATACACACATTTCAATTGTATACTCCCCTTTAATGAGGGGCTGAACTATTAAAGTGATACCTGTAAAGTGTCAGATATTGCACAAAATTACATTTGAGACTTCATTCCTATATCAATATCATTGTAAAATACAATTGAAGTTTTATTAACAACAAAAAATACATCATCAAATACATGTAAGACAAAATTATCAGAAATAATTACTGTAAGTACTTAACAAAACAATTAAAGTAAAATAACAATGTCAGACGTGTATCTACCTTAAATACATTTGATAAAAAATCAAGTTGTCGCAAAAAGAGAACCGAAAGTTAGCACAAGTGCTAGTCGATATCGGTCCTCTCTATTGTATAGTATAAACTATAATACAAATGACAGTATAAAATAACTTCACTGTAAAATAACTTCAATATAAAAGAATCATAATAATTAATGAGGTATACATTGTATACATTCTACCAAACTGCATTTCTAACCAAGCATACACAATTATTTATTTATTTACCAAATACATTGTGAGGGCCTTACGAAATGAATATCTTGATTTTGTTTCTTTAATCTCCTGAGGCACACTGTTCCAAAGTTTTGACCCAACAAAAGAAATGGAGAATGTTCCTTGAGTTGTCCTAAATATCGGCAAACGTAACATAAAGTTTTCTTTCCCTGTGGTTCTATAAGTATGATGTAGCACTTCACAATATTCTAGTAAGGAGTGTGGTGAATTTCCTACGAACAAATCATACACAAATGTTGAAACTGCAAGTTCATGCAAACTAAACACGTCCAATATCCTCAAATTTTGAAACAGCGGTTTTGAAGATGTTCTGAATAATGAGAATGTAATCGCTCGCATAGCCATCTTTTAGGATAAATAAATACAATTCAAGTGAGATTGATAGCTACTCCCCCACGCCTCTATTCCATACAGTATGTGGGGTTGTATAAAACATTTATATAAGAACACAAGAATATACTGAGGAACAAAATATCTCAACTTAAAGAGCAAGCCCACTTTTATCCGTACACTCCTATTTACACATTCAATATGGTGTTTCCAAGTCAAAGTGCTATCAATTTGAACTCCTACAAAAGATGCCACACTCACTTCACTTATATCTGTATCGGACAGTCTAAGGACACTATTTATATTAACGATCTGCCTTTTACTTTTAATAAACATATAATTAGTTTTCTTTAAATTAATAGTGAAAGATTTGAAAGAATTGAAAGATTTGTGAGAATTGAAAGATTTGTGAAAGTTTGAAAGAAAACAAACACTGTTTACCTAGTGAAAAACACAAATATTGAGTTCATATTTTATCACCGAATACTGATGGCCTGCCGTAGATTTGTCGCAGTAATAATCATCCGTTTGCGATATCCGCACCCGTGTATGTTAACAGAGGGTACAGAATTCATGGAATTTGCGCGCGCTCGGCTCAAATTTCAGTCGGGTCGGGAAGGATTCCCACGCGCGCAGGCCGGACGTGTTCAGCTACGGCAATTGTACTTTTGTATCAAAAGCGTTGCTAATGCTTTTGAAATAATGATTTTCAATGATATTTATCTTCATACTAAAGGGACATTTGGACAAATCTAACCCTATTGTATTCTTCTCTTACCATAAGCTAAACAACACGGCAGAAGAGAAACGAGGAAGCTCCAAGTATTTTTTTTTTTTGGAGTTAGACACTTTACAGGCATCACTTTAATACATCTTTTAATGAAAACAAAAACAGACATACCTGGATTTACTGAGGCTTGCCTAAAATATTCAGGATTAAGTATTGTCTATCAAATCATAAATAGTTCAAATGGACTAGAGTTCAATATGTCAGGTGCAACCAGATAAAAGGGGACAATACTAAGTAGGCTTTTCTTCTTCCAAATATTGTGCAAGCTACTTTTTACAATTTTGAGCAGTTGCATTCAACTGAGTGCGAATTACGAAAAACGGAAATACCCTACAAAAACTATACCACCCAGAAAGCTAACATTCATTTCATAATTGTTAATAATTATGATCAATGCCATATTGTGTTAAACATTGTTATTCACAAACAATGTATCAATACATTTATTGAATAGTAGAAGTTCTTTGTCACGGCCATTGCACTCGCCGACCAAACAAGAATTAAATTGATCAAATTAGTTAATGCAAACAATTCTACGCTCGAATTTAAAAGCCTTCGAATTAATGTCTCAAACAAATTGTATCGACTAAATCACACGAATGAAATGAATTGAGTTGAAATTGATTCTAAAATCTAAACTTTATTCTCAGTTCCATTACAAAAAGAAGAAAAAATATTGCACTATTGTCCCAATCTAGAATACCATAATCTATGTAAGATGATAATAGAGTATCTAAGAGGATATATGACAGGAGAAGGAAAATCTATATCATGTGTAACATATCAGAGATTAACGTAGAGATTAAATGACATAACAAAATTAAAGCGATTGTTCAGTTTTGAATTAGAGTGCATTTGAAGAAATACATTTGTCTGTGAGATAATTCAGATCAAAAAGTAAAATTTGAAAAAGCGCAAAGTTTCAATGCGTTATAATTGTTTTAAATCAAAATCGGTCAACAAACTGCTTAGTTTAATCCAAAGATATAACTATCTGATTGGGTTAAATGTTGGGGACCAACTCTTATTCCATAATTAAAAAAATATATGAGTCTTACACGTTTCTGAAATGTAGCACAGTGTTTATTTTTTTATTTTTTTGATGACCTCTCTATGAATATCTATTTTTTACCAAACATCACATTTACATATGTTGAGTCTGAAGGGCATCCAATTGTGTTGACAGCTACGTTTTAATTAAAAACAGCCCCGCAACTCAAGCATCTTTGAACTACTCCCCCTTAATATGTAATTTCAATGATAAATCAATATCAATTAATAAGCCTTTAAATTTTATGTTAATTGTCCGGGTGGTATTTATCTGGGGGGTAATTATCCAAGGGGGGATTCGTCCGGGGGGTAATCGTCCGAGGGCTTAATTGTCGATGGGGTTATAGTCTTTAAACCTTATCCGATTGATGCTTACAACTTTAAAGAAAACAAAACATGAAGCCGCAAGCATGAAGATATCTTTGCACATTGCGGAATGGTTGCGCCGAAAAGTATAGGGAAGGATACGCAAATGTCCTGCATATTGGGCGGCGGTTATCTTGGATGTGAGGGTCAAGATGACCGCGAATGCTCGAAGTAACCAGCTAAAATGATTGTCTGCACTATATTTAATAGACCTAAACTATTCACACATGTGTCTGAATAAACATGTTAAAATACTTTAATTACAATTAATAATTACAATTAATAAGATGTTTTCTGATGAATACTAATTTGTTTTGTAGTCTTCTTTATCCAGGTTAGTCTCTTCAGTGCTCTTTTTACTCTGTTCTCCTAGAGGTACCTGCATCTAATAATACTATGTAAAACTCGGCCATTGGATACACTTCCGCACTATATTGCGCACTTTCTCCACTCCCCGGGGAGCATTCCAGCAGATGTTACCTTAAAGTGCAGTCATGCTTTACACACCCTCGTGCATGCCAAGTACCCATATTGCACCTGGGCGGGGAGCAGCAATGTGAATAAAGTGCCTTGCTGAAGGACACTAACAATGATACATTTTCCATATTACAAGGTAAGTTGCACGGATACAGCGTGTATCTTTAGATAAATGTTATACTGTTGATAAAGAAACACAGGTGCCATCTGGAAGATTTGTGCCCCAAAGTAGAGTAAACAACATTTCTTTGGCCATTAAAGGGATCTAGTAAGATTGTCCAAAACCTCAACACTTATTTGGAACTCTAGTGATTATATCATACCTTGTCATATAAACATTAAAGCACGGAACTGGTTTTGGTTTTTCAAATTGCTATTTCGTTCAAAAGATATTTTAGATCTTAAACTGTCTAAGGGATAATTTAAAGGACCTAAAGAATACAACGTACTTTGACAATTATTCCATAGTTGATGACTTGAAACATAGGTCTGCCGAAAAAAAAATCCATGAAAATAAACATAGTAGTGATTTAAGACTAGTTTTCTGATGCCAAATCTCATTTAGCAGCCAGTTTACGCCCCACCCACATTTAGGGTCCGGAATCGGCAGCGTGATCGACATGTGATTGACAATTCATTGGCTTACGTCATGACGCGTCATCTACAGAATTTAGTTCATTAATCCGTTCTTTAGATGACGTCACATTTTGGCGATTTACAAGGGGCGTTCCCAGGACAATTAGATATTTACTAATTACCCAAAAATTGATTGATTTCATGAGAAATGACTGCCAAATTCTGTTTCTTCGGGAAAAATTACATATAGAGAGCCAAATTGTGAAAATTAGGCCATCTAGACGCTGTAGTTCCTTTACGTCGTGGACAAAGTAAGTGCAGTGAGCAATTGAATTTCAATTCGCAGATTTGCTTAAAAAAGCATCTAATTAACATGACTTTTGTACACATTACTTTGTGATCATATCCGATCACACAAATATACATTTCATTAATCACTCATCACTTTTTGCACTTGCTAACAAAGTTACTAGATCCCTATAACAAGCCTACTTTTAAATGTTTTCACTTTATTCCTGTATGTTATTTTACCTATATTTATTACAATTCAGGATGGAATACTGACGAAAAATATATTTAAAAGTAAAAAATAAGGAAATCAATTTAGTTTACCGGACCTATTTAATTTGTCAAAATACTTACGTGTCTCGTGTGCCCACAAGGCTACGAAGAGAACTATCAAAACTGTCCGTAGGCCTAACTGGCCAACAAAAGATCCCATGATGCCAGAACTGAGAAAACTCAGTTTTACTAAAAGATAGATATCGTAGTCTTAATTGCAATAGTGATGATAAAATAATTGTTGATGATTGTTTGTAGATCTCCTGTAACAGCAGAGGAAACAAAAACAGAAGAAGAATGAGTAATGCCCTGTCACTGTTTTGGGTTCCTTTAGTATATCGTGAATTGATGTTACTGCCGCGAGCTTTTTAGTAATCAGATGAGTAGGTGTCACGGAAATCATTTGGATGTGGTTTGGATTTCGATGTATATGGTTTAGACACCAATTAATGCTAAGAGGAAATGATATCCTGTTTGAATCGTTGGAAAGTAAATAATGCCATTTCCATGCAAAAAATAAGAAGTTAAAGGATATACTTACTTTGCTGACGGCTGCAAAAAATAATATAGTGTTGATCAAAGTGTATTTCTGTGATCCAATATATATATTTTCACGGAGTATTGTGTGAACATTTTACATTAAATCGATGTTATAATTACGGCCATCTAATGACTAAAAATTAATAGTGATATTCGCTAACGAATAGCAGACTTTGTACGCAGCTATCGTTATCCAGTGGATAATACATACATCCGAACCCTTACATTGTAAATATGTTCTAACGAAAGGAAAATCTGAAAAAACAAAACCTTTTCCATGTTTCTATTTGGGAATAAGAAAATAACAATGTATGAAAACAGCACCAGAGTAACACTCAGTAAGATTTGCTGATTATAAAAATGTTACTTGATCGCTTTTAAGGAAAGTAATTTAGATGATGACATCATGCAGTAAGCATGACCTTCAAAACAAAAGTAATATTTGTCCCGTTCTGTTTGCCCAAATCATATCATTGTTTTCTATAGTGTAGATCTCAAACAGTTATGTCTGCCACCCACTAACGGGTTGCGTATCGCGATGAAAAGAGTATGAATGTTTCTTTTGTCAAATGTATACATTATTATCTCAGAAGGATCTACGCCCCATTGGCAATAGTTGCTACCTATGCAGGGTCTTTCTTACCAATGTATTTGTTTGGAAACATTTCTTATGTATGAATGTTATCTTGTTATCTTTGAACATATTGCTATTAAAGTTTTTCATTCATTCATTCAAGTAATGTTAGGTTTGTGTTCTTCAGGTTGGGGTAGTTATAGAGCGTATCGATCGCGTATCGATTCTTGACCCGAAGTGAGGCACGATGAATACGATTATGACTAGGTAAAGGGGAGTTCAGTGCTAGCTCGACACGATATAATTACGAAATCGACACGGGGTCATTACGAGTTAGGTACGAGTTCACGGCGTTGACAGGGAGTGGTACACATACGTAACGCGACAGAGTAAACTGAATGCCAGATATGTTGATTAATACGAGCTTAAAATGTTAAATGGATAGTTGAGTATTGGTCAAACTTAACTTTTGTAACCAAAACCTGCACCATTACAGTACAAAGTAATAGGTAGTTATAATTTCACCATGCTCGAAAAGTATACACAATTACAAACGACTAAGTAAAACCCCTGTTATCATTCAAAAAGAGCCGTTACAACTCAGGAGGGCACTGGTTTTAGCCTTTTTTCATACAAAATTGTGCATTTAATTTTTTGTTAAAATAATGATTCAATAGAGATATCATCAACTACTTTTTAGATTTTTTTCCAAGAAGTCTTTAAGCATTTTAAAATTGTCTTCTAAAAAGTCTTAATATCCCCCTGGTGATTATGCGGCGTTCCCACTGTCGTGCGATTAGTTACGATCGCCACGATTGGCCATTCGTATCTGATCGTGAAGTAATCGTGGTGATCGTATCAGATAGTATCAGATCGTAAGGTCAGTCGTGGCAATCGTGTTGATCGTAGGAAATTTTTTGAAGGGTTCAAAATATTGCTACGATCAACACAATTAATTATCAATCGTCATCATCGCATCGGATCGTATTGGATCGTAACAAAGCTAATCTAATCGTGCTTCCAAATCGTGGTGATCGGGATAAACCTTGGACAAGACAAACACTACGCTCTGTTAAGATGTGATCTCCTACGATCTGTCACGATATATGGCGCTCTGTCGGGTACCATTGTTCACGACCTAACACGAATGACTCACGAACAGATATGAGTAGATACGAGTAAATGCTAGTAGATACGAGTAAATGCGAGTAGATACGAGAAGATGGAGAAGGGCATGTCTTGTTAGTCATCAGGGCTTGCAGTCAGAGGGCAGGGTGGGGGAGTCCTAGGGCTTCCTCTTCCAGGCCGTTGAACAGGCTTCAGGGGTCACAGGTAGGCTAACACCTCATATGTGTACGCTTGCACAATTGTCTGGCACACACTTCTGGAACTATCTCTGAGATACTGGACACTTCACACCTGAGGGCATACGCAAGGGACCGACAGTTGTTTCCAGTGGCAAGGTGCCACAATGTCACTGCCAGTCAGTCCAGGTGAGAGGGGGTGCCTGAAGCTGGTGAGTTCCCTCTCGATTGCTGGGGCCATCCTCTGCAAGACTTCACCGAAGAGATGTGGTGTTAACCTTGTGTATTTTTGGAACGCTACTGGCATGACTGGATCCTCCAGCCTCAATTGGGTGTCTAGGAGGCTGGAGAACTGGCCAAGCTGTTGTCTCCTCTCCTCTCCTCTGTGAGCTATCATGGTCGCAATCAGCTGCAGCTCTCCTGGCCCTTTGTGGTTGGGTTGTGGCGGGTCTGTCTGCTGCTCGTCTTCTACCTCTCTGGCGATAATGTAAGCATACGATAATGTAAGCATGGCAGAAGTTGAGGATGATGACAACGTGACATTTGCAGTATTACTATGCTGCAAATGTCACGTTATCATCATCCTCAACTTCTGCCATCATCAATGATTGTGGGATGTAGTGTTCACTCGGTAAAATTGTTCAAGAAAAAATAAAGTCCATGGTCAGTCGGGCTGTATATATACTTCGCACAAAAAGTTCCGCAATCGAGGTTTGCGCATTAATAACTTTCCTATTACGTTATTACCATTCATACATTTGGTATTATTGGAAAGCGTGAATCCTCCTCTTTACATTGATATAACATTTGCTATGGGTATTTTATCATGAATGTCAACGGCAATGTGTCAATCATGTCAAAACATTACATCTTCCAAACAAAATATGAAGACATTGCTGCACCATCACAAAATCCAAAATCATACAGACACGTTTAAGCCATTAACATTCATGCATGACCACCTCACCCCCATTTAAGCCACGTTGTATTTTTCAAACAAAAGGAAGGCACACTGTTGACAAAATCAGTGCATTTTGCAACATTTCACTTTTTTCTTTGCCCTACATTCGGATGTAATGCACATTCCATATTCATCGCAAATGTTATCTCAATGTAAAGGGGAACATTCACGCTTGTCAATGATACCAAATTTATCAATGGTAATAACGTAATAAAAAAGTTATTAATGCGCGAACCTCGATTGCGGAACTTTTTGTGCGAAGTATATATATCCGTCGGAGTCCAATCGTAGCTCAGATCGTGATCACTCTTGATCCTCATCGTGAAAGACATCGCGACCACAATCGTATCCTATCGCAACAGAGCGCATCGGTTCGTGATGAACTTATCGGAAGGTATCCGAACGTATCTGCACGTACCCGATCGTCCCAAATCGGGGACCCCGATCGTGATGATCGTGTCACATCGAGACCCAATCGTGGACCCAATCGGGACAATCCTATCGGAACGTATATGATCGTATCTGAACGGGAGAACAGATCGTGACAGATCGTGTCACCTAAACTTGACCAATCGTGACCATATCGCATCCAAGCGCACCAGATCGCACCAGAACGTATCGACTCGCATTACTTCGTATCCAAGCCTGAAATTTCAGAGATGTTCCACGAACAGCTACAAATGGCCAATCGTGGCGTTCATAACGGATCGCACGACAGTGGGAACGCCGCATTACCTGTGAAGAATCTTTTGAATACAAATATATTTATGGATATTTCAGCCGTTTCTGAACCGATTTTGATCAAATAAAGTTTATTATGTCATTAAAAGTGTATGTTCTTTCAAATTTGACAGTCCGTTTTTCATTATCTCAAAAAAAATTATTGGGGGGAACTTCGGAAAATACCAATACTCAACGGTTCCTTTAATAAGAATCTAGTCAACGGTTTCCACTACCCAGTGCTAAACCATGAACCTATTGTTAACCCTATCAAGCCTAAGGGGGGGGGGGGGCTGAATGAGCCCCCCCCCCCCCCTACCATATTTTGTACTGCCACACCCACATTTTTCATCCAATTTTCACCAAAGTCGGTGACTTTTCCTAAAATTTTATAGGGAACATTGTGGTATGAAATGTAAAAGTGTCAGGTTTTTCCCGTTGCCATGGTAACCACTTTCTGAAAGGCATGTTTGTCAATTTAAGTCTTATTTTATTTTCCTTGCAGTAAACAAGTAAATCGTGTAAAATTCTGAAGTGTTTTCTATTTTAAATTTATAAACTGTACAAAAGTAAAGTCGCAATACCAGACAATAGATGTCACTTGTTTGTTTTTGTTTTGTCTTTGTTTTTCTTTGTTTTTCAAGAACAAAATGGCGGAAAACAATAGAAATAATAAGAATTAAGAAAAATAATTTTCTCATAATTTTCTGATTTTTTTTCTTCTAAATTCGAATTGAACAACCTTTCTATACAAAACCCAGGTTATTGACATGGTATTTTCATCTTCAATTAGTAACAGTATTTAGTAAACTTATATTGAAAGTGATTTTATGTCACATTATATTACACAAAATAAGTGTAAAATTATTATAGGTTATGTAAATTAATTGTAGTGTCCAGGCATTGACATGAATGAGTTTATTTATATAATATATATGATCGGTAACAGGTTGCTATGACCTGAACAAATTTTCATGGATATTTCTTTTGTTTTTCTTTGTTTTTAAGGACAAAATGGCGCAAAACAATGAATATAATAAGAATTAAAGTCATATATAGTTTTCATTTATTTGTATGATATTTTTGTGATTAAAATCTGCCCATGAGGGTTTTTTATGATGTCAACAAACATTTTGATATGAACAAAATCCATTTGGTTCAAGTTTGTAGGGTAAAAATTGAAGAAATTGCATACGTAAATTATCATGTACTGTAATGTGTTTGATAAGTTGTGTGAAGGTCACCTCCACAATGACTTTGCGGACCTAATGGACCTCTAAATCCCATCAAATTCCACATAAATGTCCTGATCTATGTTCCAGAATATGTAATATTACACAATTATGTTGAAAAGTAAAATTTGCCTACTTGGTAACAGTCCACTTGGCGAAAACAGCTCCAAAACTTCTATATTCTGACATTTTCTATGTTTTTTTTATCATATTATCGTAAATAGCGCCCTCATATGGTGACCTCTAAAAATGTTAATGATTGCAACTTGTAGAGCTTGACCTGCTTGATACATGTGCCAAATATGAAATTGGTTGATTGAATAATAAAGAAATTAGAGAGGGGGGGGGCCCTATGAGCCCCCCCCCCCCCTTGAGTGGGGGGGGGGGGGGGGGGGGGTGGGGTGGGGGAGTTCAACCCCCCCCCCCAAAAAAAAAAAATTAAAAAATAATAATAATAACTGTTTCAAAGGGGTTTGAACCCCCCCCCCCCCCCCCCCCCTCCCTTTTCAAATTGGAACTGGTCTCTAAACCAAATTTTAGCGGTCTCGACCTCGAACATTGCGAAGAATCCTGGTCTCAGACTCGAAAATGTCGACAATTTTCGGTTTCGGCTTAAGCAGCTCTCACACTTTGGCGAGTTGCATAAACGAGTTTGCCACGACCTAGACAATAGCTGACCACAAGTGCTGGATTATTTTTTTTTTTGTCCACGGAGGATCTGAATAGAAAGATTATCTCACATGCGTCAATAGATATTCTTCCATGAATACACAGACAATAGCTCGCTGAACAAAAGACTAGATCGGCGCAGTGTCCAAAACAAGACTGGCTCTTCGGCGACCTGACATCTGCTCATCTTTTGTTCAGGGGCTATTGTGTGTCCATGCATGGGAGGATATATTTTCACACAAGTGTCATCATCTTCTCATTCATTCCCAAGTTGAACAAAAGACATTCTTGCAGATCTATTCCAGCGCTTGTGATCTGCTAGCGGACGCTATGTCGTGGCAACTCGTATGCAACTCGCTGCTTAAGACAATTGTATACAACTACCCTACCCCCCCCCCCCCCCCCCCCTTGAAAAAAAAACCTGGGTACGCCACTGCAAGCTAATACTAGCAGTCGCACACATGTGGGTTCCGGATTTTATCACTTCCGAATTCTGAATACGGGGTAAAAGGATATAGAGCCTACAACCACGTTGTGCTTTTATTGACTAGTATCATTGTGTAAACATGCCTTTCAGAGACGGATGTGTTAACATCATGCAAATTGAGGAACAACGCAGCTATTGTCGTAAAATGAAAACGGATATGTTTGTGTCGGGAATCGGAATTTCCGTTTTGCTAGTTTCGGAATCTCCGTGTCATTGTATTATTGGAATTCCGTCATTGTATCATGGCAGGTGTCCGGTCCCCGTGAAAGTGGCAGGTCACAGTCGGGTCATAGGATATTGGTTCATGAGAAAACGTAGTTCATTCGTTGCTAGGCGATTAAGTATATATGCGCATCGTCAGGAGATGCACGTTTTTGTGTGTTGTACTGAAATAACAATGAATTTGCATAGGCGTACTGATTCTAACTGAGATTGGGGTGTGCTACGTACGGCCTTGAATGTAACCGTGTAATGTAGGGGTACTATATCTGCAATGTAATTGGGTGTGTCCAGTTAGTTGGAGGATTTGATGGAATATGCGATGATGTATGCATATTAAGTATTTTAAACTTGTCAGCAATTCTAACAGATGTGTGGAAATTATACTGAATTAATTTACCTGTTATTAATCATTTCTCTTGATAGTTAACATTGTACTGTACGTTAGATGCAAATGTCTTCCGCAGGTATTGTATAATGTATACATG
Organism: Echinarachnius parma; assembly: GCA_037951105.1. Classification (NCBI taxonomy): domain Eukaryota; kingdom Metazoa; phylum Echinodermata; class Echinoidea; order Clypeasteroida; family Echinarachniidae; genus Echinarachnius; species Echinarachnius parma. The sequence goes on along the minus strand of JBAMJV010001184.1, from coordinate 101,210 downwards.
TGATGTATACATGTGATGTACTATTTAAACATGTATTTATTGATGTTTTATTCTTCTGCTTTTGCAGGGTTTTCCTTATGTTGATGTTGATGAATAAACTGCACTACACCGCATCACTCCTTGTATGATTCCTTTATTGGGGTCTTTCTATCTGTGACCTACGACATTTGTTTATCTTATTATTTGCGCATTACCGGTATTGTATACACAGGGTCATACAGCGCTGTTTGAAGTCAATAAGTAAATGCAATTATATTCAAGGATAACGTGCTTCTTTGTATTATTCACCATCGTATAATGCAAAAATGTTCATCAAACAAATACTACTACATAATACTTATTACGCATAATACGGGTGTTTCGGCCTGTATCACTCTGTTTGAAATGCCGATACATGAATACGTGGTGAAAGGATTTAGATCGTACAACCACGTTGTGCTTTTATTGACTAGTCATTGAGTAAACATGCCTATCAGCAGTGGCGAGGGTCAACGGATTGGGGGGCACAACTGCGAGGGAGCGGAGCGATCAAGCCCGAGGGCGCGTAGCGCCCGATGGGGGGAGGGTGTGGGAGGGGGGTGTCCCCCCTTCCCACGGTAGGGAGCTTTTGCAAATTTTCACTAGAAATAATGCAATCTGGTGCATACCTTGGAAGGAAATTTGATAATACTGAATTAAAGAAATCAGGACTTAAATCATCTCCCTCATGATAAAGTATACAAACACAATCGAACCTACGTGTACATGCACACACACCAGACTCAAATACGCTCACGTCGTATCCGTGCTTGTCTATACTTATTGGGGGAGGGTGTGGGAGGGGGTTTACCCCCTCCCACGTGGAGATTTTTTGGTCATTATTGTCTTTTTATTTGTCATTGTATTATAATAGTGAACCTACTCGTAGCGTATTTTTAAACGGGAATAGCGCGGAAAGATTGAGCCTTGCATGAGATGGATCCACGTGATCCTGTATACTATAGAGTCATCGATAGAGTGATAGTGATATAGTGATATAGTGAAACTACTAAGGGCGTCAACAACTTCACAAAAGTGGAGGGGAGATATTGCGAGGAAGCGAAGCGACCGAGTGGGGGGAGGGTGTGGGAGGGGGTGTCCCCCTCCCACAGTAGGGAGCTTTTGTATTTTGGGGCGTGAAATTGTGCGATTTGGTGCAAACCTAAGACAGAAATTTCACGTAATATGAAGTATGGAACCAAAAATACACAATGACAAAGGGAGGGGGACAATCTCCTCCACTTTCAAATGTGGGGTGACATGATATTCCAATATGATTTGCGTTCAGCGCATATGGACCGAATTTACTGAAAGATATATTATTTCAGATTATTTTATTTTCTGTGACGGTGTGCTATAGATGAGGGTTTAATAAACTTCGTTTGAGGTGTGCGTTTGAGAAATTACTCTGCCCAACACAGTTCGAATGGTGAGTTCAAGCAAACCGAAATCAAACTTACAATATGAGAAACAGTATGCGCGCGAAGCGCGCGTCAAAAAACGAGATTTACAGTCCTTTTCAAACTAAAAAAAACACAGCTATTTTGAAGATTAATTATTGATAAATGTGTCTTTCCCAGCCTCTTTGGCATTATATCACTCGATTTTTGTCTTCCTCATTTTCGGAATTATTGGGGGGGGGGGGGGCGAAATGATATGCTCGCCCCCAATATTTTCATTGGGGGGCGACCGCACCCCTGCCCCCCAGGATCGACGCCATGGGAGGGGGTGTTCCCCTCCAACTGTAGGGAGCTTTTTCAAAATTTGAGCTTTAAATTGTGCGATTTGGCGCATACCCAAGACCAAAATATATGATTCGTAGTTCAAGCTATAGAATCAAACATACATAATGTATGCATATTAAAAAGTGGGAGGAACAATCACCTCAATTTTCAAATGTATGGGGAGGGTCATGTCCCCCCTCCCCGTCCCCTCCCAGGTAGCAAGCCAACGTTGGTCCAACGTTGGACCAACGTTGTCCAATTTTTTCGGCAACGTTGGTCCAACGTTGTCCGGCAACGTTGGACCAACGATGGTTGCGTACGCCCAATCAACGTTGCTCCAACGTTGCCGAAAACGAAATGCCAACGTTGGATCAACGTTGGTCCATCGTTGAAAAGTTGTTATTTGTCAACGTTGGACCAACGCTTTTCCAACGTTAATCCAAGGTTGGTATTTTGTTGGAGCAGCGTTGATTGGGCGTACGCAAACGTTGATCCAACGTCAAAGCAACATGTGTCCAACAAGCATCCAATATGTCTCCAACATGCATCCAACAAGCAGCCAACATTGGACCAACGCTTTTCCAACGTTAATCCAAGGTTGGTATTTTGTTGGAGCAGCGTTGATTGGGCGTACGCAAACGTTGATCCAACGTCAAAGCAACATGTGTCCAACAAGCATCCAATATGTCTCCAACATGTCTCCAACAAGCATCCAACGTTGGTCCAGCGTAATTCACCAACATTTCTCCAACGTTGGTCCAACGTTGATCCAACGTTGGTCCAACGTTGGTCCAACATTGGACCAACGTCTCACCGTACTAAAAAAATTTAATTAATATTCATATGACACGCCTATTGGTGATATCTAGAACATCCTATCCTAGCTTTCCCTTTACCTAAGACTAACCTAACCCTAACCCTATTCCTAGTCCTATTCATATCCCTATCCATATCCATATAGTCCTATTCCTATTCCTACACTCACTACATCTACATCATCCACTCAGCTTTATATAACCTAGCTTCTGTGTTAATATTTGTTTGATGGTTGGTATTTCGATAAAGTTGAATGTTTGGATAAAGTTTTAAGAATTTACACAAATACATCATGGAAACAAACCTTTAGAATGTTTTTGTAGATAAATAACTTACATATATTTCAAATAATGAGTAAATAATAACATTGGATTCATTCTGAACAATCAAATAACATGATTATTAATGCTTTTTGCAGTCAATGATAACCACTCATGAATATTCATGAATAATAACCAACGTTCATCCAACGTTGAACCAACGTTGATCCAACGATGGCATACATCCTGCTTTCAGCAGCTAATTTTAAATCCTTTTATTATGCAAGGGGGTTTTGACCACCTGTGCTACGAGTAAAAAAATTACCTTTTCTAACATAACAGCTACATGTAGTGAACAACAGATGTGAAATGTTGGATTCTCGTTGGAATAACGAACGTTTCACTGTGGGTTACCGATGTCGATCCAACGTTGCTCTAACGAGATTGTCCAACCTCCATTTCACTTTGAGTTACCGATGTTGATCCATCGCATGGTGTTGTAATATAATACAAGTAGGCGAAATGCCATGTGTAACTCTGGCATAACAATAATAAATACTGGTAAATTACAAACTTGAGTGTCAGGGTAGACTACCCGACACCCAGAAGATGGAACCAGGGGATTATTCTGCCCCTTTCGTACGGTTGTCATCCCCTATTGTAAGACCGACATTTACCTTATGCAAAATGGTTTAACGTGCTAGTGCCAGGGTGGACTACCCAACGCCTAGATGATACCAAGGGATTATTCTGCCCTAAATGGTATATTCATCTCTATCACAAATCTAATCTATCCGGTGGTCTGAGAGTAGACGTCGAAGTGGGTAGCGCCTGTCACGTTCTTGCGAGGGCGGCTTCACCTCACTCCAGCACGCTTCTGGGACCTCCGTTTCCTCGTTTACTGGAACATGGATGTTACCTTCAGGTGCGCGACGCTTCTTTAGATGATGTCTGTTCCGGCGATACCGCCCACCTTTCTCACTCTGGATGTGGTACGAGCGGGGCGTTGAATCTTGAGTTGTCACTACGCCAGGTTTCCATTCTTTTCCCACTTGGTAGTACACACGTTCTCCAGACTTCAACACCGGCAGCGACTTGGCACCCTGGTCATAGTATCGCTTCTGCCTCTTCTGGAGCTCTTTCTTCCTACTAGCTATGCACCGTTGATAACGAACAGTACAGTTCTCAATAAAGCGTTTTCTGGATGGTATATCCGGTCACACATCAACCGTGAAGCTCGCCTCCCAAAATGGATTCAAATTAGCATTTCTACAACACAGGTCATGGCGAATCGAATCAGACATACAGTCACTTTCACTTCAGACACCATGTTGTAATATAATACAAGTAGGCACACGAGTATAGTTGAAAGCTTACTTTATTAACTGCTTGTAGATCGATGGCCCAACTCATACATGGTCTCTTGACACCCGATATCGATCCTATATGGTAATTCACCGGGGATGGCGCACTTCTATTTATGATTGTAATTCTACTTGAGTCCACTCATTACTGTTGGTCTAACGAGATTGTCCAACGTCTTTTTCACTGCGAATTACCGATGTTGATCCAACGTTGGTCCAACGAGATTGTCCAACGTCTTTTTCACTGCGAGGTACCGATGTTGATCCAACGTTGGTCCAACAAGATTGTCCAACGTCTTTTTCACTGCGAGTTACCGATGTTGGTCCAGCGTTGCTCCAACGAGATTGTCCAACGTCAATTTCACTGCGAGTTACCGATGTTGGTCCACCGTTGGTCCAACGAGATTGTCCAACGTCCATTTCACTGCGAGTTACCGATGTTGGTCCAACGTTGGTCCAACGAGATTGTCCAACGTCTTCTTCACTGCGAGTTACCTATGTTGGTCCAACGTTGGTCCAACGAGATTGTCCAACGTCTTTTTCACTGCGAGTTACCGATGTTGATCCAACATTGGTCCAACAAGATTGTCCAACGTCCATTTCACTGCGAGTTACTGATGTTGGTCCAACGTTGGTCCAACGAGATTGTCCAACGTCTTTTTCACTGCGAGTTACCGATGTTGATCCAACGTTGGTCCAACGAGATTGTCCAACGACTATTTCACTGCAAGTTACCGATGTTGGTGCAACGTTGGTCCAACGAGATTGTCCAACGTCCATTTCAGTGCGAGTTACCGATGTTGGTCCAACGTTGGTCCAACGAGATTGTCCGACGTCTTTTTCACTGCGAGTTACCGATGTTGGTCCAACGTTGGTCCAACAAGATTGTCCAACATCCATTTCACTGCGAGTTACCGATGTTGGTCCAACGAGATTGTCCAACGTCTTTTTCACTGCGAGTTACCGATGTTGGTCCAACGTTGGTCCAACGAGATTGTCCAACGTCTTTTTCACTGCGAGTTACCGATGTTGATCCAACATTGGTCCAACAAGATTGTCCAACGTCCATTTCACTGCGAGTTACCGATGTTGGTCCAATGTTGGTCCAACAAGATTGTCCAACGTCTTTTTCACTGCGAGTTACCGATGTTGGTCCAACGTTGGTCCAACGAGATTGTCCAATGTCTTTTTCACTGCGAGCTACCGATGTTGATCCAACGTTAGTCCAACAAAATTGTCCAACGTCTATTTCACTGCGAGTTAACGATGTTGATCCAACGTTGGTCCAACGAGATTGTCCAACGTACATTTCACTGCGAGTTACCGATGTTGGTCCAACGTTGGTCCAACGAGATTTATCAACTTCTTTTTCACTGCGAGTTACCGATGTTGGTCCAACGTTGATCCAACGAGATTGTCCAACGTCCAACGAGTTCCAACGAGTTTGCAAGTTTCCGACGTTGGTCCAACGTTGGCTTGCTACCTGGGCTGCCTGTTGTCGCGTGACTGGACCGATGACACGGGTCCCTTGAGTTAGTTTCATTAGGCCTAAGCTCAACTGATGCAGATGTCGACTCTGGAGAAGATGACTGGTGCTCCTTCAATCATGATCATCAACAATATGCCTAGATATGCATCATGAATTAATGGAACGGGTGCATTTGGAGTGAAGAAATTAGTAAAGGAAGTCTGTCTTTACCTAGACATCTAGGACTACGTAGTGCAGCTATGCGCCTTAATAGCCTGCATAAAGGCGTCAAATGGTCAAAATTATCTATAACAGCGGGAGGCAGATTCAAGATCCTAAAAAGGCCCTTGGTATGATGGACGATTTACCGTGCGCTAGGAAGTTTGTTAGGCCTATACTCGCTCTATGTCTTCTGAAGCGGTGAGCGTCGATCCTCGTGCACGGGACTGAACATTTGTATAAGGCGCTTTGCTAGTACTAGGGAACGATCGTTATGTTCTTCTTTATTATCGTTGATAACATCATTATCATCACACATTTAATACAACATGATAATCATGAATGATATAGACACGTTTGGCTAATGTCGGGTCGTCATTTTTTTTTTTTTTTTTTTGGCCAAACGATTGGGGGGCACGTGCCCCCGTGCCCCCCCCCCCCCCCCCCCCCCGTAGCTCAGAGACGGATGTGTTAAATCATGGAAATTGATGAACAACGCCTGTATCCCTTCGTAAAAAGATAAATTAGGTGTGTTTTTGCTTAATGTATACATATTACCAATACTGTAAATACTGGGTCATAAAGTGTTGAAGTTAATAAGTTAATACAAGTAGTTTCAAGGATAACTTGTTTGTTTGTATTATTCTTCACCGTGGAATAAACGCAAATGTTTTCAATAATAATAATAATAATAATAATTATATATAGCATTTATAGAGCGCCATGTATCTAGGTGCCCTATTCAGAGGCGCATTATAACCCTGGGTCATCAGGTACAGTTCAAACCCAGTTAGTACATAATAGGCCGTTTTGTATCATGAACAGTCGATTAAGCATGCTCAATATGAATGGGGGATCATGGGACGTTGTTATATCCAATACTCACTCTCTTAGGGTTATGCAATAGACCGCTTCTGTAATGTATGCAAATAATATGCGTATGACGTAAGACTCCCCGTTGGCAAGTTTAACAATAGTAACTAGGTCCGGCAAGCTAAGTTTGCCGGAGCTTGCCGGACCTAGTTACTATTGTTAAGCTTGCCAACGGGGAGTCTGACGTCATACGCATATTATTTGCATACATTACAGAAGCGGTCTATTAGTCATTACGTACAATACTCTAGCCGCAAAAATAGTTGAGGAAAAGCACTGCTCGTGTATGCCCCGCTCTGATTTCAATGCGCTCCAAAGGGAAAGCATGTTATATGCCACGGTTCTCTTGGCGTGCGTGGGATAAAAATAGTTTCAATAAATATGAAATAAAATACTGAATCGCTGAGATAATACAGCACTCCATTCAATCAAGAGCGAACAGGGTTATAAATTAAGTTTATGAAAATAATTATGCAGTTTTTGTTTTTCTTCGCTATTCATTGTGAAAAGCTGTGAGTAGTTGGTCAGGTTTGGTCAATCAAACTTGGGACTTTTCTTTTCTTAATCTACATCAACGATATTGTAGACAGTTGTGAACATGATCTCTACCTGTATGCAGATGACTCTACGCTAAATGCTTCCATACACTCACCAAGAGACACATATGTTGAGTTGAGTTTGAGTTTGATGTTTTATTATCCAAATAAAAAGTACATCAAAATAACAATCAAATGTCAATGTGTAACATAGATATTAAAAGGATAATTGGGACCAGAAAATAGCATTAAATGCTAATCGTGTCTGGTACCATTAACACACATAAGTAGCGTAGCAATGAGAATATCATAAATAATGAATAACTGTTGAATACATACTTAAACTACAAGCTATTCTACATCTAAGCTAATATAAGTTCTGTGATTAAATACAAATCTTTGGTATTTAACACTAAATAAAAAGATAAAGGATTATAACGTAATATTTACAAAAAGGCAAGAACCTCGGTTAAAAGTTCAAAACAATTATTCTATTAACATTTGTGATATTAGAGTTTTACGAAAGCAAGACACTGATGCTTTCTCCCGTACAGATAGTGGTAAATCATTCCAAAAACATGTGCCTCTGAATGACACTGAAAATTTACCCTGCGTAGTCCTTACTTTAGGCACACTCGACTTCTTACTTTCCCTTTGTCTTGTCTCATATCGGTGCTCTATAAAACAGCAATACTGAATTAGAGACTGAGGCAATTTATCATTTAATAATTGATACATAAAAACACAAATAGATAGTTTATGGAGTTGATACACATTCAATAATTGTAACTCCTGAAATATAGGTTTTGAATGAGTCCTAATTGGACTAAATGTTATGACTCTTAGTGCCATCTTTTGGCTTAATAATAAACACTTCATGTGTATTTCATAGTTACTTCCCCAAACCTCAATTCCATATGTCATATGTGGTTGGATTAATGTTTTATACAATAACAATAAAATATACCTTGGCACAAACTGTCTTAATCTATATAAAACACCAACCTTTTTCCTAATACACTTATTAACCCTTTCTATATGAGGTTTCCACGTCAAGTGTTGGTCTATATAAACTCCTACAAATGATGCAACATCAACCCGGACTATTTCAGTCCCTGCTATGTTTAGTACCCCTTGAGTTACGACTGATTGCCTACTCCCTCTTATTAACAAATAATTAGTCTTTAAGAGATTCACTGTAAGTTTATTCACTTTACACCATACGGACACCTTATCTAAATGCACATTAACTATATCCATATCAATCAAATTCAGTCTCTGTGGAAATGTATGAAACAAGTTAGAATCATCGGCAAAAAGTCTAAAATTAAAATAATTTGTTGAGTTTGGCAAATCATTTATATACATCAAAAACAGGGTAGGTCCCAACACGGAACCCTGAGGAACGCCACATGTTATTATCTGTCGTAATGAACTATGTCCATCATAATTCACAAACTGAAATCTACGAGAAAGATAATCTTTAAACCACTGAAGAGGCAGGCCCCTTATTCCATAATGTTCTAATTTGCCAACCAATATTCCATGATCAATTGTATCAAAAGCTTTCTGAAAATCTAGGAATACACCTAATGTTACACTGCCCTTATCCAATGATTTAAGCACATCATTAGTCAAATTAATAAGAGACAGTTTAGTACTATAATGTTTACGAAAACCATACTGGTGCTTATACAAAACATCATTCCTTTCAAAATACTCAAGTAACCTCTTGTTCACTAATTTCTCAAATATTTTGGCCAAAAGAGGCAAAACTGAAATAGGTCTATAATTGCCTGGGACATCTTTATCTCCCTTTTTAAAAATCGGTGTAACTTTGGCTATTTTCATTGCCTCCGGAAACACACCATTCAATAATGACTGATTGTAAATATAAGCTAATGGTTTTGCAATTACATAAGCAGCATCCTTCAGCAATCGGGCTGGAATATTGGTAAAACCACAAGCTTTCTTTACATTCAAAGTTGATAAATAGTCATTCACCTCATAATGAGTAACTGGTTCCCAAAACAAAGAATCAACTGTTCCATCATTAAGATAATCTTTAAATGTATTAACATTATCATCATTACCACAAATAGATTTAGCAAGGTTAGGCCCAACATTAACAAAAAAATTATTAAAGCCTTCTGATATTTCTTTCCCTGAGGTTAAAACTCTCTTATTACCATTGTCATCAACACAGAGCTTATCTACATGTGATGTTTTTATTTTACTATTTCCACTCTTCAATAGCGTATTAATTGACTTCCATGTTTGAGCTGTATCGGATTTATACATTTCAAATAATTGACTATAATATTTCCTCTTTGCATTCCTCAAAACTGTAGTCAATACATTTCTATACGTTCTATATTTTTTCCAATCATCTTCATTATGATTTGATTTTAATACTTTACCATACAATTTATGTTTCTTTTTAATTGACTTCTTAATAGCTTTAGTCAGCCACGGTTTATCAGTCTTCCTCTTGGAAGAGTGGCGATGAACAATTGGAGCATATTGATTACAAATACCTATGAATAATTGTACAAATATATTATATGCATTATTAACATCAGTACATTCATAAACATTTTCCCAAGATTCCGAGAGTAAACTATGACAAAACCGTTCTTTATCATAATATTTATAACTTCTATATCGTACTTCTCCTTGCGGTTGCAAGTTTACTGAGCTATCTTCAAAAATAGCAAATGTAGGAAAGTGATCTGAAATGTCAGTTACAATTGTACCAGCACATATGCGACCTGTACCCATATTTGTGTAAATATGATCAATTAACGAACCTGACATGGATGTTACCCTAGTAAGGGGCTTAATCAATTGATGCATTCCCAAACACACTAAGGAAGTAACAAACATTTCAGCATTTACACTGGGATTATACAAGTCAATATTGAAATCACCCATTAAAATACACAATTTTGTATCAATTTTAATCCTTTCTAACACAGACAATAAACTCCCTTGAAACTGGACGATATCGGTATTTGGTTTTCTATAAATGACACCTACAACAACAGAACAATCACCAATCTGAACTTCAAGCCACAATGATTCAGCAAAGTCAATATCATACGTCAACATTTTATATTTCAATGAAGAATGAACATAGACTCCAACACCTCCTCCTCGTATACCAGGGTCTCTACAGTTCACTTCCAAAGTATATCCATCTATCCCAAGGATATCTGTACAAGACACATTCCATACTTCCGACAATTCAATTAAATTAAATTTCGAGTTAATACATTCTTCATACACTAATTTTAAGGCATCAATATTTTTATTTAAAGACCTTATATTTATATGAGATATCGTGAAAGCTTTTGAGAACTTCGAACACAATCTAGTATCAAATTCAAATGGGGTTAACTCAAAAGAGTCAATATCGAACAAATTAATGTCTTCGTGGATATCAGCCATTTTCACCAAAAAGTGAACATAGAAATGTCATGATGATGTTAATGAAGAAACTAGATAATGTGCAGACGGAAGTTCTCATATTTGACGTCCTCAACCCCGATTTCAAAGAGGTCGTCAGGGGAGCGAAGTGTCTTAAATGAGTCATCATGCATCTTGCAGGAGATGTTCCCATTTCTGGACGTCACCTGCTTGACACCTGGCGCATTCTTCGCTGCCATCAGGACCGCGTACCGAAGAGGGGTCAGATCCTCGTTGACGAAGACCCCCTTGTAGGAGGCCTTCCCCTTCAACTTAAACCTCGCCTGGTACAGCTCGTCACGCTTCCTTCGGGCGATGAATCGCACCATGCATTGGCGGGGCTTCGCTGCTGGTCCAGGCTTCTTCCCGAAACGGTGGCAAGACGCGACATCCTCGGGCTTCAAACCAACACCAACCTCTCCTGCCAGCTTGCAGATCTTCTCCGTCAACTCCTCTTCTGAGTCTTCACTCTCTCCCTCCTGCTCTGCTAGCCCACTAACTCGTAGGGAGTCCATCCTTGACCTCTGGTCAAGATCATCAATTTTGAATTGTGTGCGGAGAAGATGTGGATTGATCTTCTCCCTCACCGACTCCACACACGCATCCTTCACTGCCTTGACGATAGCAGGAATAGCGGCTTGGATGGCTGCCTGCAATGCCCTTGCCACGATGTTTCCAATATCTCCACCACCCTGGCCACCTTTTGGCAGATCTTTTAGATTGTCCTCAAGACTTTCGACTGTCATGCCCCGGGCATTCTGGACAGCACGATCCACTCCCTCGTGTTGGGTAAAAGGTCGTCGAGGTGTTGGTATTTGACCTTCAGCTTGACCTTGGCCTTGAAGAAACTTGCCAGGCATGGCTTTGGACTTCCTTGTGGTTGGCATTGTAGTATACTTGCTCTATACAATGTTGTGGAAAATTATACAATTTAAACAAAATCCAACACAGAGTTCTATATGTGGGACAATACTTTAAAGTCACATGGAGTGCACATGGAGCAGTCACTTACTTTCTCCCAATTTTCACGAGCATAATCCGCTTCAAAATAAAATGAAGGTCATAGAAATAAACTGGTCATCCAACTGAACAAAGAACACATTCTTGAATCACATCCAAATGATTATTGAAGATTAAAATTAAGAGTTATTTCACAGCACAAAGGGCAGCAGCAATCATGTGTGTACCATGTTGGGGGACATTGGACATTGGACATTGGACATTGGACATTGAAGTAGCTGTTAGCCTCAGCAGGGATCTTGCTAGTATTAGATCATGGGCTGACAAATGGAAAGTTACGTTTGAGCCAAGTAAATTCAAGTCGATGACATTATCCAGGAAGCGAATTGCGTCAAAACCCAACATCTACTTTGGAGAATGTCTACTTGCCGCCAGGGATGAGCTTGAAATCCTGGGCGTCACCTTTGATAGTAAGCTGACATGGTCAAAACATATCACAGTTGTTGCCTCTAAAGCTGGTCAAAAACTAGGTGCTCTGAGGAGAGTCGCCAGGAAGCTGGACTCCAAAGGCAGATCTACTGTTTACAAAGCACAAGTCCGCAGCATCATGGAGTACGCTTGTTTGTGCTGGATTAACGCATCTCCAACCACTATCAGCCAACTAGACAATATCCAGAAGAAGGCCCTAACAATCATAGGTGTCGATGAGACTACTGCCCACACTCAACTGTCCATACCCAGACTGTCACACAGAAGAGACATATCAGCAGTATCATCATTAAAATGCACACCACAACCTGCCCTCAAGATATGGCCATCCTGCTCCCCCCTCCGTTGGAAAGACGGCGCTTGACTCTGTTAAGTTCATCCATGCCCGACCACGCAGTCATTACCCCTGAAGCTAGGACATACTCGTTGGACATAAGATTTATCCACTATGCTATCGAAAATATGGAATTCTCTCCCTGACCATGTTGTTGGTAATATTACGAATGTGGATCTCCAATCCTTCAAAGGCCGTGCACATGAATACTTCCTCTTCAACTAGATTATAATTTGCTATTCTATTCTAATTATTCTTGATAATTCTTTATTACACATTCATTTAGTGTTAACTGCTATGAACCAAATGACTGGCCCTTAAGAGCTCTTGAGATGCTCTTGAGGGTTATTGCTCACTTATGCACTGTACAAATTAAACAAAACACCATTGGCCCCAAGCATCACTAGACAATAATCATCCCAGTAAGATGAATCAAATACCCACACGTACTCAGCTATACCAAAACTCTTACTTCATACGGGCTGTCACAGCATGGAATGCGCTCCCGAATAACATCTTGGCATCTACCTCATTAAGAATCTTTGCGGGAGCAATTGCCTCACTCGGCCATTAATGGCTGTGACATGATTTTTACTTGCAATGTGTATGATATGCACGAACAATTAGTCTCACTTTGTTTTACTATGTATTTATTTGCTATTTCAATTCATGTATGTGTGTGTTTCTGTTGTTTTACTGTATTTGTAAACTATTTGGAGTCCTAAAACGAACACCTACAATGAAAACAGAATTTAATGATCAACGTGTTATCCCTTTTGAGGAAAAATATATTCCATAATGTTTTGTACATAATTTACTGGGTGTCGTTACTTATTTGCTTTGCAATACCACGTAAAGGTAAATCACAGCAGATTTTGGTTGATTCTGTTGTGTGTTGAGTCTTTTACATGTTTCAACTGCAGTGAACTACTTGCCTGGCCTTCCAGAGCATGGACTTAGGACCAAAAACTCTTTGATTTCCTCATGTAATCTTGTAATTTTCTTCATTTTTAGAAACATACGTGCTTTTGCCTGATAAAATCGACAACTATTCTCTTAGCTTTTGATCAGGTAAAAATACGTAGGTTTCAACTTCAGGCAGAACTACCGTACGTATACGCGTACAAAATGCATCCAGTCTCGTACACGTTCGGTACAACAGTGTGTCATACGTCGCGTCATCTGCGCGCGATGTGGGATGGGATATGTTTTTCGAATGGCGTGTACAGTTTGCCGAGCTTCCCGTAACTTTGGGTTCGTGTGAAGCCATTATACAAAAGCATCCCTATTTGGCATTTTCAGATATTTTATATTGTCGTCATTTGTGTAATATGTGATTTTCTATGATTTTAGAATTATCAGAATAATACCCATATTAATGTAAAGGTTTTGTCGAATTCCATTGCAAATTACATATAAATGTTCATCGATTGGAAGAAGACCATATCCTCCACTCAGTGCAAAGTCAATCGCTATGACATGTTTGTATTGTCCGGCCGGCGTGCAATGTTTTTACACTGTACTTCCGCCATTTATGCATCAAAATCCTAGCCATTTTCTCAATAAAATCGTAGTTTCACGCACCATGATGACTGTGAGTGTACAGACTGTCCCAGATAAAACGAAACCGGGTTTCATGGCAGAAATTTTATGTCACAAAGAATAATTTCCTTGATGATATATATATGTCTGGAAAGCTATGTGTCTCTTCTTTCATTTGATGTACAACTTATGGCACATAATTCAAGCATGACTGAATTAGAACAATGGAAAGGGGTGTTACCAATATTCCATTTGCACGCATACATTTTAAGTTTGGGTGAGTTTTAAGGGTTGTAAACGTACTTATTTTTAAAAAGGACAAACTCCACATAAAAGTTCATATTTTTATCTTTTACATGACACCTCATGCTAAACAAATAAATGATTTATGCCAGAGAACGAGTACAATAAAAACATGACTGATTTCTGCCCAAATGAGTGAAAGTTGAGTAAGAAGTCGCTCAGCTTTCCTGAATTAGCAGCTGACAATGGACTTTGTTGCATGAGTGAATTTACACAAACATGGGGATCAGGGAAAACATGGGAAACAGGCTAGATCAGGAAAGTTACTCATTTGGGCTGGAATCAAGCATGTTTTCATTATACTCGTTCTCTGGCATAAATCATTTATTTTGTAATCATGAGGTGTCATATAAAAGATACAATTATGAATTTGTATGCGGTATTTGTCCTTTTTCAAAATAAGTACGTTTACTACCCTTAAAACTCACCCCAAAACCTCACCCAAACTTGCAATTTCTGCGTACAAATAGAATCTTGGTAACACCACTCTCCATCGTTCTAATTCAGTCATGCGTGAACTATGTGCCATAAGTTATATATCAAATGAAAGAAGAGACACAGAGCTTTTCAGACATTATATATCATCAAGGAAATTATTCATTATAACATAAAATGTCTGCCATGAAACCCGGTTTCGTTTTTTCTGGGACAGTCTGTATTGTATCTACGTCATGGTCGTAGTTCGCATCGAGATCAGCCACTAATTAATGGTCACCCTCGCCCCCCTCGCCCTTGGACTTGTCTTGGCTGGATCGATATCGCAGAGTAGCAAAGTTTGATGCATAGAAATTGTATCGCATATACAGCAGGCGCTAGTCTTGGCATACCAGCGCGCTTTTCGGGACTTTCGGCTAAAATGGCGGAAGTACAGTGTAAAAACATTACAGCGGCCACGACCGCATACTGTATGTATCAATCCGACGGCACGACTCGCCGTATGAGGGCAGTACAACATCCGCAAGTGCTGAGGTGTTCCCCTCCGATTACAACACACAGGCGCTAATGCAGTTTCGCACACTTTTATTTAATTTATTTTTTTGCATCACTTTATATGTCTTGAAACTCAACTAAACTAGTTCGGTTGTACTTGACATTTTTAAATCTAGTCTGTATCATAAATATTAATGCGCTTAGCAAACAAGGCTTAGTTCTGAATAGGCTATTTGGTTTAGAGGCAAGTTTCTGTAAATGTGGGTGAGATGATATTGTTGCTATCATTATTACAAATTACAAAAGTCGATTTTATCTTTGGATCAGTGCCAAGTTACTGTATCTATATTCTGCCTACACGTACAGTGAAAAGGGTTTCATGGGAATGCTCCCATAAAACTGTCTTTGTTATGTTTTTGCCTCGATGGTTGAGCACCGGTCTAGCATTCGAGAAGTTTCGGGTTTGATTCCTTGCAAAAACTATCTTTCTTTGCTCATTTTCATTCATGACATATAATTCTGGTCAGTTTCCATTATGTTTGCATATCATTAATATTGTGTGAAACACACCCACCTATAATAGTCATCGGGTCTTGTACATGTACTACATTTTTTGCAGCAACATGTTTTCCCACATTGGCCAACCTGCTAAAAGAAATATCTTTGCTCATTTGTAATCTCAAAAGAAACATTGATTACGTCATGCGAAATGGAGTGTAAATTAGAATATGAAAGCAAACAGCACCACATTTCCATAAGTATACAGATTAACTGTTTAATATGAATACAATCCATGCGATATCTTATGACTTATTTGCAATCAAAATTGACGAGGGTTTTATTTACCCCGACCCATGTTGCATCCCATGTCGTCATCCCCATTGAGTTCAAAACCATAGTCCACCGGTTTCCCGAAGGCAATGGGTTAATATGTTACTTCGCGCCCACGGGTTGTGTCGCTCCACTCCATCATACCCCACTCCTTATGTACGCCACTGTTTATTGTGTGTTGTTATTAAACGGCATTTTTCTATCATTAAAAAGTAAAAAACACGTAGTTTAAAACAATGACAATGTCGTGTTGTGATGTTTGATCTGCTGCCGTTTGATATTAATACGATTGCAAGGTATTCTTTGACAGGCAGTATTACACGCTGAACTGAACAGTATAACTGATAAACAGGAATGGCCAATGTGTCTCAATAATATTTAACCTCTTGACAAAATAACGAGATAGAATGTTTTATGAATATCAATTGATCTGATTTTGCATTCATCAATCAGAAAATTAATGAGATTATATTACTACTCATTTGAAAAAAATCGTTTGTGTTCGTCATTCATCCATATATGATACACCTAATTTTAACTTTTATTTATTTTATCCTAATTTTCACACATGGAATACAAATTGGATGTTTAACAAACGCAAATACCTCAACACTGGTCTCGGTCTCGAAAATGTCGAAAATTTGCGGTCCCGGCTGCACAAATTTTCTACGACCACCCCCACCCCCCAATTAAAGGATTCTCAACCACTGGGTCTTGGTATCGGCCTCGAAAATTATGGACCGGACCTGGTCCCGGACTCGAACATTTTGAAGGTACTTGGTCTCGGCTTCGAAAATTTTCTTCGACTACCCCCCCCCCCCCCCCCCCCCCCCTTCCCCCCGCTGACAGAAATTTGTTCTGAAGAAAAAAAAAACCTCTAACAAATCATGGGTACGCCACTGTGTGTATGTATGCATATTGTGCGTGGGTGTATGTATGCATGATGTGCGTGGCTGTGTGCGTATGTCCACGTGTGTGTTTTTGTGCGAGTCAGTTTGCGTAAGTCCATGTTTGTACGCGTGTGTTTGCGTGTGTGTGTTTGTGTGTACATGATTGTGTAGCTTGCTGCGTTTTATGCTAACTTATACTAAGTTCCGCCATCTTAGGCAGGAAACTCTTCACTCATTTGCCTGCGTCACAAATACGAAACATGACATAATAAATACACTTTAATGCAAAAAATGACTGTTATAAGCCTTTAATCTTTAGTACACTCTGAGTATTCAAACCATTTCATTTTCTTTCGAAATTTCCAGATTAGTGTTTCAAGGATGGTTCAGTTCGGGTAAAAAAAAATTGTAAGTTATCATACACAAATAAGAGTTATACTCAAATGATGCTTATATAGTAGAACCACAATACAAACGGTTAAGTTAGAGCGCTGTGGTCACTACAGATGCAGCCGTTAACAAAACGGGCGCCCGTTACACACCTTAGAGTTTAAACCATTTGTGTATAATATATAAAGTGTGAATGTGATGTTTAGTTAACATTGTATTCAATGCTGAGATCATCCCAATTGTTCGTGTATTTTCACAAATGTGTAGGATTTACCAAATATGTTCTTAAATTATTGAATAAATGATTGGCCCAAACATGTATTCCAATCTGATATATTTCTAAATCGATTGTTATAAAACAAAGTTTATTCTGTGTTAAAAATTGTGTGCTTTGCCAAATCTTGCACTTAGTGTTCATTACCTGATTCCCTCACCATAACCAAAACCAAAACTAATTATTGAAGCCCCCTCTAAACCCAAACTGAACTGTAAGGCCTATATTTGGCGATGTCCAGGTTTACTGTATCAAATGTATTAAATTGTATAGTAAAATATCATGTTATAGACTATGTAGATGAGGATACCAAATAAAAAGACGAACACAATTTTAATATTTACAAGGTTATCGACTTTACAACATTTACACGAGAAGATGTATTATTATACAAATGATGCACAGGCATGAGTGGATCGGAAAGAATTGGATGCACTCTTTTAACTTTGGAATTGTTTAAACCCAAGAGCGCAGCGAGTGGGTTTTAGACCATTCCAAAGTTAAAAGAGTGCATCCAATTCTTACCGATCCACGAAATATGCCTGTGCAGCATTTGTTTTATAAAATTGGCGCAACAAAAATGTGAAAATCAAACTTTTTCCCAGTAATAGCTAATTGGCTACATTAACCGACGCATGCCTGTAAATTTACCGACGCATGACTGGGGGAAAATTTTGATTTTCACATTTGTTGAATGATATACAAATTTGTATATCAATTTTAAAATTGAATGTTTTTAAATGATATTTTTTTTTTTTTTTTTTTTTTTTTTTTATATATATTTATATATATTTTTTTTTTCATGAGAGAGCCTAAATTTTTGTTGGTATTATTATTTTTTTGTTTCGATCCACAAAATATGCCTGTGCAGCATTTGTTTTATAAAATGAGCGCAACAACTGTGAAAATCAAACTAAAGTGAGCCATGCATCAGTAAAAAACTTTTACACGCTAATTGACCAATCAAATGCAGGGATTCTTCTACCCATTTTATAATGTATTATGATGAAGAAATACGTATGTACATATTTTCACTGTAATTCAATTTAGTTCTAATGATACTTACTCGTTATTAATATACTAAGGAATTAAGTTATTTATATATATATCCGTAAATTAAAGGGAGCGTTGAGTATTGGTATTTTCCGAAGTGCCCCCCAAAAATTAATTGTAACTGATTTGCTTGATTTCAATTCCATGTGAAAGATCATTAAAAAAACATGGGAAATAATAATAATTCCCATTCAAATGCTCTCATTGTTGTGAAATTTGCTTTCAAAATATTATATAAAAGTGATTGACGTCCGGCTATCAGATTTAGAGAACGCTAGCGCGAAGCGCTAGCGTTCTGGGTCCTTCTAATACGGGACTGAAAATGAATATTGTTTGCGCACGCTAATTGTGGTTGCAAACCGCGCATACAAGTATCGCAAGCGCCGTTCGCCGTTCGCATCGGCGCCCATCGCGATCATCTTCCGTTCAAAATCTGTTCGGAGTCGCGCTAACACACGGAAAGAAGTCGAGGAGGCGCATAAATCAATGATTTTTAGCGGAATGGAGGGGAAAATCATAATTTTAATCCAACCGATAGTTGGATCACATATTGGAGAATGAAGCGGTGGTAAATACCGTATCATATGTATAATTTTAAGCACAATTAGCGTGCACAAAACAATATTCATTTTCAGTCCCGTATCAGGAGAACCTAGAACGCTAGCGCTTCGCGCTAGCGTTCTCTAGAGTTAATTTTACTCTTGAGTTGTAACGGCTCTTTTTGAATGATAACAGGGGTTTTACTTTGTCGTTTGTAATTGTGTATACTTTTCGAGCATGGTGGAGTTATAACTATTAGTTTGTACCGGAATGGTGCAGGTTTTGGTTACTAAAGTTAAGTTTGACCAATACTCAACTATCCCTTTAACTGTTCATCTACATGATTTGCTTACGTATACTATATATGAGGAAATTAGATGCCTGCATAGATTTAAAAAAAAAAAATTACATGGACAAGAGGGTGGGGTACATGACATAGATATGATAACACAATCACAATGCGAGCAAGTAAACAGTGCCGAGCAAGAAGCGATTTATCGACTGAACAGAAAGAATTAATGATATACACGAAACACGTTTTCTAAATTAGAGTTCCCAAGCGTAATATCCATACGATACAATATATACATATTTAGAAAAGTTGCATTACTTTCATGATGACACCAACAATAAGTATATACATGCAGTGTATACATGATTTCGAATAAAAGTTACTGACAATTGTTTTAAATCCGAGGCATATAATTATTTACACTAAAGCAGCAGTATAATATACGGTATTATATTCCACATACTAATAATCTTGCTCTTCGATTGGTCAAAAGATAGTCACGTGATGAAACATAGTTTCGCCCATCATTGATGGGAGAAGAAAACTTCGTTACACTATGTAGATATCTTGGGTGAAAGTGCATTGCACTCACTAGATAATTGGTAACGTACTATCTACACCCCGCGGTTGCATTGAATTGCTGTGGAGAATGTGTATTCAAATTCCGTACTATTCAGCACACCATATAAGTATGACTCCAACACTGCCGTTGACTCTATTTGACGTTTAGACTTTAGAACGTTGACGTTTGAACTGTTTTAGTGTTTCATCATCATTAATTACAATTTGTTTGGAGTCTGACTTGGAGTTGGAGTTCACTTTAATTTTATATAGACCCAAGTGCTAGCCTATGGCCTTAGCTAGCTATGGAATGTTCATGGAGTTAATTATTGGAATAGCATTGTTGGTAAGTAGATCAAAGTCTAGTACTAGGCCAAAACATTAAAAACAGGTCTTTCTCGTAGACCTAGCTACGAGTGAAATGTTTCCAATGTAGAATATAAAGCAAATTATCACCTTTTGGTTTCAGGCGATGGCAAAACCATCACTTCCTCGGCGATCTGAATGTATACGCTATCTTTCCTCAGCTTCGCTTCGGAAAGATAGCTACATCCAGATCGCCTTGGAAGTGATAGTTTTTCCATCAACTTCACCAACGGTAATTATTTGCTTAATATACAGATATAAGTGGTCATAAACGAAATTTCCTTACGTAGAAATAGAAATCATACTTTGTTGGTGCAATTATATATGAACCAGACTCCCATCGTTTATAAGGTAGGAAACTACTGGAAAAATATAAACATATATGGAGTGCTAGTAGCAATACTTGCGATTATAACTATACGTTATAATATCTAGTTATATTACTTACTCAAAAGCTTACGAGTGGGACTAAATCAGTGACGCTGTTATAGTGGGATTAGTAAATATGTATCTCGATTGCAAAATCGCGCTGAATACGAATTATTCCCGATAGTCAGATATGTCCACAAAAGTAGTAATGCGCATGCGCAGAGTTATGCTATAATACTTTATCACCTGACTTAGTAAATACAGTACATGCCGCTGCCGTGTTATATTTTTGGATAGTACATGGCAATATTATACAAATAATACACGGTCTAGAGTGCATTGTGTAAATACATTGCACGCGAGGGCTATGTTAGCTGTGTATTACGCACGAGGCGTAATCCGAGTGCGCATGCGCACAGCTAACATAGCCCGAGAGTGTGATGCATTTACATGATGCACGATAATAAGGCCGTAGTATTATTTGTTTTATAAAACGAGCTCAACCACGGATTGTTTTATTTTGCCAGATTATTGAAGACAGACTTGCCACAATTAGTAACCCTGTCTATCTACTCTCTATAGTGTGAATTTATTAGGAATTTACAAAATGAATCATCACTACATTACTGCATTCACTTCACTGAATTTGACTCAGCAGCTCAGCAGGTCAAATGCAGTTGATTGGAAATTGCCGAATATTTTCCCATAAAAGTGAGAATTATCAAAGAATTGTATGCATTTCCATGCCAAAACTTACCAATATCAAACCACAAACCATATAATTTACGAAACTGCTAAGATTTATTTACTACAGAACAGATAATTTACATTTTACATCTTTTTTTTTCTCCACTTTCGCAAGTTTGTCTTCGTATAACTACGTAAACAAGCATTGTGACGTCACGGGGTTGCACACCTTCGGCACGATGGTTGCGCGGTATCGGCACGGTGGTTGCGCAGTATCGGCACGGTGGTGCAGTTGGTGACAAGTAATCAATTCCCACGTGATCGGTATTAGCCAATCACGTTACTGAATTTACCTGAGCCATTTTATAATACATGGCAATTGGTTATGATACAAAATGTACACATACCGTATTAAACGTGTACATAAAACGGCGTATCGTACCGTGTTACTTGTACATATGCATGTGACACGTATACAATCATTTATCTCGCGGGCTGCGAACGAACGAAAAAAAATAATAACGAAAATCAGCGATTTTCAGTACAATTGGATCAGAAAGTAACCTGGTAAATATAATCGAAGGAAACAATCGACAAATAGTTCTGATAGAAATGCAGTGATCTGAATATGTTGAGATATTTAGTGCTGAGAAAGGCAATCTAAGTACGCCGATCGAGTGTATTGTGTGTGTTGTGTGAATGTGATGTGAAGCGGGTGTTTCTGCAAGCGAGTGAAACGGATTCATTCAATTTGACAGTCAGATGATAAAACAGTTGTTAACTTTGTTGTCGGGGAAAATCACGGAATATTCCTACCCTCGGGATTTCAAATGCTATTTCGTGAAGAAAATAAGTCCCTCCACTTCGTCTCCGGACTTATTTACTCTTCCCTCAATAGCATTTAAAATCCCTCGGGATGTAATATTCCTTGCTATTCCCTCCACCGCCAGTTAACAACAGTATAATAGCCACTGTTCCAATCACACTTGCGCAAACCAGTGGCTTAGCCTGGTCTGGCATCTGCGTAAACCACCTCACGATAATGCCAGGCCGAGGCAAGGCTGAGGCTAAACACATCCATTCGTACTTGCACAAACAGTGGTTCGGCACTAGCTTAAAGCTCCACAAACAAGAAAACTGCCTCAAAATTGGGTTTTACAGTATATAAGGTAGATTTTCATGAAGATTACTAATAAAAACATATTTTTCCTCGTGGGATAACTCAGTAAAATAAAAAAAATCAACTTGTAAATTCACTTTAGTAACCCCCGTAAACAAAAATTGAGTCCGGGCGAAGAAAATGACGTCATCTTTGAGACGTCACAAAGTGACAATCGCAGTTTAGCTCGGTCATAGACGTACACAATACTCACGTTGACACAGAGGTATTTGTTATATTCAATATTTTCAAACATTTGTTTAAAGGGACTTAGTAACATTGTCCAAATCCTCAAAGTAAAATTGTAATTCTAGCGGTTCACTTATACCTTGTTGTATTCGTATTAACAAAAAAAATCATGGGACAGGTTTCGGTTTTTTAAATTTCTATTTTGTTACAAAGATATGTATGAATGAAGTATTCAGATAAGAAAAACTCCGGGCGAGTTTTTCATCCCTGTACAAAGTGAATGCTGTGAGTTAGTGAATATCACCCAATATCACTTTGCATTTTCGCACATTACTTGGCCATGCAATGTCGATTTGACTTGAAATTTTCACACAATACCCTGTGGACATATGAGATAACAACACTATACATTTCATCAACCATTCATCACTTTTTGCACATGTCAACAAAGTTACTAGATCCCTTTAAGTATATATCATGGACGATCTACACTCAGATGTGTTGCTGCATCCTGCTACATTTCATTTCTTAGGCATTTTTAGTTAAGCCTCAATTTCCAAGCAAAAACGAGTTTATTTTACTAGCAAGTCAAAGGCTCTACATGTAAGCTATGCACGTTAACGTTGGACTTCATGTTGCGGTCTTCTTGTGATATCATGACCCGGGTGGCACGTGCGCACATTCGCGCTCCGCTATAAATAACTATTTTAGGAGCATGGAACACCGATGCGAACAAAAGCAAACAAGTTGCATGAAAGTTATCTTTTTTGCCCAACTTGAGGATTTCTTTGAAAACAAGAGTGTGGTTTATCAATATAGGCACATATTTCAAGCTATAAGCTGACTCAAATCCGGGATTTCACTATACCTTTAAACCAGTGCCAAACCAGTGTTAGACGCAAATATGCATGGGGCGTAATTATTTGCTCTGTGTCTACTATGGATGCAGGAGACCGTCAAAAACACGGATATACGTCGTGTAGTAATTCCAATTACTACCCGACGTAAATAATTACGTCGTGTAGTAAATAGAATTACAACACGACGTAATTACGAATTACTGCCCAACAATTTAATGTCATGACGTTAAATGAATTAGTGTCGCTACATCAAATAAGTAAGGTCGTGTAGTAATTCAAATTACTACACGACGTAATTATTTAGGTAGTGTAGTAATTGGAATTACTACACGACGTAATTATTTAGGTAGTGTAGTAATTGGAATTACTACACGACCTTAATTATTTGATGTAGCGACACTAATTCATTTAACGTCATGACATTAAATCGTTGGGCAGTAATTCGTAATTACGTCGTGTAGTAAATGGAATTACTACACGACGTAATTATTTACGTCGTGTAGTAATTGGAATTACTACACGCCGTATATCCGTGTTTTTTACGGTCTCCTGCTTCCATAGTATTCGAGTCCTTTGCTCTAATCTGATACCTCCTCTTCCACATCACGGACAAATGTCATGTGTTGGATGGTTGCATTCTGTGTATAAAAAAGAAGAAACAAACAACCAAATCAAGATTCAGTACAAAACAACCATGTTATATTGCATGTCCACTATAAGAAACTGAATATAAGGTATAATAAAATATGTCTATAGGGATACATATCACTTTTAACTCCCCATACCATACGAGCTGTATTGGACATGTTAACAAATAAAACGATGAACAAGACTCCGCAGAAAAGACCGATATTAAACTATATTGTACATTCTACAATGGCGTAACTATGGGGACACATGGCACACGCAGCACAATAGCTTGACAAAACAATACAAACGATAATGGGTAAATCTGCCCCAACAAATCTAAAAGTACAAAAGGCGCCCCCCCCCCCCTCCCAACCAGTCCGACAACGTACGCCACTGACATTAGTACACGACAAGATGAACATAATTATGATTATGATCTACTCAAACTCACTTCTGAAAAAGGTTCATACACGGACTGCTCTGGAGGTTGCTCCGCCATTGGATTGTGAAAGGCGTGTCTAGCGCGTCCCTCGCCAAGTTCCGCTCGTGTGCTAATTTCGCCCCCGTCCCTTGCCGAACTCGCATCCTCGTATCCATCCTGGTTTGGGTCGGGATCGGCGGGGAAAGCAGCAGCTTCATCCCCGGCACCCTCTGGATGTCGCTCCGCCAAAGGGTTATGGTAGGCGTGGTTGATACCCCCTTCGCCGTCCGCATTAGCCCCCTCTGGCACCTGTTGCATCCTCACGCCAATCCCTCCGTGGTTTCGTGGAGGTACATTCGGTGGGCTGGTCGCATACGGCTCTATGGGAAGTTCAATGAGAGGCATATGCCGTCTACGCCTAAACTTCAGGCAAACGAGGATAGCAAATACCGTCACGATGGCACATACACTGAGGGCGGCAGTGATGATAGTGCTGATATTGATGGCACCGGTACTCTCAGTAGCAATGGTTGTAGTGTCAGTGGGCATGATACTAGCAGTCAGTATAGAGTCAGTAGTTGTTCCATTGACATTAGCTACCACAGAAACAAAGACATTGTTTTAAACATTATTATTACGATAGTCTTTGTTATACATAATGCATCAATTATTGCAATGGATACATGTGAAATGGCAGAAAACTTCAGGACTAATGAAAACAAATATCGCAAAATGGGATTACAAGAATGCATGATATATTCAGTTTTAAATATAACAATCTGAAATCAAGATATAGTTGAGTTTGGTATAGTGGGCGCTGCACACAAAAATTTTGTGTAAGGTAATGGACAACTTAGTGTACAATTTGAGAGAGCATACAATTTGAATGACAGAAAAACATTTCTTTGATCGAAATCGGTTCAGAGACGACTAAAATATCCATTAATGTATTATTGTCAAGACTCAACAAAAACAGGAATAGGAAGCGGCGGGGCGTTATCTCAACGCGTTCCAGAGCAATCAGGGGAATCCTTGAGGGGGGCATAGTGCTCATCCGATCTTAAAGGTTAAGAAAGAAATTATGTGAAAGACAACGATGAGATGGTGGTTTGGGGTTAAACGAAACTTACATTTTTCACAAAGAATAGCAGAAATACTCTCAATGCAGATGCAGTTCAAACACGTTTCTCCATCATAACAGGATTCAACAGGACATCCGGGGGACTCTGTATAGCAAAGACATTGACAGTGTAAATGGTAAACGACTATGGCAATGGGGATAACATTGGTTATTTCGATAATAATTGATATAACCTTGAAATGGGCAATGATAATAATCACTGCAATCTGGATGCATATTCAAAATGGTTAAAATGACAATGGATATAACAGCGACATTGATGAAGGAAAAAACTAATCAATGTCAATGTCATTGATAGTAACAAAGACGATGGCAATGCCTTTGATATTAACAAGGATTAGAGTAATTATTATGTGGATTTTAATGACAATTATTTCATTAACTAAAACACTTACTGAAACCTAAATAATATGATGTTATCGATTGTATAATTAATTGTTTGATGTTATATTCCCCATACTTATATGAAAGCAGTTAGTTCATTCTACATGCTCTAGTGGCGTTAGGTATAATGAAAATAGTATGAACAAGAGAGGATGACGACCGGCAGGTGAAATGTGTTGGAATCATCGTCATCGTAGCAGGTTTTAAAGGGCAATGAAACCCAAGCATAGACCTGACGAGATTAGGAGAATTAATCTCTGAAAGTTAGAGCATAATCGGGCAAGACACAAGAAAACTATGGCTCTTTGAAGATGTCCATTTATTCCTATGGGGAACTCAAATTGGCAATGAACTCTGATAAGTGTGTGGACTACAACTCCCCATATGTGTTGTACACAAAATTTCAATTTTGTTCAACATACACAGATATGTGCCTGATACTGCAGTTAGTCATTGTTGGGTAATATCTTCTTATTTTGCATTACGTTATACATTCTTTCCTTTATTTAATTTCCATTGAATTGATATCAGATCATAATAACACATTACGCGGACAGAATCATTATGAATAGACGAATTTTGGAGAGATCATGCCATCTACACGGCCAATACGGGTATGAATGAGAGCGGTTTTAGTTTAGAGGAAGATTTATTATCAGCACAGGAGCGTCACCGAGCGTTTTGACTCAGCTAGACTCATAGTCTGGGCTAACCAAAAAAATGCTAGCACCAGATAAAACCGTTTCTCATGTGCGGCATTTCATCAGCCCATCGATGGTAGTCATGTGCCACCGGCTGTTTTTGTTGTTTTATTATCCATGAATCCCTCTAGTTTGCTTAGGCAGTCGCTTGGAATTTAAAATTATAGTGTAGTCCGTCAACAGTAATATTACTGTCCTGGATGCAGGACATTATATTAACTGAAATTAAGCAACCTTTTTGTCCTGACTCCTTATATGAATAGAGGGATTGATCGATAATGAAAACAAACAAAAAACATTACACTGTCTCCGGTGGCACCTGACCGTGCAAATATATAAACTTACGTGTGTAGTCTTCTGACAGTGATAACTTGAAATATAAGCCGCGGACATCGTCTACCCCTTCTGTATTTTCGTGCAAGAAACGCATCAGCAATTTGTTCCCGAGAAAATACACCACACCATGGAAAGGGCTAGCTCTCGTAAAGGCTGATGTATCCATGTAGAAAGTAATGTTGCCAACATCAAATTCAATGATGTCTATTTTCATATTCAAAGGCCTAACTAAGGATGATCCTTTATCGAATGTCCACCATGTCTCCAACAAGTCTGCCGAGTACTTGGGGTAGCCCGGAGTTACAAAGGAAAGGGTCTTAAATGGATTGCTGATTGTTGTTGAGATGCCAAAGGACTGAACGGGTCCCACCTCGTCGATCCCTGCATCTGTAAACAAGGGCATTGGTTGCGAGAAGCAATAGATAAGTTCAAATGTCATTATTCGTTACATAGTATGACAAATGCTCAATTATTTTGCAGATCACCTTTTTAACGAAATTACATGTGGTACGTATAAAATAGTACATCAACGTCTAGTGTTACATGTTGTGTTATATGACTTAGTAGAATGCAAGTCATTGATTGGCTCAGCAACATCACGTGATTTTCATAATATTGTGTTATATTACACGGCAGAGCCCACTAATCACCGCATGGCATGCGCAGGCAAGAGAGGTTTTATAACGCACCACAATCAAAGAGAGGGGGTTCTTATATGACGTCAAAATTACTTGTCAACATATACCTTCATAGAGACAATTTTTTATGACAAGTATGACTTTTATAATTACGATATAACAGATGTTACATTTCTTGTCGGGAAAATCGTGGAATGTTCCCTCTGGACCTGAAATGCTATTTCGTAAAAACTAAAAAGCATTTAAAATACCTTCGAGAGAAACATTCTCTGATATTCCCTCCACTACCATTTAACATATGCATATTGTATAATGAACAGACTTACCCACGGCGCTCAATCGGAACACCAATCGATATCTGTAGGTGTCATTAGTACTGCCATCATAGGGGTGTTTGAGGTCGAACCCAATGTGAGTGTTGTCCGAGATACTGAATGCTGGCGATGTATCATTTATGTTTTCTATCGTAGTGTTACGTATGTAGAAAATAGGTGTTTTTTCAGTAAAAGTTCCTTTCCAAATAAACATGTAACCTGCGCAGTCCATTTGCAGGATGTCTAACCTAATGTAACTGCAGCTCTGACAGTAGAAATAGTAATGACACTCAGCATGAAAACCCATAGGCACACCATTAATGTAGAAAGGAGAAGTCAACGTGATATCCTGTAAGTCCTCTACTCTGGCAGGAGCTGCTCCTTTCTCCGGCAACGTGTCGCATACTGGTACAGGTTGTGTTTTCAATGAGGATAGATCTGAAATTGAATTGGATAATTATAACAAAAGACAAACAAAATTAAATGAAAGTACGAGATCCACGTAGAATAATTAAATTATTAATGACTATACCGACATCAGCAACTGTTGAGAATTACCCAAAGGTAGTAATAAAGCCAACATGTAGCCTATGTTTAATAGATAATTATTTATACGATTAACATGGAGACAACATTTAGGATAATTATTCTACGTTTGTATGATTATAGTTCTGAGCAAACGTGATGACCGGTCGCCGTAACAAAATAATCCGCATTCGAATTCATTTATAGTGACTCGTTCAAAATCATTTTTGAGCTTACGAGTTTGCTCGATTGTCATTCGATTTTACGATAATAGCTTATACATCTTTATCGATGGTCATTTATATTGGAATGTTGTTCTGAAAATTTAATTCGCGAAAGGGCAAGCATGCTTTTTTCAATATAAAAATATAAAGGTGTTTCAACTCCGGTCTCGGCTCCGGTTGATCTCGGTCCCGTTATTATACATTAAATTGTTCTCATTACAACCCAGAACGCAGCGGCAGCCAATGCGAACGCGTGTGGGCGCGCAAGTATGCGCGCGTTGGTGCGCAGGACGGAAGCGTGCTGGTGCCATAGAAGTAGTATATAAATAACTAGAAGAGAATCTACGCACTGCGCGCTAATTTTCCCATAGCCCTAACACGCAGCAAACATGGCCGGTTAGGGAAACTTCATGGAATGGCTAACATGGAATGCTGGGTATTCGTAGTCTATGATCTAAGACCCTCGATCGCATACTAAAAATAATCCCACCCCCATAATAGATAGCCGCCAACGAGAGAGATCTGCACAGCAGCAGTGATGGCTGCCAGCCGAGGCCTCGTGAGCAGCGATCACTGATGTTACGCAGACCTCTCTCGTTGGTCGCGCTATGTGCAGCATGCGATCGAGGGTCTCGATCGTAGACTAAACGTTTCCCAGAATCCCATGTTAGCCAGTCCATGAAAGTTTCCCAGATTAGCGCGCAGTATGACACCCCTGGCTGGTGCGGGTTGGTTTGTTTATTCATTCTGTATGGGCTGGTGCACACATTTTACGCGCGGCTACGCTTAATAGACAATGGTAATAAGCGTCTTAGCCTTTTAATCAAAATCGTGTTCATGTGCAGGATTGACAAAATTGAAATAAAAAACTTAATCAATTGCCTAATATCCCGAACTTTTGAGCACTTTGTGTTAGTTATAGGTCGTTGGGGATTAAAATGATATGAGGGATATAAAGCAAATAACCAAATCTCCTTAATCGGGTGATGGATGCAAGCATACGTTGCCTCGGTGATCTGCGAAGGTAACGTTCATGCCTCGGCTACGCCTCGGCATGACAGTACATTCGCAGATCACCTCGGCACGTATAGTTTTGCCATCACCCTCCCAGTCGATGGTTATTTGCTTATATCTAACAAATCTAACATAATTATTGTGATTAATTAATTAATAAATAATGAGATGGATACGATACTAAGTCAAGGGTAAATTTTGAATTGTCCCAAATATTTGTTGTTGCATTACTGTCACATTATCTATGTGCAAATTCGATACACTGTTGTTATTTTATGTTTTAGATATTACAAAACAAATTAATTATAGCAAGCACTATGGGAATGTTTAATGTAATTCTGTTTTAAAATATCTCGTTTTATCAGGGCTTATAAATAGAAAACGACAAATTACCTGAACCTGTGAAATTATCTCGCTGTATCAGATACCTATAGTGATTTCAGAACCCGTAAGAAGGTTAGACTGTATCAAGTTGTGTTCGTAGAAATAACAACGACCGAAAAGTCCTTATAGCTGGTTCAACATTAAACAGATATATTTAAATGCATCACAACTATTTAGAGATTGCAAGTATTTCTTGTAGTTTGTTGTACAGTTTATTGTACGATTATTATTAATTCTATTTTTTATCTTCAATAAACCTTCCATGTTATGAAAGTAAATATGATTGAATACAAATGTTTCAGAATGATTTTCAATTGTAGTTCATATCAGAAGGCACTAAGTAAACAATAATTGATGTTCTGCCTTAAATTGATTATGATAATTCACAAGAATTGTACAAGGATATAGGATTTAAGTTTATAATAACATCCATGAAGTGATATGAGTGTTTTATATCACGATGCCAATCGTCATTTTAAAGGGTAACATCACCCACGAAACAGTATCATTAAAACACAGGTAACATTTTGAATAGTCCATTCCACTATAAAATTCAAATACTCGAACTAAAAACCTCAAAATAATTTATATCTATGGGTCTGCATACGAAGATTTCTAGTCGTGTCCTGTGTGACCAGGCCTTTAGTGGTGGGGTATGTCACAATGTATTTGGTATCTATTTTATATCACACAACCAAAACAAATAAGTGTGTGTTGTTATTTGTTTGGTCGTCACATTTTAGTGTAAACATTCCTTTCAACTTTGAGCCCTTTCACACACCAGCAAATTTGTGATTGCAATCATGATTGTATTAATTGTTTCACTCCAAGTATTTGTATCCGTGTGAACATAACCTATAATCACGTATCGCGAAACTCGAAACCTGGTCCAGAGGTGCTTTCTAATCATGATTCACTCAAATCGCAGTGCGAATCTCATAGACCGACATGTTTTCCAAACAAACAACCATGAACGAATGACTTAACAACTGAAATACCAGACTCCTCAAATCATTTTCATGCTCTTATCGCCTATAAGTCATCGACAACATATATTTTGTTATCACTAGCGAGAGAACCAAATTAAATCCCACATTATCCTACGTAATGTTGTTTTCAAATGTCCTCCCGGCCGGTGAGCGGACTAAAATCCCCTCAATTCTTTGTTCTGGAGTTCGAGTAGCGTAACTTAACCCCTGTCATGCCTGTCACGTTAAGTTTGGTTATTTTGCAATAATACATGTAATGAAGACATTTTAGATTAGTTGCCACAATGGCAATCTCCGGTAACGCATAGTATTGTTGTAAGCATTGTATTTGCCAAATTTGTTCAATTAAAGGTGTTTGTGTTCGTCATTCAAAGGTATTTTTCAGTGATATTAACAAACAATTGAAGTCTCAAATGTCACGTTTTGAAAAACCGTATAACTCAAGGATTTTGTAAAAGTAAACAGATTACTTTAACTGTATCAATAAATCAACAACAAACAATACGGTTGTTATGTTACAAACCTGCACTTGTCAAACGAATCTTCATCATAGCATCAGGCAAATCCGGTACTTGTCCATAGTAGTCGACTTGAATGTCCCAATTGAGCACATACCATTCCACAGGCGTGAAGGGTTTAACAGCATTGCGTATGCAAACTGTTTGTATGCATAAGCTATTGTTTTCAGTTCTTATATCTAGTAATTCAATTTTGGGAAGGGATCGGGAAACGTAATGCCTAAACATTCGCCATGATAACTGTCGGCCTGCCCTTGCAGCATAAGACAGGGAATGGGACGTTAAAATCGTCGCCTCGACATGAGATTTCAAACCAATAAACCCTCCACTTAGATCGAATGTTTGGTTCGGAGCCGCCTCTGAGGAAGGAGATAAAAGAATATATTTAGAGAGTTAAAGGTTTAGTTCAGTTTTAGTATAGATGGCGCTTTAATAAATAATGTGTGTGTGTGAGGTAATGAAAAATGTTTACATTTGACAAACATGTACAATGTTACTGACATATTCAACTTTGATCACAATTTATTCAGAAACGGCTGAAATTTCAATTTATATCGGACTGGAATTTTATTTCAGAATTTGAGAAAATATTCATAAATTCTAAAAATATATATCATTTCAAAATGGTTTATAAAAACTCTATTGAATAATTATTTTTAACAAACATCGCATTCACGTAATTTTATTTTACATAGGTCGAAATAGAAGGTGTCTGTAGAGCGCCCTTTTGTGTCGACAGCTGATTTATTAATTAATTGATTATTAGTTAGAGTTTGTATGGGTAACTTATGAGCTTTAGTTACTAAAATTATGTAAAACCAAAAGTAAACAATCCATTTCAGTCGTATCATGTAAGGTACTTTGTAATGGTAATATTGATATTAGCAACATTTGTTTAATAGTAATATTAATGTAGTAATATAAATAATAATATCAATGTAATAATTCTAAAAAATTCAAGTTGTTTAATGATAATACGTAACAATACTAATTACATTCCCTTATTTAATTTTCTCAGAACATAATATAACAACATATTGATTTACAATTGAGTACAGTACACAATATAATAGAACAAAATGGGCTTATACAGCAATTTAATATATCATACAATAACATAATTATATCAATACATTTTAAGCAAACAAAATAATAAGCAATACTTTTTCCTTCTCTTCTTTTTTTATATTATGGACTAACAAATATTTTAAAAGGTTCGTCCGTTAAATTTTACCATTTTTTCTGTGAATTTAAAGGGGTAGTAGTACAGTTCTGGTGAAGTGAGCTTTATTTACCGATACTGCACAATAACAATAAAAACAAAATAGTTGTAACTCCATCATGCTCAAAAGGCATATAAATTACAAATAACCTAGTAAAAAGCTTGTTATCATTCAAAAAGATCCATTATATTAACACGAAAGGGTGCTCTCTAAAAATGCATTCGTTTCACCCATGTGTATACAAAATTATTCCTGTGATATTTGGTTGAAATAGTGATTGAATAAAAAGATCATCAACAGCTATTCAAAAACCTCTTTTGACAATTTTTAAAAAAGGGTAAGCATTCTTTTTTTTTTGGTCATGGAATAATCTGGGCCTGAGATTTATTCTGATCGGATGTTTATTGATATTTAACTTGATTCTGAACCGATTTTAATCAAATAAAGTGTATTCTGAGATTAAAATTAAATGCGATTTCATAAAATTACGGTGCAATGGGTGCGGACACCTTTTGTTAAAGGGACATAGTAACATTGTCCAAATCCTCAAAATAAAATTTTCATTCTAGCGGTTCTCTCATACCTTGTTGTATTCGTATTAACAATAAAATCATGGGACAGGTTTCGGTTTTTCAAATTTCCCTTTTGTTACAAAGATATGTACGATCGAAGTATTCAGATAAGAAAAACTCTTCCGGAGTTTTTCTTACTGTGTACAAAGTGAGTGCAGTGAGTTAGTAATAATCACTTTGCATTTTTGCTCATAACTTGGCCATGCAATGTCCATTTGACTTGAAATCTTCACACAATACCCTGTGGACATATGATATAACAACAATATACATTGCATCAACCATTCATCACTTTTTTGCACATGTCAACAAACTTACTAGATCCCTTTAATATGCATTCGACTGAATAGCCAAAGCTCCGCCTTTGAGCGGGACGTAGTAAGGTGATGTGACATGTAGGAGGCCCATAATTACCATGGTTTCATTAAATGAATCGCTCCGATCCACAGATCGTGTGTGAGAATGTAATCGTGCGTTTAACTCTGTTTTGTGCAAGGTAGTGAGAGGGAAACGGGCTAAGATTTTGGGTTGGGGTTATTTTTCTAGGAGGTTACTACCCATTTATGTGTACACGCTATCTGCATGATCTGTGCTACGCCACTGTCAGACTGTCTACTTTGTTACG
Source organism: Echinarachnius parma (assembly GCA_037951105.1). Taxonomy (NCBI): domain Eukaryota; kingdom Metazoa; phylum Echinodermata; class Echinoidea; order Clypeasteroida; family Echinarachniidae; genus Echinarachnius; species Echinarachnius parma. The sequence goes on along the minus strand of JBAMJV010001184.1, from coordinate 66,806 downwards.
ACAAAGGCGGAGCTTTGGCTATTCAGTCGAATGCACATTAACAAAGGCGCATCAAGTGCACCGTAATTCTATGGCAAGTCGTTCGGGTCATTCTTTAGCCAATAGGTCAGTCAAAATTGAAGTAAAGTGAACCCTGACATGGTGTCACTCACAGCGCTCTAAAACAAAAACTACACGACCAAAATTAATGTTCTTGATATCTATTTTCATTTGAAAAGACACATTATCCGATGGACCCAGTCATTTCGGTACTTTATTTTGAGAAGTGCACCGTTCCGTTATTTCTGGGCCACCCTGTAATAGGACACTTCTGTAGCGGTTGGGAATCCTTTTCATAACGATTAATTGAAAGACACGAAGGCCACGGAAGACCCAAAGGTCGTGACACTCTTACTACCTCTTCTTGTGCAGTTGCATGTGAGTGTGTTGTAGTACGGCAATGCATTGTTAACGTTTAAGATACTTCCCGAACTAATTAACAAAATCTTTATTTTATTACGCTTTATCCAGTTTCATAGTTTGAAGAAGAAAAAAAAAACCGACACAATATTGCACTACAAGCCTGATGTTTGTTGAAGGCGACAAATCATTTCTTATGAAACCCTTAATTTGTATTTTTCGATTTGTATTCTGGCTTCAAATATTGCTTTAGGAAATCAACTTTTTATCGAACATTTATAATGAGTTGTTCATAATTTCGTTTCCTGTAACAAATTATTAGCTCTTCAATTTGTAATGACATAATATTTATAATATTATTATAAATTGAAACAATCATTATTATAATCATAAACGTTTTTACTGACATACCGAAAATTGAAAATTCCACCGTTGCTCGTGTGTCGGGGCTGTCGTTGCCACAATAGTCGAACCATAGGACCATTTGCCTATCTCCATACATGGGTTCAAACGGTGTATCGAGCTGCGTCAAATAAACGACCGAGGTACGGGCCGGATTAAATTGGCCCACATTCATTATGTTCATGTAGTTGGCTTCCGGAATGTGCAGATCTTTGAAAGTGGCTTTAACGTAATAGGGCGTAAAGTTCCAGTCCGACGGACTGGTTCTTGCGTAAACATCCGTTCTACAATTCGGACAGGACATGGATCCATTTATAACAAGTGTCTCGTTTGGGTTGTCAGAGTCGAGTGTAATCCTGCCGCCACATGTTAAGTCACCATCTAAACAAACAAAAAGAACACACGAAAATTATTATGTCTGTGCTTCACCCTTAAAGGGATCTAGTAACTTTGTTGACATGTGCAAAAAGTGATGAATGGTTGATGCAATGTATATTGTTGTTTAGCTGATATGGCCATTGGGTATTGTGTGCAAAATTGCAAGTTAAATGGACGTTATACAGCCAAGTTATGAGCAGAAATGCAGAGTGATATTCACTACCTCATTGCACTGACTTTGTACACGGTTAACATTATCCAGTGGATAGATAAACATCTCAACTCTTCAGTCATAAATATATTTCTGACGAAAGGGAAATTTCAAAAAAAGGAACCCGTTCCATGCTTCTAGTGTTAATACAAATACAATAAGGTATGAGGAAACCATTAGACTTCTAGTTGAATTTGTTGAGATTTTGATAATATTGCTAGCTCCCTTATTATGGATGGAGTTTTGGTTAATACGTGTTAACCATAATAAGGCCGGGGTAATAATGGCCCGCCCCCACCCCCCCCCCCCCCCCCCTCCGCGATTGTTTGTATTGCTCCAAAACGCGATAAGATGACGCACCGCTGCTTGGTGACCTTTTTTTCTTTTGAAAACAACAAATTTGAAAATCAAACCCACCGTTACGAAGTCACGTGACCTTTCGTTTATGCATGTCAGCCCGAAAATCGCTCAATTTCGTGATTTGTGTACAAAACATATGGAAATATAAGTTTTCGTAATAGGAGGTATATCATTGATTAGTTGGTCTTGTTTACATTTTATATGTTTGTTTTGGGGTTCAAAATAGTCGAATTATAGTTAGAAATAAAATAAACAACCAAAAACAATAAATGTTGCTTGTAAGTATCGGTTTCCATGGTGGTGTAATAATACGTGTGGTTTGCGGTTGCACCATGTGAGATGGGTGGGTTGGTGACTCCTGACGACGGATAGTCAACCTATTCGAAACGTCGAGCCCTCTCCTACCATCCACCTTCTCCTCGCAAAACCAACAGTCCTTTCTAGGACTACCCACAGTCCTTTCTAGGACTACCAACTGTCCTTTTTAGGACTCTGCTAGAAAGAATACCAACAGTCCTTTTCAGGAATTTCCCAGTAGTCCTTTCTAGGACTACCAACAGTTCTTTTTAGAACTACCAACAGTCCGTTCTAGGACTACCAACAGTTCTTTTTAGGACTCTCCTAGAAAGAATACCAACAGTCCTTTTCAGGACTACACCAACATTCCTTTCTAGGACTAACAACAGTCCTTTCTAGGACTACCAACAGTCCTTTCTAGGACTACCATAGTCCTTTTCAGGACTCACCAATCCACCCATCTCACATGGTGCAACCGCAAACCACACGTATTAAAAACAATACAATTTTTTATTAAAAAAATAAAGAAATACATAAGAAATTTGAAAAACAATAGAAAACATAAGGAAGAACCTGGCTTTCCGTATTATTATTCCAAATGCTCTAAAGAATATATGTAGTGAAAACCAGAGTTTAATTATGAAGAATATATGATTTACGGGTAAAAATGTATGACCATAATTATTTGCATTAATTACCATAAATATGCAAAATCATGAATTTTTGGGCCGTGATCTTCAGGGGGGTCATAATGCCCCCCCCCCCCCCCCCGGCCGTAGGAAGACCTCAAATAGCCCGGCCTTTTTAGGGTTAAGTAGTTGTATACGGCTTTGTAAATACATTATTTTTATAATGTGATTTTAATATGTAACTTTATTCTTTCCCAAGTCGAAATTCGAAATCATGCGACATTACTATAGGTCCCATATTGTGGGTTCCCTATGTTCTATGGGTTTTCTAGAATGTTCTATGATGTTATATGGGACCCATAGAAATTTACCAGGTCGAAAGTCCCCAAAAATAAAAATCCATAGAAAGACCCATAGGAATCTGTGATAGACCCATACAAACCCATGTTCCACTTTCCATATTGAAACCCATAGGATCCCTTAGAAACCATTTAGTCTATGGGTGTCGATGAGATTCCTATGGGTATTGGTTCTATGGGAATTTAGACCTGGGTTTAAAGGATACATTTGATTGAATTTTTATTATAGGTTTTCCCGGCCAATTTCCCACATTACGCGCCCAAATTCGTTTTATGTGCATTCAATTTCGTCAAATTGCCGTGGAGGAGTCGTTTTGGTCATTCAAATTCATATTCCGAGCATGCATATTCGTATATGGGCACCCAAATGTCAAATCGCGAACTTCAAATTCGCAAATGGGCATTCGATTTCATCATTGGGCGCTATTTTCAACAAATGGGCATTCAATTTAATACGGCAAGCTTGACAATCGCTCGTTTGTGCATTCAATTTCGTCAATGGGCGACCAATTTCCAGACATGCTCATTCAATTTAAGTTACACAAAAACATCCATACGTATTCACAAATAAACATACTGTATATACATTTATTTATACAACCACACGCACATATAGGCGTACCCAGAGGGGAGGGTTGGGGGTTCAACCCCCCCCCCCCCCCCGGTCTCGACCGTCATTATCGCTGGTCTCGGGCCTCGAAAAGTGCGCATAGCCCTGGTCTCGGCCTCAACAATGTCGACAATTTCCGGCCTCGGCTTTGAAAATTTCCTACGACTACCCCCCCCCCCCCCCCCCCCCCCACACACACACACACACCCCTCACAGGATTCCCAAGCACTGGGTCTTGGTCTTGACCTCGAAAATTGTGGACCGACTACCCCCACCCCCGCTGACAGAACATTTTTCTGAAGAAATAGCCCCCCCCCCCCCCTTGAACAAATCCTGGGTACGCAACTAGTTACGCTCACATAAACACACGCACACACATTCACCTTTTTTTCTTACATAGTCTCAACCATTATTTTATCAGGCTATATTTTTCATTGTTTAGATATACTTTTCAACATTGAATCTTCACTTTTCGATATTCCTCGGTCACATTTGTCTAGATCTGTTTGATGTTCAATTATGTAATCTGTATTTTCTTATTTGTACATTCATTCGTTCATCATTTTGTCTTAACTTTATCGTCATGCGAGTTCATAATGTTATTTCATCACATGATGTTATTTGTCATGTGATCGTTATTGTAACATAATTTGTTTTCACTATTTTGAATATTTATTTCCATCATGTTTTCTATATCATACATGTACCACGATGTTACATAACATGTCCACTGCACATTTTTAATTTGAATGCCAATGTAAGAACTTGTTTGCCCATGCGCGAATTTGAATGACCGAAATGAGACCCGAGACTGCTAGAGATGAAATTGAATGCCCATTGACGAAAATCAGTGCCTGTCGCTTACAATAGAATGGCGCAAGTGTGAAATTGGTCGCTCTGTTACTCAATATGAATGACCAAAAACGATTTTGAATGACGATATGTCGATCCAAGCGTGGATTAGACGAAATTGAATGCTGCTTATATGAAATTGCATGAGAAAATAGCGAAATTGACCGGGAAAACCTATAATAAAACAAACAACCACATCTGAAAATAAATCTGTAATTTGTACTCACTTGTAACTTGCCCGCACAAAGTGACAAGGAAAACAAGAGAAAACGCTCGTAGGCCAAATTGGCCTACTAAAGAAGCCATGGTTGGTATTCAAACCTTCAGATCTGGTAGACGTGACTTCACTATAGATCATTGATTGAGTAGAGGGTGAAAGCAGTAATGCACAGTACTATGTGCGCAAGTGGCTGGCACAGACTGTACCAGGAATCTATAGCGCAATTTAAGGTAGATAGAGCGTTGTTGCCATATCGCTTAACTATCCTAGTGCTGTGCCATGAAATGTACTGAGTTAATGATACATATAATAACATATCCGCAGTAAAGGTCGAGTTAAAAATTATTTACGACCTAGCTGATTCTAATGTGCACGAGAAAAAAAGACTGGTAGATGTCATGGTTTGGTTGGTTGACGTAGCGATGGCGGAAGGACATGGAGAAACGTACCCCCCCCCCCCCCCCCAGCAAAATAATGAATAAAAATAAATGAAATAAATACCAAAAAGAAGAAATACAAACACAAATACATAAACAAATACATATAAATAAAAATGAATAGATAAATAAATAAATAGTAATACAAATTTTAAGAAACCAAACCAATAAGAAACATAAGGGGACAAATAATTGTGCGTACCTCCCCCCCCCCCCCCCCCCCCCCCCAATCACTCCGATTATGGGCGTCGATACTTACGAAATACCTATTCATCAGGGGGATGAATGATTAGACCACGCCCCACCCCCCCTGATGAATGGGTATCAATTACAGATCGACGCCCATGAGTCCGACCATGCTATGCCACTCCTTGTGTGGGATCTGTATAAATACAAAGACAATTGAACGCTTAGAGGCAAGATATATTTAGCGCACCATTCAAACAAGAGCAAACAGGAATATATATAAAGTTAAACAAAATGTTGTAATGTTTGTTTTTCTTCGCCATGGTGAAAAGGGAATTTGTGACAAGGACACCTGGCACAAAAGAGCTAATTTTGGGGGAAACAAATTAGAGTTCTTAAGAGAATAAATTCGTTTTATTTTCTATAATAATAATGAAAATTCCCATGATATGACACTATGTACTGTATTTCGTCATACTTCGTACATGAATGACTTCAGGGGACAGTTCTGGGTGTAATTGGGGAATTTTCGATCACTTGTCCACCGATCCGTGAACCCGTCACGATTAAGCCCCACCCACACGTTTACCAATAATTATTGTTCAATCTACCGTCTCAGCCCGAGTCACGTGGATTACGATTTCGTGTCGGTAATCGACTAAAGCCCTCCATACACAGAGCCGACTCGGCCAAATCCGACTGATTTTGAGTCGGTTCAGCTTAGAATAGCACCCCAAATTTGTCGATCAAGAGCCAGCCGGAAATCATTCGAGGCCGATTCAACATGTTGAATCGGTTCCAACTAAGCGAAACCGACTCTAGAAGCCTGACTAAACAAAAAAAACAGTTACATCGGATCAAGTCGGCTCTGTGCATAGGCGTACCCTGGGGAGGTGGGGGGGGGGGGGGGTTCTACCCTTGTGATTTTTATATTAACAATCTTCCCTTGTGATATTTATATTAACAATCAAAACACGAGTCAGGTTTTTTCTTTAAATTCCAATTTGTTTAAAAGCTACTTACGACTGAAGTGTTTAGATAAGCTGTGTACACAATAAGTGCAATGAGTTAGTCAATATTAATGAGTATTTTTGTTAATTTCTCGGCCCCAAAACATTTAATACACGCGGTATGTTTACACATTTAGTTGTGGACATATCAGATCAGACTAATATACATTGTATTAATCAATCTTTACGGTTTGCACTTGTCAACAAGGTTACTATAGATCCCTTTAAAGGGGTCTAGTAACTTTGCAAAAAGTGATGAGTGGTTGATACAATACGTATTATGATAGGGGTTGTGTGAACATTTCAAGTTAAAAAGACTTTATATGGCCGAGTAATGAGCAAAAATGCAAAGTGACATTCACCAACTCATTGCACTCACTTTTCACACGGTTCTGACGATCCGTTGAATAATTTGACATCTGAAAACTTCAATCGTAGATATCTTTTTAACGAAAGGGAAATTTGAAAAACCGAAACCTGTCCCATGATTGTTTTTGTTGATACGAATACAGCAGGGTATGAGGGAACCGCTAGAATTTCAATTGGATTTTGAGGATGTGGACAATGTTACTGAGTCCCTTTAAATCTCATATAAACCGAACACAAAAAGTAACTTCACCCCTAAGCAATTCCTCATAATTTCATAACCGATTATTGTTTCAAGATGTCATCTTACCACAATATTGGCACAGTTGTTGTGTTCGATATGTGCGAAAATCAGAGATATTCATTAATACGTTATGGGTGAATGAGCACAGATTAAAGACAAAATGGCCCAATTCAAAAGTCACAAGGTATTGCGCGTGTCTGTACATTGTTGTGAATCCGTACGTGTGGCGGAATGCATTGATCATGGTTTATGAAACAATGCTGTTTGATATTCCATTCATTTTAATTTTTTGATGGCACATGTGGTAAAATGCATTAATTGCAATTGTAAAACAGGGCATTTTTTAATTTTCCAACTCTCAATAATTTGTAATGATGATAATACTTATGCGAATTTTAAAATATGACTATTTTGTCGGTAATGTGTGCTCTCTCAACCATGGATTAATGGTTATCTCTTATTTGTACACATTGTTTTCCTAACTACCATATGGATATATTGGCAAGACGAAATATGGAAACGATTCTTGGTTATGAAATTATGGGCAATTGCTTAGGGGTTACTTTTTGTGTTCAGTTTAGTAGTTATCTGCTCATCACTTACAGGGAAATACATTGATGCACATGCCTTTCGTATGTGTGCAATGGACTGGCGCTGTACCAGGAACCTACATCACGATTTTGATTCAGAGATGTTTCACACACGGGCCAATTTGTTATTATTATTATTTTTTTTTTTGTGCTTGTCACGTGATATACGGGAATTATGTACATTTACATAATTCGGAAAAAGTGTAACTGAACGCCCATGTTCACTAATACATTGGTAGGCCATCAATCATCTGATCATGTCATATGAATTAAAGCCTGAGTTGGTGAGATATATTAAAAGCGCTTGATTCGATCAAGAGCAAACACAAACAGTTCATTAAAAATCTGTTGTGTTTGTTTTTCATCGTCATTCATTGTGAAAACAGAACTAATATTTGGGAAACGACAACAACATTGGAAGAGCCAAACTCTAACGCATGTTTTTATATTGTTTATAATAATTGTTTAAATTAAAAACAAATTATTTGCCTTTTCAATGCATGCATTTTGTTGTTTCTGCCGTTTTATTGTATTTCTAAATATCATTTTTGTTCAAATATTTGGACTCCTAAAACAAACACATTAAATGAAAACAAATTGAAATAATCAACGTGTTATCTCTTTTCAGCAAAATTATATAAAAATAATAATAATATCCTCGATTTGTATGGCGCCTATCACGATTGATACTAATCTCTATCTCTGGATATTTGGAAGAATTTATCAACATACCTATGAATTATGTAAAAACATGTATTGTTTGTCAATAACTTTTTTTTGTTTCGATCATTGCATGTAACGCAACACATTTCCTTATGGACAATATAAATCAACTTGAAACTTGAAACTAGCTGTAATGTGTGTACATAATTCGATGGGTGCTGTTATTGCTTTGCAATATATTCTTAGAGCAGATTTTAGTTGATTCTATGGTGTGTGTTGAGTCTTTTACATTATTTTACCTGCTGTGAACACTTTAATCGTAAATATCCTTTGAACGAAATGGAAATTTGAAGAAAGAAAAAAAAAAATCATTTTCGAAGTAAGTTTTGAGGTATGGACAATATGACTGAGTCTCTTTAATGTGTTAAACAAATAAAACTTAGCCCTGAATCGGCTATTTGGCTAAGAAGCAAGTTTCTGTAAATGTGGGTGAGATGGTATTGTTGCTATTATTACTGACACAGTCGATTTTGTTATCTTTGAATTAGTGCCAAGTTATATATATAGATTCTGACTATACGAGCAGTGAAAAGGGTTTCATGGGAATGCTCCCATTAAAGGAGAATTCCGGACGAGTTTTAAAAAAATACAGTATATTGGAAATAAATCTAGGGATGTGCTTGAATATTTTCAGGATTTGACTCTCTTTGGATAGTTTCTAAGAGATTTTTCTAATGTCATTAACTCTGAGGAAATAATTAAATTTACTGCACACAATCATGAGACCCTTACGTAGCACCCTCACTTTGCTCTCTTTCTTGAGTATGCTTGAATCCGGTGCCACTGCATTGTGATCACTGCATGTGTCATTCAAAATAGCCGGTCATGCAGAGCCAGCAAATTCAATAAACACGTTTACATGACTTTGTGTCTATTCAAATTCCAATGAAAGCCAAACGTCTTACAATTTCGGGCAAGCAAGTATTTTCAAACGGTTCAACAATGCAGTAATGCTCTAAGGCACGGTTGAGTGGCGCATCGTGGACTAAACTATTCATGATCGAGCATTGTATTGGTCCGATCAAAAGAACACATTCGCTGCAGTGTAAAAACATAGATAGGCGCATAGTGAGGGTCACACGTCACGAATTGGTGCATTGTGGGATAGAACAAGCTCGCTCGCGAATTTATGTCATTAGATTTTCAAAGCCAATTATAAGAACCCACAATCATACTTTTTTCATACAAAATTGTGTTTATTGACCTAGAATATCTGTCTTTCAATCATTACAAGCTTGAAATCGTGTGGAAGTCCACTTTAAACTGTCTTTGTCATGTTTTTGCCTCGATGGTTGAGCACCGGTCCAGCATTCGAGAAGTTTCGGGTTTGATTCCCGGCGAAAACTCTCCCTACTTTGCTCATTTTCATTCATATCATATAATTCTGGTCTGTTTCATCTATGTTTGCATATCATTACCATTGTGTGACACACACCCACTTGTATGTTCATCGGGTCTTGTACATCACACTCCATTTTTGGCAGCAACCTGTTTTCTCACATTGTTTAACCTGCTAAAAGAAATATCTTTGCTCATTTGTAATCACAAAAGGAACATTGATTACTTTATGCGAAATTGAATGTAAATTAAAATATGAAAGCACCGGCACCACATTTCCATATTATACAGATCAACTGTTTAGTATGAATACAATCCATGCGATATCTTATGACTTATTTGCAATCAAAATTGACGAGAGTTTTATTTACCCCGACCCATGTTGCATCCAATGTCTTCATCCCCATTGAGATCAAAATCATAGTCCACCGGTTTCCCGAAGGCAATGGGTTAATTAATACCTTAAATATAGGTTTTCCCGCTCAATTTGACACTTTTTTCAATTGAAATCATTAAGGGTCATTCAAATTCACGCATTACCGCGTAATCGTTGGTATTGGTCTTTCAAATTCCGAATAAGTGCAAACGAATTCATGCATACGCATACAGTTTCGTGAATAGACACAATAGTTCATTTTTGTGCACTCGAAATCGCAAATGTGTAGTAGCGACAGCGTGAGCTACATGCCATTTTGAATGACCATTGATGAAAAGGTATGCTCTTTGTGCAAATTCACTTGCTCAGACGTGATTTTGAACGACTATCTACGAATTCGAATGCTGATTTGACACGACGATCGCAAATCGCGCGAATTCGTTTGCTCCTTATATCAATTTGATTGTCACAATCGCGAAATTGAGCGGGAAAACCTACACTCGCGCCCACGGGTTTTGTCGCTCCGCTCCATCATCCCCCACTCCTCGAAACTGTTTCTATACTCATTCTGTAATAGTTTTTCTATATTATGTTTTTAATTGTGATTTTGGAAAATACATACATTAATACAAACATAAGTAATTGTATCTAACCACATACAAAATAAGACTTGCAAATGCTCAATATGATACTGGAAGTTAGAGTATAAGTATTATTACACATACATCGAATATGTGGGTATCGATTTTTAGTGATACATGTGTCGTTGAATCGATTGTAATGTTAAGTACGTCACCGGGCAGACCGAACTATAATGATATTGGTTGTTGTTAAAAAATCTTAATGTACCACATAAAACCGGGCTTTCAAACGCTCAATATACCGGAGCAGTATTTCAAGAATATAGTTATTCTAGTATCGATTTCTACTGATAAACATTCGATTTGGTCTGTGATATAATTGATTGTAATGTCTAGGGATACTCGTCGTACAGTTAATATAGACAAACTATTACAGAATGAGTTGCAATCGTAAAAATGTAAAAGTTGCAATTAAACGTTTGTGATATCATTTGTGACTAAATGCGCAAATACGATTGGGTTAAAATGCGCAAATGTTCTAACTATCGATCAATCGTAAGTTGTAATCGATTGCAACGTTTCTGGAATAGTACGGCTTCTTATACGGGCGAATAATCGATATTGGATAGAGCCAAGTAGCTAATTGTTTGATTCTGATTGTGAAAATTCGAAATTTAAAAACAATTAGATTAATATTCATTTATTTGGAAATATTTCATGTTTGCCCCCCCCCCCCCCCCCACATTGACGCCTTGTCGATTTAAATCACTACCTGCTTGGAATCGGAAACAATTTTTTTATTGTTTTAATTTGATATATGACATGCAAACTAAAATAACGTGATTGTAAAGTAAAAAGATAAGTTGCAAATCAAACGCATAGGCGCTCATTGTAATCGATCACGAATGCGTTTATAGATCGATATATAAGATGTACGATTAATTTTTTAAACCTACTTAAATAACAAACAAAATTATAATAAAATTACCCAACAAAAATGAATCAAATGAAAACAAATGATGAGGTATTAAACCTGTCTTTAAAAAAAAGATACAGGTGGAATGATTCGGTTAAATAATTGTTGGTCATTTGTATCCCTTCAACAAAATAATGTAGATTTAAATAGTACTAAATCATATTATTCAACATGAATCGATTAGGAATATTGATTAGAATTCAGAAGATTGGACATATCTGATCATATTAATGCACGTTATTTTGATCAACCATTTGAAATTGTGTGCACATGTCAACAAAGTTACTATTACTAGATCCCTGTAATATGATGATAATAAATACAAATCTCTACTCCCTGGGGAGCATTACTGGAGAGCGCGCGCCCTACTAATAATGCAACTCCGCAACCACACTGACTAAAAGTGAAGCATCATATTGAAAGGAAATATTATCAAGGACAATATAATCGAACTAATTAAATGATCATTTATGAGAGGTACACAAAGTAAATATTTGAAACAAATTGTAAACGTGATCATCTACCTACAAGCAAGCATGTTATCGATAAAACCTTTAATATAGGTTTTTCCCGCTCAATTTGACACTACATGTATTATCAATCGAATTCATTAAGGGGACAGACCCTCTTGCAAGCCAAATTTCAAAAGTTGCGAGGTTATTGTCTTATTATGAAAGAAAATTTCATTTAATAGCATGCCTGAACAAATTAGGGCTTGAAATCTCCTTTTCGTGGAGTTATAGACCTAAAACTAATAAACCATCGTCCAACGTTTAATTGTGCATTGTACGTGTATTCATCCAGTGAGAAAGTTCGTACACGGATTCCACGGAGTACCACAACGCTATGCGTGACTACTTATTTGCGTCACGTAACATTAGCATAATAGTTCATCTTTTCCTATTCCTCTTTTTCTTCCTACGAAATTAAGCACAGCTACTTGTAGCGAGCTAAGACATTTCGTTCGTGAATATTAATACAGATGTCACGCAATTCAAAATAAATAATAGCATAATCGATCATTTGAATTTATGATCGATGACATGTTTGTACAAAGGTTGTCAACAATAACCATTATAGCACCATTATTGGCGGTTCTTTTGAAAAAAAAGAAAAAAATAATTTGTACTAGTCGCAATTATTAAAATTAATTGTAAACAAACCAAATTTCAAAAAGTATTTTACAAAATTCTATTGAGTTTGACTGATAGTGAATAAGATGAATGCTGTTTTAAATTTAATAACGATAACTTTTATGTTTTATTTGTGATACATTATCTGTACGTTTCCGATTTCATGTAAGCTAATTTTATGATTTATTGTACAATTTTGGAAGCCGGGAACATTTATGTGTTGCTGGTCATAATCGAAATGAAAATTAAAAACTAATAAGTAAATGGTGTCGTGGTTCTTGTTTTCCTCAATCTATATTATAGGGTAACAATGTCCTGATCCTCAAAATCCCATTGGAATTCTTGCGATTCTCTCATACCTCGAACCTCTTTGTGTTCATATTAACCCAAAGGCATGTGACAGGATTCGGTTTTTTAAATGTACATTTGTTAAAAAGATATTATGCTTTAAAATATGCATATGTTGAATTATCCACTGGATCGTCTAAACCGTGGACAAAGTGAGTGCAATGAGTTAATGAATATCAATTTGGATTTCTGCTCATTACTCGGCTATATAACATTCATTCAATTTGAAATTTTCACACAAGACCCAGTGAACATATCGGATAATAGTGATATACATTTTTATCAACTATTCATCAATTGTTGCACATGCTATGTTTCATTGATTACAAATTGAGTCGAATTTGGTATGATTGTGAAGTTAATCTTGTACTTTACAAGCCTCGAGCAATTCAGATTTTAAAAATGTATTAAAATATTTTGTTATCGAAATTGAAAACAAAAATCACTCTCAAAACCAAGGCCCAAAGTCCACCGATCTCGCCGCTTAGATCGATGACGTATACTAAGGCCCTGGGTATGGATTCTCTGCTATATCGCGACATTATATTGTTTGCGTGCATCGCTCGCTCGTCCACATCAACCACGTCGCTCGCTCGTTTTTATTCCAATTCTTGTTTCGACTGAATCAACTCGAATGGCGGACGACCTGAATTTATATTTTAGTTTTGAAGTAAAAGATGATCTAGATGAGACAGAGAACAGCTCCTCAATTAGTTCCGATGAGGATGAGGGGGGTTTAGGAGACGTTGCAGAAGATAAGCTTGAGATCGAGCCGATGCCTGTACCGGTTTTGACGATCCAGTGGATAATTCAACAATTTTTGGATTTGCGAGTAATTGGAAAGTAATATTATTTTCATATTGTGCATGATCTCAGTTGTATGTAAAGATATAATTTGGCTAATATTAGGCTTTTTAATGAAACACAGCTTCAACAAAGTTACTAAATCCCTTTAAGGGTCATTCAAATTCACGCATTGGCGCGTAATTGTTGGTATCGGTCTTTCAAATTCCGAATAAGTGCAAACGAATGCATGCATACGCATATATATGCTTTTGTGAATATACACAAGAGTTCACCTGTGACCCCCACCGTCGAACCCCCCAAAACTTGACTGGAATGAGTTTATACTTTTGTACACTAGTTAGAAAATGTAGACTCTAAGCTTTCATATGATATCTAACTAATCAAATTTAGACCAGTATAATCTATTCAAAAACGGGATTAAAAGTAGGAGAGTGAGCAATTGTAGTTTTACCGAATAAGGAGAAAAAAGGCTCTAAGGATTAGGGTCATACAGGCGCGCGGTGCGGAGGAGCTTGTATTACTGCTTATTACTCAACCTTTGCTTCGTTTTAAGACTCCAAATTCTAACAGTCGATAGATGAAAGATTATACTTTCATGTAAAGTAAAGTTCAAAATTGTATAAATTTGTTGCATAATTTATACATTTTAGCTTGTAACACACAAACGTATCTGGATTTGAGGACAGGGTGTCACATTTATGGGCACTCGAATTCGCGAAAGTGCAGTAGCGCCAGCGTAAACTACATGCCATTTTGAATGTCCATTGATGAAAAGGTATGCTCTTTGTGTAAATTATCTTGCTTCTACGTGCTTTTGAACGTTTATTTACAAATTCGAATGCTGCTTTGACATGACGATTGCGAATCGCACAAATTCGTTTGTACCTAATATCAAAGTGAATGTCACAATCGTAAAATTGAGCGGGACAACCTATCTTAATTCTAGGAATACACATGTTACGACAAATAACTCACTCGAAATCAAAATATAGAAAGGTCAATTTTCATATTCCCATATGCACGTGTATAAAGTGGGACAAAGAAACCTGTTTTCCTCGGAAGTTGAAAAAGTGGATTTAGCGCCTTTTGGTTGAAAGCTCTTCCTTGAGTAATGATCGATCGGGTGTGTGAATGTGCGTATAAAACATGCTGTACATATGTTTAATTTAGATTTTATTGGAAGTGTACGTGTGACAACTTACAAATTTGAATTATTTTGTTTGTGAAATTAGTTGACAGTAGACGAAATTGAAGTTGTCATTATCGCATCCTCGGCTCCTCGGGACGAAATTGAACTGCAAATATCTAAAATAGAATGCAAAAGTAATACAACGAATGGGAAAACCTATATTACCGTAAGTAGTACAGCAAACAGTATAATTATCTGCGTCACGTAACATTAGTATAATAGTTCATCTTTCCAGGCCTATTCCGCTTTTTCTTTTTACGAAATTAAGCACAGCTACCTGTAGTGAGCTTAGCCATTTCGTTCGTGAATATTAATACAGAAGTACGAACGCAATTCAAAATAAATAATACCATAATCGATCACTTCAATTTATGATCGATGTCATATTTGTACAAAGGTCGCGTTTCATTATCTCGCAAACAAATACTATGTGTAGCGCCCTCTGTGCCAAAAATCAACCATTCCTTTACGCACAGCTACTTGAAGTGAGCTAAGACATTTCGTTCGTGAATATTAATACAGAAGTATCAACGCAATTCAATAGAAATAATAGCATAATCGATCACTTCAATTTATGATCGATGACATATGTGTACAAAGGTCGTCAAAAATAACCATTATAGCACCATTATTGGCGGTTATTTTAAAAAGGAAAAAAGGATTATTTCAACTAGCTGCAGTTACTAAATAAAAAAATTAAATAAATCGTGCTACAAAAAGTATTTTGCAAGATACTATCAAATTTGACAACCAGTAAGAAAAGATAAATGCTACTTTAACAATAATAACCATAATTATGTGGTTCTAAGGTGTTATATATTCTTTACGTTTACCATTAGGATACATTTTACATTAGTTGGCATTAATGTAATTGTTGGCAATTTTGAAGGCCGGGCACACGTCGGTGTTGCTGGTCAATTAAACGGGTCTAGTGATCTGTTAGGGCTATGTTTTTTGTGTGTCCTCTTCTGAATGAAAACGTCTATCTCTATAGCCTATCCGATAGGCGTCTGAGCTTTCTGGCAAGTACTAATCGCGTTATGGAGACGGAAAACCGGTGATCACGAACCCGATGCGCGGAGCGCATCCGCCTATCATCAGTCATTTACTCATCATTATTCATATTGTATGTGTGATGAGTGTAATTTCATGCATGATTCATAAGCCTTGCCTTATTTGGTGATCGACTCCTTTTATTCAACCAATCAAATCATATGATGTTACCAATGAGGTAACAGAGTCGCTGTGTGAAAAAAAATGTTCACGTTCATGACTGACGATAGGCTTCGCGCTGCACGCTCAAACTCGGCATATCGCGGTTAGTACACTGCCGGTAGAACCTGCCAGACAGCACGATGCCTATCGATAGGCTACTATCTCTAGGGTAGTTCCGTTAGTGTTTCACCCAGTTGTCCATTATCTCACCAAAAAAAAAAGGATTATGTGTAGCGCGCTCTCTACCAAAACTCAACTGTCCCTATAACTCTAAGTTGGACTAAGAAACTATAGAAAGCCATTAGTTCATTTAAACAATTGTTGTAAAAGTCCTGTTCCAAAGGCATAACATGTTGATTGAAATAATAATAATAATAACGCACGTATATAGCGCCTATTGCAGAACAGCTTCTAAGCGCGTATTATGACCCCTGGTCATATGGTACAGTTCAGACCCGCACAATTAGCTTGTACACATTCTCAACTCCCCGGGGAGCATACTAGCGGCGGGCAACCATATAGGTGCACCAAGTTAATTGTCACCAGACCAGGTGCCCATTCATACACCTGGGTAGAGAGCAGCAATGTGGATTAAATGTCTTGCTGAAGGACAAACGGAGTGGGCAGTGAAAGCATTAATATTTTCTATTGTAAAGGGGATTTCATGTTTTTGATGTAAAATTTATGAAAAGTCTAAAACACTTGCATTTTTTGCTTTTGATGTTTTTATTTTAATGCTAGAAATGGCTTTCTATAATAGTTAAGTCTAACTTAGAGTTAAGTTCAACTTAGTCAACAATGTCAACAATTTGTTTAAAGGGATCTAGTAACTTTGTTGACATGTGCAAAAAGTGATGAAGGGTTGATGCAATGTATATTGTTGTTATCTCATATGCAATACGGGGTATTGTGTGAAAATTTCAAGTCAAATGGACATTGCATGGCAAAGTAATGAGCGAAAATGCAAAGTGATAATTCACTAACTCACTGCACGAGTGCACTCACTTTGTACACGGTAAGAAAAACTCCGGGAGAGTTTTTCATATCTGAATACTTCAATCGTACATATCTTTGTAACGAAAGGGAAATTTGAAAAACCGAGACCTGTCCCATGATTTTATTGTTAATACGAATACAACAAGGTATGATGGAACCGCTAGAGTTAACATTTTATTTTGAGGATTTGGACAATGTTACTAAGACCCTTTAACGCGGAGTAAAACAAAAAAAAAATGCATCCTACGATGTTTTACTTGTCGTAAGCCCGGATACACATCGTATAGAGTATCGCACGGGCACCGCAAGGGCATCGCATGGGCACAGCACGGACATTGCAACCTATATTTTCTTCGAATATCGTATACTTTTGAGACTGAACATTTGGCCACTCAAATTGTGCGGGTATTCTCAATATAATTTAATTTTGGTCTTGTTTATTTAAGGGAAACAGAATGAAACGTGTTTATAAAAAAGATACACATTATATATTTTTTTTAAAGGATCAATTAATTTGAGTAGAAATAAATAAGACTAAAGAATGAAGAAAATGAAAAAAGATTGGCGTAAATATTCAAAATGAATGAAGAACGCCAATAAACTTAAAACAACACCAACAACAACAACAGTACCGTGAGGCATCCGTGTGGGCACTCAGTTTGTGTTCACGGGAGCCGTGCGATTTATGTTTCATTTTAAGACAAAGGTCATCGTGCCCCAGAGAATATGTGACCGCTACTCCACAAATACCACATACATCGTACGATATCACAATTTCACAAAATCGTAGAAAATCCACCGTAGAGAAAAACAAATCGTACGACGCCCGGATCATTTGTGACCTAGGCAATTATCAAGTCTTGACATAATTAAAGCGTGCACACCAGTGTTTGCAGCTGAGTCACATAATGTAGATGCCTCCCGATTTCGTAAATGTTTCGAATCTGGAAGTAAACATAATTGCAGGTGTTTTTTGTTTTACTTGAGACTCAATCCTCTTTGTTTCGTTGAAAATTTCACCTGATGGAGAGGCTGCTATCCGAGAGTCACCAACGATTATAGATTTTCCTTGATCTTTGCTTGATTATTATATGATAAACTGATGAAAGCTCTGTTTTAAATGTTGAATTTCAAACGTAATCGATTGATATTCCGTCCTTTATTTATTTTGTTTTTCATTGACGCGTTGTCGATAAAAATCACTACCTGCATAACATACATAATAATTATAATGTATATCAGAACAAATGCGTAATCCGAATCATTCATTGTTCAATCACCACTTTACGACATGATCTAGATATGCAACGCTTGTTGATAACGTTTACTGTTTGTAGCTGTATACTAAATATTTAGAGTTTTACTTTTTACTCAAACACGGTAGCTTGTTCGATTCTGACAAATGACTAGTGCCTGTTCATGATCGATCTTACCCGCTTAATGATCGATCACACAAATGATGGATTACTATATCAATTACATTTCCATCGGTATATCGGATAATTAACAGAAATGTGAACAAACAAATTAACAAAAAAATACCGACGTATAACCATCTTATATACTTAGTAAATTTGTTACAATTAGGTAGCAATTCAGGTATTTGTTTTGTGTAAAGTTCATTTAAAAACGAAAAAAATCTTTGGCAGGCTAGCTCAAATTGTGAGTCAAGCCCAATTTGTAAATTGTAATAATAATCGAGATATGTGCATGTAATGTGGACCCGACTGCCATGACTGCATGCAGCTTTGTGTTTAGTCGAGATTAAAGGGATAGTTGAATTTTGGTAGAGAGGGCGCTAGACTACTTATTTTGTTTGTGAGGTAATGGAAAACTGAGTGTAAAATTTGAAAGAGCATAATATTTAAATAATAAAATCATCTTTGTTTGATCAGAGACGGCTGAAATATCGTTTTGAGAGAGTAGAACTGACATCCACTCTATGAACATTTGCGTGTAGATCGCGGTTCGAGCTAGAGCTACATGAGCGCAAAGCCCGGCTCTTACGTCACGCACAGAGCCACTTTGCTGTGCCGATTTCATAGTAAATTAGGAGAGGGTCAATTCACTAAAGTTTTATTTTCATAAAACATGTTAACTGCACAAATTGCTTTAATAACTCATTCTATCATAAAATAAACTATAATAACTTGATTTTATTCCCTTTGAATTTCTCCTTTAATAATTGTGTTTACGCATATATGTCGAAAAATGATTATTGTAATTTAACGGGCAGATTTATATTGCTGTCCTCATGATTTGTTAATTAGTGTTAGAAGTTCTTGATTTGTTAGGTAGTGTTTATTACAGTATTCATGAATTGTTAATTGTTCAGTTTTGGTAGAGAGGGCGATGCACATCACAATTTTTTGTGAGGTAATGAAAAAATGAGTGTCGAATTTGAGAGAACATGCAATTTTGTTGTGAAATATCAATAAATATATCTGATCTTATAATTAGTTGGGGCCCAAATAATTAGATTAATTTTTAAAAAAAATTTTAAAATGCGTAGGCCTAAACTTTTTGAGAAATTTTCAAAAGCATTTTTTTAAATAGTTGTTGATGATCTGTCTATTCATCATGATTTAAATAAAACATCACATGCATAATTTTGGTACGAAAAATGGTTAAAACCAATGCCTTTTTAGAGAGCGGCCTCTTGTGTTTTAATGGCTTTTTAAAAAATGATAATGGGCTTTTTACTTATTCATTTGTAATGTTGTATACCTTTCGAGCATGGTGGATTAATAACTATTAGTTTATAATGTTACTGTACAGGTAGGCCTTATCAAAACTGTACTACCACTTTAATGAGCGTAATATTAGTATTAGCCACTAGAATTGGGACGTAAGGCTTTTGGCAACAGTTATTCAGTTAAAGGAGGGGGGAAATCCCGGCTTTGATTCAGGTTTATAGCTTTAAATGTGTGCCTTTATTGATATACCACACTCTTTTTTTTTCAAAGAAATCCTTAAGTTGAGAAAAAAAGGTAAATTTCATGCAACTTTTTTGCTTTATTTCGCATCGGCGTTCCATGCTCCTAAAACAAGTCATTTATAGCGGAGCGGGAATGTGCGCACGTGTCACCTGATTCGTGACATCACATGCAGACCGCAACGCGGAGGAATGTGCATTGTTTACATGCAGAGCCTATGACTTGCTAGTAAAACAAGCTCGTTTTTGCTTGTAAATTGAGGTTTTAATGAAAATGCTTAAGAATTGCTAAGAAATGAATTGTAGCCGGATGCAGCTACACATGTGAGTGTATATCGTCCATGATATAAACCTCAACAAATGTTTGCAAATATTGAAACAAATGGAAATAATATCTCTGTGTCAACGTGAGTATTGCACTCAGCGTGTACGTCTATGACCGAGCTAAACTGCGATTGCCTGCAGGTGACGTCACAAAGATGACGTCATTTTTTGTTCGCCCGGGACTCAGTTTTTGTACGGGGGCTCCGAAAGTGAATTTACAAGTTGATTTTTTTTTATTTTACCGGGTTTTCCCACGAGGAAAATATGTTTGTATTAGTAATCTTCATGAAAATCTACCTTAGATACAGTAAAACCAAATTTTGAGGCAGTTTTCTTGTCACAATACCTTTAACATGTTCCAAGCTCTGGCATTCCAGTGGTTGCAATTTCCTTACTTTTCATATGTATTTGATTTGCCGAATAAATAATAATAATAATAATAATAATAATATAAATAATAATAATAATAATAATAATAATATAAATAATAATAATAATAATAATAATAATAATATAAATAATAATAATAATAATAATAATAATAATAATAATAATAATATAAATAATACTAATTTTAATTTCAGGCCAAGAACTACTTCCGTTGATTTTATCTACGGTTATAGGGCAATTCCACGGTAACGGAAGGACATTCAGACGCAATTTTTGAAATTAAATCAAATAATTCCAGAATCCTGCTTATGATTCATCATTGTAAATTACATTTCTGAGACTCTTGGTGGGACACCTTTGATTTCCTATTTTTTAATTGTTTTTGTTTACATTACGTTTATTAGATATGGACACTTATGAGGCCGGTAACGGAAGGACGGCAAAATGGACATGGATTTTCAAGTCCTTTAGTTATGATCCAATCTCTGTGAAGTTAAAAGGACTATCATGTTATATTGGCTCATATATAGTCCATTCCCTAATGTTCTAAGAGTATTACAACACTTATTTGAAGAAAAAAATGTCTATTGGTATATTAATTACAAAAAGTTAATTGCTTCACTGTTCGGTAACGGAAGGACAGTAACGGAAGGACAGAGTGTTGTATTCATTACAAATATAGTTTAGGGCTCTCAAAAGGCTAGATTTTTAATCTGAACACATAATGTGATATTCAGTCATCCAATTTGGTACCTTAAAACAGAAAAATACTAGAAAGGAATGCAACAAATGAAGAAAATCTAGAAATAGGCACTGTGTAGTCCCATGTGTATAGGTTCATGTATGGTGTCTGTTTCTCCTCAGGAGACGCCCAATATTTTTTTTGTTAATCATCTAAACTGAAAGATATCATTATGTGATCATGATTTATGAAAAAATAATCCAGAATAAATAAACAAGATCAAAAATAATCCTCATTGGATTTTTCAACTTTTGGCTCATTTGGCGTGGAATTGCCGTATAGCATAATATGAACAGATTAAGATGCAATATCGGCTCCACTCACGATGTAGAGCTGGCCTGCCAAAAATAGGGTTGTTTTCAAAAGAAATATTTACAATTTACGATACCGTGCTAAGCATAGCTACCTATTTATAACAATATTTACAAAATATGTAAGATGGTTACACCTTCTTTAGATTGTACTATTGAACATATACAAAAAAAGAATCCAGTTTAACTACAAAAATGTATATATTATAATTATTAATGTTCGACAACATTTGTTTTGATTTGTGTTTGTCTACATTTTGTGTAAATTATACGATATACGAAAAGAAAGAATCTTAATTTATGACGATCTATGCATTTAGTTGATCGATCATGAATCGGGTACGATCATGACAAGGAACTTCTTCAAGGGACAGTCCCTCTTTCACAAAACGTCTGAACAGTTTCCAGTTGATGGATGGGGATGAATGAAACACACACAAAAAAAATCAGATCGAACAGCCCTATAATTTGGATTCTATGAATGAAAAATTAATGCGTCCCTCCATCAGACTATATATCGGTCAATAAAAGAGTTTAACTGAGTTAGCATAATATTACAACTATGCTGTACTTATTCTTATAAAGGTATTGTGAAGCCGACATTTGTAAAGGTATGTCACGGAAAAAATCTCAAAAATGAAGAATATGTAATTACATGTAGTCAGTTTAAGCGAGGTTTGGTTATTTTGCCTAGTGTGCGGTCATGCTATTCTTATGTGTGTGCGGGTCACGTAGCTAGCGCGGGTCACGTTGGCTTGGTACGAACAGTCACGTCACGTTCACGTCACGTCACGTGAAGGTTCTGTACCTTTTGTGAAACAGGTCACCCAAATCTACGAAGTGTTGGGTTACGTGACCCAACAGTTTGTAGATATACTATATGCAATTCATGAAAGCTCACGTAAATTGGCGCTTGCGTAAAACAAATTAATGTAAATTGTCGTTGAGAAGAGACTAATTCTCGGTAAATCTAATCGTGAACGAACCCGTCCTACCTATACTGTAAATACCAATTATAGGCATACACAGGCCTGGGGGCAGGGGGATGGACACCCCCTACCCCCATCCCCACCCCCTTACATAATTCAAGAAATGTCTTGGTCTCGGCCTCGAAATTTGTGACCGGTCCTGGTCTCGTCCTCGGCTGCGGTCATTTTCTACGGACACCCCCTACCCACACTTCCCCCGCTTACTTCAATTTGTCTGACGAAATATCCCCCCCCCCCCCCCCTACACCCACCCCTTGAAAAAATCCTGGGTACGCCACTGCCTACAAGTAGCTAGTTCGAATGTCAAATACATTAATTGATTTATTTAATATTGATTGGTTGGTGTGATTGTTTCATTATAATGATTGACTGATTAATTGATAGATTGACTCGATTCAATAACCATAAATAAACACTATTAATCAAATCATTGTTTTATTACTTTTAAACTCACAATTGATCACTGCAACTCACTCACTCACTCACTCACTCACTCACTCACTTTCACAGGCATGCACATACAACGCCGTTAAGGGCCAGTACGCTCAGACGTCGAGCACGGGAACTTCAGGCGTATGCGAACTGAATTGTCCGCTGCGTGTAGCAATTCAGCTGGAAATCAACATTTGCCAAAATCCACGCACGACACGTCTTTAGAAATACTCCAATAACA
The DNA here is from genome assembly GCA_037951105.1 of Echinarachnius parma. Classification (NCBI taxonomy): domain Eukaryota; kingdom Metazoa; phylum Echinodermata; class Echinoidea; order Clypeasteroida; family Echinarachniidae; genus Echinarachnius; species Echinarachnius parma. The sequence goes on along the minus strand of JBAMJV010001184.1, from coordinate 43,210 downwards.
AGACAAATAATGCAAGTGGTATGGTTGTACATTACCTAAATGACAGAACTGCATATTATCGTCTCAGATTACTCTGAATTATGCACGTACATATTATAAACATAATGATTGAAAAGATTTGATAAGGGGGTATCGGCATTTTCGTCGACATTTTTAAATCTCTTTGTGCGTGTATGTCTATAGTCTTAGTAACAAGCGTTTGCAATTTAAAAAATCTTGATTAAACGCTCACGTCACGATTTGGTTAACGCGACACTTCGAGTTTTACCGGCATGGAAAACGACAAATTGTTGGGTCACTTTACCCTACACTTCGTAGATTTGGGTGACCTGTTTCACAAAAGGTACAGAACCGTTTACGTGACGTTAACGTGAACGTGACGTGACTGTTCGTACCAAGCCGGTCACGTTGGGGTCACGCATAGCGTAATGTGGAATCCATATACGAACTTCCTCACTGGGTGAATATACGTATAATGCACAATTGTTTGTTGGACGACGGTTTATTAGATTTAGGTCTATAACTCCACGAAAAAGAGATTTCAAGCCCTAATTTTTAATAATCAGGCATGCTATTAAATGACATTTTCTTTCATATAAGACAATAACCTCGCAAATTTTGAAATTTGGCTTGCAAAAGAGGGAATGTCCCTTTAAGGGTATACAATTGCACACCCCCCTAGCATTTCAAAAGTATATGGCCGATTCAATTCAAATTCACAATATTGATGATCTAATAATGATTGACAAGTGAACAAATGTCAAAGCAATCCAAAGACGGAAACTCACGATATCGGCGTCGACATCCGATGCGACGATGTGGCTACAATCGTACAAGCAATTATGATCGATCACAAACAATAATAACATGTGATCGATCGATTACAAATTTGTCTTCTTATTATTCGTTTTTCCATTATTTGTTATCTTATTAATGATTAAATATAAATGAACCAACAAAAGTTCATGTCAATCGGCAATCAGTGTTATAGTGCACTGGTTCATAACTTTATGAACCAGTGCACTATAACACTGATTGCCCATTGAAGTAAAAATCATTGGGATGGGCATATCTCAGCCAATACGTAACACATTAAATTGACTTTCGGTATTTGGACATTGTTATTGATGCGCTTACGGAAAATGGAGTTCAAATTCTAAAATTCGAAAAAAAAAAGTGTTTTTATGACGTCATGGCTTCTGTACTCTATTGATATCGGTATAAATCGTACCCGATTCATGATCGATCAACTAAATGCATATATCGTTATAATTTAAGATTCTTTTCATCGGTATATTCAATAATTTACACAAAATGTGAACAAATACAAATTGAAACGAATGTTGGCATACATTTCTAACTTAATAAACATTCATAGTTAGCTAGATACATTTTGTTGTTGTAATGTTCAATAGTACAACTACAATCTAATTAAGGTGTCATGACATGTAACCATCGTACATATTTTGTAATTTTTCTATACTAAGGTAGCTGTAATAGTGTTGTGCTTTTATACCTGTAATGCATAATCACAAGCATTATTGAAACATGTATTACCTCGTCTTCCCACTAAATTTAGAACTTCCCTTCTATCCTAAGAATTAAGGAAGAGAAAATAATAAGACGCTTACGATTAGGAGTAATATGTTTGAATTATGACTCGTATAGACTGGGCTTTCATGAGAATGTTTTTTGTGAGAGATGTCAGGTAATAGAAACTACATCATTTTGTTAGTAGTATGCCCACAATATATGATAGAAAGAGCCATGCTCATAATTGAAACGGGTATAAATGAAGGAGAAGAGATAATGGAATTGTTAAAAAGTGGTGATATTACTACACAAAGAGCGCTCGTTTTGTAGGCTTTTGAATAAATTATGTTATGTATATGGATCATAAATAGTAGGAGTGAGTATTGTAAAGTTTTGATGGACTTGTCGCTATAATTTAATTAATCTAATAATACACTGTCGAGTGTTGTATAATAATGCGTTTGTATGTTAATGTTGATGCCAAGCTACACATCAGTGGCGGGAGTCATACATAGTAAGAGTGAGCATTGTAAAGTTTTGTTTGACTATGTATTGTCGCTACATTGTAATTAATCTAATGATACAGTGTTGAGTTTTGTATATTTATGTCAATAACCTTTTTGTTGATGCAAAATATACACATCTGTGGCGGGAGTCCGTATGTGAGAATATAGCATCGAAATGAGTAGGCGTGTATATTGTATTATTTTGTTTGTCGTGTCGCTACATGTTTTTTGTATAATTTAGTTAATATCATAAAATATTGTCGAGTATGTATGTTGATGCCAAGCTACACATCAGTGGCGGGAGTCCCAATGTGAGAGCAGGGATCATAAATAGTAGGAGTGAGCATTGTAAAGTTTTGTTTGACTATGTCTTGTCGCTATAATTTAATTAATCTAATGATACAGTGTTGAGTTTCGTATATTAATGTTAATAACCATACACATCTGTGGCGGGAGTCCCTATGTGAGAATAGCATCAAAATGAGTAGGCGTGTATATTGTATTATTTTGCTTTTCGTGTCGCTACATGTTTTTTTTAATAATTTTGTTAATATCATAACATATTGTCAAGGGTTGAAGCAAAGCTACCCTGCAAGCTGCACATCAGTGGCGGGAGTCCCAATGTGAGAGCAGGCACCAGAAATAGTAGGAGTGATTTGTGTTTATTTTGTAGTGTATTATGATTATCTCAGTTTGTAAGTGAAGTGAAAAAAAAAAGACAAAGTAACCATGTATTATGTCTCTGCACTAACATGCACAAAATAAGCCCACGAAATGTTTGCGCTAATTTGTTTAATGATTAGTTTATTAATATGAAGAAGAAAAAGAAAACGCATATCGCGATAATTCATTAGTATAGCTTTAAAATAGGGTTTATTATGAATATATATGTTTCGCTCGGTTGCGCATTGTTATTTTAATATTATAATTAAGTGTTGGATGCCCACCCCCACATACCTAGTGGCGGGATTCCCAATGTGAGAGGTGGGCTTTGTTATTGAAATAAGGAAAATTGTTATATTATAGATATATAAAAGTAATATTCATAATATAGGTAGGACAAACAAAATATCGCGATAGTTTTAGCGGTGCCATAGAAATAATTTGTTGATGATATATAAAATTGTATACTAATTTTTAAATATGTGAAGAAGAAATAAATAGAAAAGCAATTGGCAACAATAGTCAGATTTGACTGATTGCCACCAAACTCAACAACAACAACAACAACAACAACATCTTGTATATATTACGTAATAATTATTTCAAAGAAAGTAGTTTTTTGGAGGCCAGCTCAAAATCGTGAGTGAAGCCGAAAGTTACCGAAATGACATTCTGACCTAATCTTCAAGCGCGGCAGTATAGCTTCTAGAAGAAGTCAACAGAAGCAGTTACAGGGATAGTTAGTTTTGGTACAGAGGGCGCTACACAAAATAAGTTTTGTTGTGAGATAATTAAAAAATAAATGAGTGACAAATTCGAAAGAGCATACAATTTTAATAACAGAATAAATTGTATTTGATCGAAATCGATTCAGATATAGCTGAAATATCCATAAACATAACCATTTGTAATAAATGTGGGGCCCCACAAATATTCGATAATTTTGAACCAGCCGTTAAAAAAATCTAAAAAAATGTTTTAAATAGTACATGTAGTCGATTATCTCTCCATCTAATCACTCTTTCAACAAATCATCAGATGCACACTATTGTATTTAAAATGAAGCCCCATATTGGGTTTTAACGGCTCATTTTGCATGATAACAGGCTTTTACTTAGTCATTTGAAATGTTGTATTCTTTTTGAGCATGGTAGAGTTATTACTGTTAGTTTGTAATGTAATTGTGCAGGTTTTGGTCACTAAAATTCAGTTTGACCAAAACTGTACTCTCTTTACCAGAACTCAACTATCCCTTTAAAACCTTGTCCTGAAATTCAACATCAGAAAACTGAAATGCAAGTTGTTAGCAAGCAATTAGCAAACCACATCCTATTGATATCAGTATAAATGGAGAAAACCTGAAACAAGCCGAGAAGTTCACCTAAGTGGGAGGGACAATCTCACACACAGAATCATGATCAGGAGATGTTCAAAATCGCATTAGAATGGCACTTGGAGCATTACAGGGCCCTCATGATCTCACAAACAAGTATTTCGTGCAGCGCCCTCTATACCAAAACAGAACTGCCCCTTTAAACTGAGATACGATCTGACTCGACCGTGCATGGATGCGCTAAGCGTAATGCATGGGCGTGTCTCACCACAGACTGATTTACGTGTACCCAGGATTTGCGCAAGGGAGGGGGGTTATTTCGTCGAAATTCCCGATGTCGAGACCACATGACTAGCTTCATCGATACGGTTCAAAGATTAGCAAAGATTTAGAGCCCAGGCGTAAGTCTGTATTACTCTCCCAGAAATGATGGCAATGGTTGTTCCCAGATAATCAGGCGACTGGCGCGGCGTACAGCTGTACCATGAATTTATAAATCCAAAAACTACGTTTGTAAATGTTACATTTTCAAATTGTATTATATCACACCGTGCTTATAACATATTCAAGATAGAAAATACAAAAATTACACTTTCGAACTTTTTATAAAATTTTTCGAAAATGGTTAATTTTTTTATCTCTGAGGAAATATGATTCTAAACAAAACAAATAACTTACAAATTTGATAACAATTTGATACAAATTTGATGTACATGTCAAAATATCTATGATCGATCATAATTATTTCCATACATCGATACCAGATGTTATTTCCAGCAAAACAATCCCAACGGGATTGGCTCGGTAAGGGTTACATACATTAGTGGCCGATCTAACGATTCTATTGAAAACATGGCACCGGTCTAGCATCCAGAGGTCTCGGTTTCGAATCCAGTTGGAATCCCATTTTCTTTGCCCTCTTTTAATCACAATATATTGCTGGTCAGTTTCTCTAATTATGTTTGACTTAATTATTTTTAAAAGCTGTATCATTTCGGTGATCCCACGCATATATCTCCAAGTTGACTTGTATCTTTCAGGTTTATGTCAGGCTTATAATAGCTTCTGACCACTCGGGCAATGAGAATTAAGGGGTTTCAGGGACGAGTACCGTACTAGGTTTTTGTGTATAGCTCAGTCGGTAAAGCACTGGTCTAGCATCCGGAGGTCTCGGGTTCGAATCCCGTTGGAATCCCATTTTCTTTGCCCTCTTTTAAAGGGATCTAGTAACTTTGTTGACATGTGCAAAAAGTGATGAATGGTTGATGCAATGTATACTGTTGTTATCTGCTATGACCACAGGGTATTGTGTGAAAATATCAAGTCAAATGGACGTTGCATGGCCGAGTGATGAGCAAAAATGCAAAGTGATATTTACTAAATCACTGCACTCACTTTGTACACGGTTTCGAAAATCCAACGGATCTGAACGCTTCAATCGTACATATCTTTGTAACGAAAGGGAATTTTGAAAAACCGAAACTTGTCCCATGATTTTATTGTCAATACGAAAACAAATGTTACTTTAATCGAAATAAAACAGTTATTCAATTCAACGCATGACACGCAACCGATCCGACAACGTTATGGGTTTCTCTGTTTGTTGTAGTTAGAGTCGAGGCGTTAGCCTGCTCTGCCAAAATTATTAATTACTTTTCTTGCTACGAATAATATTTAAAGGGAATCAATGCATATATATATTATTTGACAACGGATAATAGTATGGTTATTGTATTTTGTTAATTTAACGTTTAACACTTTGAATAAGCAATACCAGATAACAAACACTAATACTAGCAACATTTGCATTTTTAATTGTTTAAGACATTTACGCGGAATTCATTTTTCTACTGGATAGAAAAATGACTGTAAAGTGAAATAGAAAATACACGACAGTATCTAGCCACATGTAAAAATGTATGTAATCGATTGCATTTAGTCATAGACATCGATTATAAAGATATTGATATTTCATTCAGTAAATTGCTACGTGCTGGATTATATTGTATTACGTTTAAGCCGTGCATTGACAGTTATGCGTCATGTCCTGGGCTATGTAAGAGTCTGTTCACTTTTACTCTCGTTCCTTTGTTGAATTTACAATAAAGTGATATCAAATCAATGTTTTACATAGTGAAAACGTCGTGCGAATCTACCGCGAATCAAACCGAGGTGACATATTACTACATGACGCGCACTCTTTTGCTTACCATCATTTCGTATCATCACACAGCATCATTCCTGCCAATGGTGGACAAATCTGAGCGCTAAGTCGTGGGCCTCATGCAGTCTGCCAGATCTTCGATGTTGCGCAGTTATTCTTCCACATGCTCCAAGTACCAGGGGGGTGATTCGCAAAGATCCTAAGCTGATCTTAACTCATGTTGAACATACAAATGATGGAAAGCCATTAGTTTATTCAATGTACTTGCATTTTTACCTTTTGATATATTTTTTATTTATAAGGCTACAAATGGCTTACCATATTTGTTAAGTCCAACTTAGAGTTAAGTTCAACTTAGGATCTTTGTGAAACATCGCCCCCCCCCCCCCCCCCCGATCACAACTAAGCAGGTGGTTCCGTGTTCTAAGGGTGGTTCCGTGCGGCCTTGACCTCACTCTGTTGGCAAGCCGCAGAGTCGAAATCATCACTGATTGGCAGGAATCGGCCCTGAGTATCATCTAGTCTAGCATGTATTGTAGGTCTTACATACGCCAAAAAAACGAAAAACTTATGGCCGATATAATTATGCATACAAAGTACAAACCAACTGTGTTATTCTCTGCCTCTCGCAGGTCGAGAAGGCCCACCCAAGCTTGGCCCTTACGAAATCTCGAGCGCGTCGTTTGGAGCACACCTCCAGGGCCCCGTTGCAGAACGAGATACAATCGATTGTTAGTTGCAATTAATTGTAAGTCAAATCAAGTGTTCTAGATGCGCGAATCTGATTGGTTGAAATGCGGAAAATTGCTGACTTACAATCATTCATAATTTACAATCGATTGTATTTCTTTCTGCAACAGGACCCTGGTCTACTTCTACCTCAGCTCCAGGTCGATAATGAATATTCATATCGTGACGTCACGCAGCGTCACTAGGATTATGGTTTGGGTGAGTTTAAGGGTTATAATTACAATGAGACCATGCTGACCATCAGTGGTGTACGTGTGGCATATTAGTCATGCTGTGGACTTCAACACTTGTTATCATGTGTTCGAATCCGCTCTTATGACTTTCCTTCCTTTCCCCATAATACATGTACATGCTTCTCCAGAGACTGAGGTGTGTTTTCAGATTCGGGGGAACAGCTTTGCAGTGGTTTCGCTCCTACCTTGTTTCGAGACGGCAGGCTGTCATCGTTGATGATACCTTATCTAGAGAAGCGTCCCTTCAATATGGTGTTCCCCAGGGATCCGTCCTCGGACCACTTCTTTTCACCCTCTACACTGGCCCTCTTAGTGACATCGCTCGTCGTCATGGATCGGAAGCGCACTTCTATACAGATGATACACAACTGTATCTGAGCTTTGATCCTGTGAGCACAGACGGCGAACGGAATGCTGCAATTGTCATGAATGCTGCAATCAGGCAATGGTTGATATTCGACAGTGGATGGTGAGCAACTTTATGAAGCTGAACACCGATAAGACGGAATATCTCGTCATTTGCTCTCCTCAAATGAGAAGAGAAATATCTTCCCTGGAGGTCTCAGTCGGTCCAGCTTCCGTCTCCCCGGGTAAATGTGCACGCAACCTTCACCCGTGCTGCAGCAGAGAGCCTCATCCACTCCCTAATAACATCCAGATTGGACTTCTGCAATAGCCTTCTTGTTGGCCTTCCAGCTTCATCAATACGAAGACTTCAGGCTGTGCAGAATGCAGCTGCTCGCTTACTCACAGGAGGGGAAAAGTACGACCACATCACACCAATCCTGGAAGAATTGCACTGGCTGCCAGTTGAGTACAGGATAAAGTTCAAGGTCCTACTACGGACATTCAAGGCTGTCCACGATCTGGCCCCTCAATATGTTGCTTCCTTGGTGGAAAAGAATCAGTCTAGTCCAGGGCTACGCTCGTCAGGTCGTCTTCTCCATGTCCCACGGACACGACTCCAGAAGTATGGTGATCGTGCCTTCTCTTCAGTTGCTCCACGCCTCTGGAACTCCCTCCCTCTTGTGCTTCTCAAAATTGACAAACTTGAAGGTTTTAAAGCAGGCCTAAAAACATTTCTTTTCAATCAATAATGTGCGTTTTTGGAGAGCGCCATGTTGTGGTTTTACAGCTCTTTTGGAAAAACAGGCATTTTACATTTTCGTTTGTAATTTGCTATTTATTTCGAGCATCGAGGAGTAAATGGCGGAGTAATGTTTTATCACTTAGTTTGCAATGTTATGGTTCAGGTTTTGGTTATCAGTATTTATGTTGACTAAACTGTACCTGTATGCTCCAAAAAGGGACTTAGTAACATTGTCCAAATCCTCAAAATACTACAGAGTGAGTCAGAAAAAATGTCCCATCTTTTAAAAGTTGTCTTGTTTGAAGTATGAACATATAATAATGGATTTTATGATATGTCTTGGTAGAGTTATCCTTCCAGCATATCTCGGTACCCTTTTCATTTAAATCTCTTCACGCATGACTGAACATCAGACAATCTTTAAAAGACTGCAAAATCACACTTGCGCCAAGTGGCTGGGTGTGGAATAAAGCAAATTGTGAAAGAATTTATAACTTTTACTGCTGGGACATCAAACATAGGGACAACGGCGGCATAACCCTTGCAAAACTTATGTTACACTCTAAGTTCTTGCATACTTGGTGACCAAAAATTATCTCTGTTGCGGGGTGAACTGAGGACGAACCATAATTCCAGTACTTGTGCTACACAAACAGGTCTCAACATAATTAACTGCTGCCAAATCAGGCAAGCCCTTTGGCAAGTACAGTACAAGCACAGATATCCATTGTTGCCATTGTTAGTCAACAAAAGACATAAACGAGATTCATTTGTTGTTGTTATTGTACCAACGTAATTATTGAGATAGCACATTGGATTTATGTGCACTTGATGGCGACGGTGACAGGTGGTGGTGGTGGTGGTGAATGTGTTAGGGGAAAGATTGTCATGGAATTGCCGCTTAAATATTCAGCGATCTTAAAAATCAATGCTTAATCAGAAAAGGCGAAATGTTAACACGGCATTATGAAACAATGTTTACTGTGTATGTGTGTGTGGGTGTGTGTGAGAGTGTGTTTCTGTCTGTCTGTCTGACTGTCTTTGTTCAAACAGTTTTATTCCTCACCCAACCACTTGGCGCAAGTGAGATTTTGCAGTCTTTTCCAGATTGTCTTTTGTTCAGTCATGCGTGCAGATATTTTAATGAAAAGGGTACCGAAATATGCTGGGAGGATAACTTTACCAAAATATATCAAAAAACCCATTATTAAATGTTCAAACAAGACAACTTTTAAAAGATGGGACATTTTTCTGACTCACTCTGTATTGGAATTCTAGCGGTTCCATCATACCTTATCATATTCTTATTAACAAAAAAAGCATGGGACATGTTTCGGTTTTTCAAATGTCTCTTTTGTTAAACAGATATTTACGATTGTAGTGTTCAGATGTTCAATTACCCATTGGATTATCAAAACCATGTACACAGTAAGTGTAATGAGTTAGTGAATATCACATTGATTTTGTGTTCACTACTCGGCAATATAACATCCATTTAAATTTAAATGTTCACACAACACCCAGTGGACATATCATATAACAACAATATACATTGTATCAACCATTCATCATTGAACATTTTAGAAAAAGTGCAAGCAATTTTTTTAAAAATCATCTAATTATTTGGATCAGATATATTTATTGATATTTCAGCCGTTTCTGGGTCGATTTTGACCAAATAAAGTTTATTTTGCAATTAAAATTGCATGTTCACTCATATAAGACACTCAGTTTTTCATTACCTAAAAAAAAAAAATGGTGATGTGCAGCGCCCTCTCTACCAAAACTGAACTACCCCTTTAAAACTCAAGAGACGCTCTTTAAAGAAACGTGTTGAATGCGATATTGTGCATGTGATGCTTTGTTGAAATGGTGCTTAAATAGAGGGATAATCAGCAACTATTTTAACAACTTTTGTGTACATTTTTTTTTAAATGGGTAGGATTTGTTAAGATTTTGTCAACGGCTGGTTGAAACTTATCGAATCATTGTGGGGCCCTACAATGTTACGAATGGTCATGTTTAGCTATTTCTGAACATATTTAGATCAAATAAGATTTACTCATGTAGTTAAATTGTATGCTCTTTCAGATTTGACAATTAGTTTTTCATTATCTCTCTCAAAATTATTGTGTACCTACAGCGCCCTCTCAACCAAACCCCAATTATCATTTATACTAGAAGCATGATTTATACCGAAAATAACAAGAGCCGGGGCGTTAGCCTGCTCCTCCAAAAATAGCTGTAATTTCAGCAGAAAAGTTACATTAAACCAAGGAAATATAGTTTATAAATATCAAATTATATACATTATTAATGGTTACTTCTCAATCTTTCACCTAAATATATTTCAACTCTGAGATGTCAAAGAAATATATTACAAGCTCGAGATTTAAAATAATAAATATTTAAATAAGTATGTACTTGATAGGTATTATCGTACTTGAAAGGAACATGGCTGAAACTAGATATTAAAAAAATGAATAAAGAATACACTCTAAATTATGATCGATCATGTTTTGTATACATCGATATAAGATTTGTTTCATATAATTGAAGTCAATCTAAAAACAAGAAAAAGGAATCAAATACAAAATTAAAGGGTGAAATAGATGTCATTTAGAAAGATGCTATAATTATATCTGCATGTTGGATGATAAAACATTGAACTTTCATGTGCATTCCCTCAAGAAACGTGGTTAAAGATTATTTGTTAAATGTGGATCGATTATGAACACATTTCCAAAAAATCCCACTTTTTAAGCGGTCTTCTGTTTTGTTTCTTGTTATACATACTGTGTATTTAAATAAAAATGCTCTTTGAATCGATTGACATTCGAACACTTTTACTGAGTGGTAGTTTCCGTGAGCAAGTAGAAAGATTAAAGGGAGCGTTGAGTATTGGTATTTTCCGAAGTGCCCCCCCAAAATTAATTCCAACAGATTTGGTTGATTTCAGTTCCATATGAAAGATCATCGAAAAAAACATGGGAAATGATAATAATTCTCAATCAAATGCTCTAATTGTTGTGCAATTTGCTTTCAAAATATTATATAAAAGTGTTTGACGTCCGGACATCACTTTTTAGAGAACGCTAGTGCGAGTCGCTAGCGATCTAGGTCGTCCTGATAGAGAACTGAAACTAAATATTTTTGTGCACGCTAATTGTGCTTAAAACTATACATATGATACGGTACTTACCAGCAATTCACTCTCCAATTTGTGATCCAACTATCGGGTGGATTAAGATTATGATTTTTCCTCCATTCCGCAAAAAAGCAGTGATATATATGCGCCTCATGGACTTGTCTCCGTGTGTTAGTGCGACTCCGAAACGAAAGGCGAACAAACGGGGCTTGCAATACATGTACATACTATACGTACTATTACCGCGCACTGCACTACAGTCCCGTATTAGGACCTAGAACGCTAGTTCTTCGCGCTGTTGTTAATTTGACACTTCGAGTTGTAACGGCTCTTTTTGAATGATAACAGGGGTTTTATTTTGTGGTTTGTAATTGTGTATACTTTTCGAGCATGGTGAAGTAATAACTATTAGTTTGTACTGTAATCGTGCAGGTTTTGGTTACTAAAGTTAAGTTTGACCAATACTCAGCTACCCCTTTAATGTTCGTACACAACGTTTGTAATTATGTCGAATAATCTTATTGGCATTGACACAATGTCACCGAAAAAATGAAGTAATATCGCGTTGTCCGTGCACAAGTAATCGTCGGCAATATGTACGCAATCAGTACAAACAGCCCCCGGATGATATGATAGAGCGCCCCCTCAGTCAGAAACTGAATACTTTGTCAAGAGGACATGGTTTTATGCCTAGGTCACAAATGATCCGGGCGCCGTACAATTGTTTTACCTTCGGCGGATTTTCTACGATTTCGTGGAGTTGGGATATCGTACGATGTCTGAGATATCTTTGTGTAGCGGTCACATATTTGCGAGGGACCTTACGATTATTTGGGGAGTTCAAGAAAAATCGTATCGCACGGCTCCCGTACTTACAATCTGAGCGCTCGTACGGACGCTTTACGGGACCCGTACGGGCATCGCAAGATCCCAAATAGGAGCATTTGTAACGTAATAATTACTCTTTGTGATGATGAGCGAATACTGATGAGTTCTGGACCAAAATAGAACTGCCCCTTTAAACTGAGATATGATCTGACTCGACCGTGGATGCGCTACATAAGCGTAATGCATGGGCGTGTATGTACCCAGGATTTGCTCAAGGGAGGGGATTATTTCGTCGAAATTCCCGATGTCGAGACCACATGACTAGCTTCATTGACACGGTTCAAAGATTAGCAAACATTTATAGGCCAGCCGTAAGCCTGTTACTCAGTCTCCCAGAAGTTATGGCAATGGTTGTTGCCAGATAATGAGATTTCTGACGTACAGCTTGTACCATAAATTTATAAATCCAAAAAATACGTTTGCAAATGTTACATTTTCAAATTGTATTATATCACACCGCGTTTATAACATATTCAAGACAGCAAATACCAAAATTACATTTCGTTTAAACTTTTGCGAAAATGGTAAATTTTTTATCTCTGAGGAAACATGATTCTAAACAAAACAAATAACTTTGATACAATGCATGTTCATGTCAAAATATCTATGATCGATCATAATTATTTCCATACATCGATACCAGATGTTATTTCCAGCAAAAACAAGCCCAACGTGATTGGCTCGGTAAGGGTTACAATACATTAGTGGCCGATCTAACGATTTTATTGAGAAAATGGCTCCGGTCTAGCATCCGGAGGTCTCGGGTTCGAATCCAGTTGGAATCCCATTTTCTTTGCCCTCTTTTAATCACAATATATTTCTGGTCAGATTCTCTATATGTTTTGAATTAATTTGTTTTTGTTTAAGCTGTATTACTTCAGTGATCCCTCGCATTGATTTGTATCTTTCGGGTTTATGTCAGGTTTATAATAGTTTCTGACCACTCGGGCAATGAGAATTAAGGGGTTTCAGGGACGAGCACCGTACTAGGGTTTTCTATAGCTCAGTCGGTAAAGCACCGGTCTAGCATCCGGAGGTCTCGGGTTGGAATCCCGTTGGAATCCCATTTTCTTTGCCCTCTTTTAATCGAAATAAAACAGTTATATAATACGTGCCTTCGCAGTTCTTTATTTTTGTATCGCATTGCATGCTGGGTAAATCTAGTACGCTCAAATCGCCAAACTTGTAGCAGCCGCCGTTTTGTGTATAATGTCAATGGACACTTTACTTCCTGGCATGACACCCGAAACTAAAATGAAGATATTTATTCATGAATATTAATTTCATGACATTTTCAGTGCTAATTATGCAAAGAGAACAACACCTGTCTAACATTTCAAACAAATTCGATCGTTTCTGTCAGAATGCAATGCGATGAGTAAAGAACTGCGAAGGCACGTATTAAAGGGACAGACCCTCTTTTGCAAGCCAAATTTCAAGAGTTGCGAGGTTATTGTCTTATATGAAAGAAAATGTCATTTAATAGTATGTCTGAAAAAAATAGGGCTTGAAATCTCTTTTTCGTGGAGTTATAGACCTAAAACTAATAAACCATCGTCAAACGTTTAATTGTGCATTAAACGTGTATTCACCCGGTGAGAAAGTTCGCACACGGATTCCACGGAGTACCACATCGCTATGCGTGACCCCTACGTGACCCGCGCTAGCTACGTGACCCGCGCACAAATAAAAACGGCATAAGCGAATACTAAACAAAATTCGCTTAAACTGACTACATGTTATTATATATTCTTCATTTTTGAGATCTTTTCTCGTGACATACCTTTAAAAATGTCGGCTTCACAATACCTCTACAAGAATAAGTACAATATTGTTGCAATATTATGCTAAATCAGTTAAACTCCTTTATGGACCGATTATAGTTTGATGGAGGGACGCATTCGTTTTTTATTCGTAGAATCCAAATTACACGGCTGTTCGATCTGATTTTGTTTGGGTTTGTTACATTCATCCCCATCCGTCAACTGGAAACTGTTCAGACGTTTTGTAAAAGAGGACCTGTCCCTTTAAAAGAGGGCCTTTCCGGATATTATTGGCGGTGCGGGGCTGGATTCTCTGATTGGTGTAATTAGAGCCGAAGCGTTAGCCTGCTCTCTCAAAAATACCAGTATTTATTATATACTGGTGTCATCATCATGGCACATAGATGGGAGCAATTCATATGCATATCGTTTTACAACAGTCAATATTATGGTTATTGCATTTTGGTAATTTAACGTATAACATTTTGAATAACAAATACCAGATAACAAACACAAATACTGGCAACATTTGCATTTTAAAATGTTAACAACATATACAAGGAATTCATTTTCAACTGGATAGAAAAAATGACTGTGAAGTGAAAAAGAAAATACACAACAGTATACCAGCTACATGTCAAAATATATGTAATCGATTACAATTAGTCGTAAGCATCGATTATAAAGATATGAATATGTTTTTACATAGTAACAACGTCGTACGAATCCTCCGAACCACACAACCTAGTTTTAAGGTACACCCACGAATCAGACCGAGGCTCCATTTTACTATGACGCGCACTCTTTTGCTCCGCATCATTTCGTATCATCATACAACTTAATTCATGCCAATGGCGGGCAAATCTGAGGACTACGTAGTGGGCCTCATGCAGTCTGCCAGATCTTCGATTTTGTACAATCATTTACATGGGTACTAAGGGGGTGTTAACCTGCTCTTCCAAAAATAGCTGTAATCGATCACAGCACAAAGTTATCAATAAGTGAGAAAATACTGTATAACATATATTTTACATTATAAAGATTATTAATGGTTGGTTTTTAATCTGTCACCTAAATATATTTCAACTCTGAAATGTCATAGAAAAAGAATTACAAGCTCGAGATTTATAACAATAAATATTTATATAATTATGTATTATTTTGATAGGTCTTATTGTACTTAAAAGGAACGGCTGAAACTAGATATTAGAACATGAATAAAGAATACACTCTAAATTATGATCGATCATGTTTTGTATACATCGATATAAGATTTGTTTCATATAATTGAAGTCAATCCAAAACCAAGAATGAGGAATCAAATACAAAATTAAAGGGTAAAATCAACGAACGTTGAGGGCGTAAACACTTACGTGAATGCAACACGGTCTCGTGTTAACGCCCTCAACCTTCGTTGGGTAAAATAAATGTCCTTTAGAAAGATGATATATTTGTGCATGTTGGATGATACAACATTTAACTTTCATGTGCATTCCCTCAAGAAACGTGGTTAAAGATCATTTGTTAAACTTGGATCGATTATGAACACATTTCCATAAAATCCCACTATTTGTTTTTGCGCGTGTTGTGAAAAATCGCGAATGTGATGATGCGCGCTACCCTTTAAAACTGCACTGGTCGAAATTTCGAGGAGAAATAATGCGTTTATCGTCCGCTACGAGTATTTTGGTGACATTTGCGAAATAATGCCAACATCGCACAAGATATTTTGAGTTGCGTGCGTTGTCAATGAGAATTGAGGGGTGCCGGTTTCAAAAACCATTTGAACTCGTGAAGCCAAAAAACAACGCGCGCGTTCGAAGTCGATATCTCAAAATATGAATTATAAATCGCAAATCTGATCATCGCATCGGAATCTGCACCATTTTCTCAATGTGTAAGTAAAGTTTTATGAAATTTGTCTAAAACTGTCGGAAATGTTTTTGGGTGCCGAATGTGGGGGTCTGTTAACGATACCCTGTATTTGAATGAAATACTTCATGAATCGATTGGCATTCGAACCCTTTTACTGAGTGGTATTTTCCGTGAGCAAGTAGAAAGAACAATGTTCGTACACCAAGTTTGTAATTATGTCGAATAATCTTATTGGTATTGACACAATGTCACCGAAAAAATGAAGTAATATCGCGCTGTCCGTGCACAAGTAATCGTTATGTGGCAGTATGTACGCAATCATTACAAACAGCCGTTTTTTATGATTAAGTCTGAATATGATAAACTCAGTCAGAAAATGAATTATTTGTCACGAGGACATGTTTTACTCATTGTGATGATGAGCGAATACAGATGAGTTATGTGCCCTGGTGCTTACGGGAACCCGGCTGGCTATATTCAAACGTTATGTGGATTTTACAATCTCGAATGGCATGGTTAAATTGCATGTCGGAACATGTGACTAAAATATGCGCGAACGTGATTCATATGGGCACATAATTATTTTGACTTACAATAAATGGCAATTTTACAATCGATTACAACTGCCTGCAACATGCTTTTGAGACCACTACCAAAATCATGATTGTAAATTATAATCGATTATCAAATGACAAACGTGATGGCAATGCGCATACTTTTTTTGTTTTATTATTTTTTAAGGGATTTAGTAACATTGTCTAATTCCTCAAAATCAAATTTGAATACTAGTTGTTTCCTTAAAAAAATGTTGTATTCGTATAAACAATAAAAGCATGGGACAGGTTTCGGTTTTTTCAAATTTCCCTTTCGTTAAAAAGATATTTACAATTGAAGTGTTCAAATGTTAAATTATCCACTGGATTGTCAAAACCGTGTAAAAAGTGAGTGCAATGAGTAAGTCAATATCAATTTGCAATTGTACTATTTACTCGGCCATATAACGTCCATTTAACTTTACATGTTCACACAATAACCTGTGGACATATCAGATAACAACAATATACATTTTATCAACCACTCATCAATTTTTGCACATCTCAACAAAGTTACTAGATCCCTTTAATAAGGTAACATGGCCGCGGTGTTCTGTTAAAGTCATCGACTCAAGCTGGACTTATCTAGTAGCATTGTTCAAATCCAAAAAAAAATCATTACAAATCTTGGGGTTCTTTTATTTCTTGTTGTATTCGTATTTTGTAATCATTACAATGCTAGTTTTCAAATTTCCCTTCGTTAGAAAGATATTTACGATTAAAGCGTTCGGATTGTTAACTTTCCATTGGATTGTCATAATACAAAAACTACACGACAATATGACTGTTCTTGGTATCGTTTTTCATTGGAAAAGACACCCTATCAGATGGATATAGTAATTTTGTTCCTATGTTTTGGGAAGTACCCCGTTCCGTTTTTGTTTTGTTTTGTTTGTTTGTTTGTTTGTTTGTTTGTTTGTTTTGTTTTTTTTTTGGGGGGGGGGGGGGCCCTGTATTGTGCATGTGATTAGATAGTGATTGCAAATTTTTGAAAAGAGGACGCATTTAAAAACAAATTAACGGCTGGTTCAAAATCATCGAATTATTGTGGGGCCCCAACAGGTTATCTTTAGGGGTATTTCAACCGCTTCTAAACCGATTTTGATCAAATACAGTTTTCTGTCATAGAAATTGTATGCTCTTCCAAATTTGACACTCGGTTTGTCATTATCTCACACAAAATTATTTTGTGTAGCGCCCTCTATACCAAAACTCAACTAAAAGTCAAAGTGGCAAAACTACGATGACGAAAGTACATTTTGTCCACTATAGAGTGGTGAAGTGTGATGTCATAAATGATGTCATAAACATTTTTTTTAGAATTTTCAAATTTGGACTTCATTTTCAGAAAGATAATAATGTCCAAATACCGAAAATCAAAGGAATAGGTTACGTATTGGCCAAGATATGCCCATCCGAATGATATTTTTGGTCAATGGGCAATCAGAGTTATAGTGCACTGGTTCATAAATTTAGGAACCAGTGCATTATAACACTGATTGCCCATTGAAGTAAAATTCATTCGGATGGGCATATCTCAGCTAATACGTAACCTATTCCTTTGATTTTCGGTATTTGTACATTATTTGTTATGCTCTTTCTGAAAATGAAGTCCAAATTTGAAAATTCTAAAAAAGTGTTTTTATGACGTCATGGCTTCTGTACATAACTATATCTACCGATGAAGGCAATGCAAACATGATACTTCCAGAAACCAACAGATTCTACAGTATTAATACAAACATATGGAATATGATTTATCTATACACAATTAACTTAGGTACGTAAGATTAACCATCGATCAGAAAATAGAGAAGAACAAACAATCAAGAACTGTAAACAGACCGCGTTTGATATATACATGGCTAAATTGTTTACCGCTCATTTGAACATTCTAATTATGCAGGTAAAAAGAAATGTTGTAAACCATACAATTATGTTTGGCCGTAGGTTTTCTGACATAAAAACATACATGTTCCTGTTTTTTTTTTTCACTTTGTAGTATGATTAAATACGTACATATCTATGAACAGGTGAAAATCATACTATTGCATTCTATATTTACACCCCACTAAAATCTTACTTCATTGACATAAGAATTTTGCGTGATGCGTGAAAATTCCATGGTAAATGAATGTCATATTACCGAGTAATGAGCGAAAAAGCAAAGGTATAGTTGCTAACCTATGGTACTAATTGTGTACACAGTTGAAAGTATCCAAGAGAGACTTGAGCATCTGAACAACCTTGAGCATTAATAACCTTTCCCATGCTTCTATTGGCAGTGCGAATAAAATACATTACCTCACAACAAAATTGTGTTGTGCAGCGCCCTCTTTACCAAAATTTAATTACCCCTTTAAAGCTTGTATAAGGCTCCTTCAGACTGACGAAGTATTAGTCAAAACAACACTAACATGAGGTTTTGTTAACATTTTCACTTATAATGACAAGACCATTCTTACAGCCCAGGTATACTTCCGTAAAATTACATTGCATGAAATATATGAAACCCTTTTATTTTAAAGTTATTCAAAAGAAGTTTTCATTTCACTCTTCATTACAAACAAAATTTATTCCCGTTTACTTTCGTTTCAAAATAATAAGCAAGAAAACAATATAAACAAACATTATAATGTCCTCACAATTCAAATAAAATTAACAACTATATATACCAATATATTCACGAGGGATCATATACCAAAGTTATAACAGTCTATCATATTTAACAACATTTTATGTTCATATTTACATTATGTACAAACATGCAGCTGCAGTTAGTTCTATTTTGCTTTTTGCTCTTGAAAATAAAACATCTTTCACCAAAAATACTAATGAATTTGTATTTTACTTTGATCGTACCACATGTTGATTATTGCTGTACATCTTGGGGAAGCTCTGTTAAAATCCACAAAGATAATTATACAAACAACTTCAGAATAAGTATGCATGCATAATTTTAAACGCTGATTACTATACACCTCAGCGTTCCATGTTACTTACTCTCGGTTAGGCAATCTGTGGAAGAGCGTATAAAATATCAATATTGTGTATTAGTTTATAAAATACAACATAATCTAGTGCCAACCTATTTAGAATCATTGATATGCAAGCGAAATGTAAATTATGAAACCCGTTACTCTGTAAAATGTCCCCTCTACTTACCACGCCCAAAGACTGAATATAAAAGAAATTCCTTTACATTATGTTGGAGCTAGCCTGTATAATGCACTTCCTATAACAGTAGTCGTGCGCATCCCTATATAAAGTACGTTTAAAATACCTTTATATTGATTTTAATTCTATTTCATAAGTATATATACCTAACATGCTATATCACTATGCGTGTATATGTTTAATGATATCTTGTATTCACTCTCCCCATAATTTATGTTTGTTTTGAATTTTGTATAATGTATTGTATATAATATGTTTATATATTTGTTTTTTAACTTGCAAGTTAAACTGCAGGGCGCCTTTGTAAAGCAGTTTTACATAACTGAACAGGCCTACCCTGCAGTAACAAATAAATAAATACATACATACAAATCTATCGCTCTTTATCAATTTCAAAAAATCTTAACAATCCCTTTTTTTTTATTGTATTGAGTACAAGAAGGTAGAGGAAGTTCACTAGACAAAATCCGTATACTTGATTGGTGACAGTGCATGCATAAACAGAAATACATATACAGAGTAAGCCCCAACTAATTGATATACCTCCACCAATTAGCCCGACCATGCTACCCCTCTGTCTATTGGGGTCCCGTTTCATTACATTTTTCAAATCGTTGTAAACGTCCAATTATTGTAACTACCCTGTCAACAGCAGATCCGCATGGTCAATTATAGCTGTTGCCATGGTAGTTACAACAATTTGGCACTTACAACAACTGGAATAGATTTATGAAACGGGGCCCTGGTGGGGAGCTTGCAGACACTTTATTTCCTCAACTTTTCATTGTCACTTTAAACCCAGGGGGCACAATCTCTCTTCATCAAATTGTAGAAGAAAAACACAATCTAAAACAAATAAATCTATTTTCATTCACGAACATTTTTCCAGTGTCTCTTGCTCCTTAGAGAGTGGTCAATTTGAAATCCAACACGTTTGGGAAAACTATAAATGTTTTGAGGGGCGTGTCGGTCAAGTAATTTCGAGGGGAGGGGGTGTCCGTCAAGAATTTTCGAAGCCGAGTCCGAGATCCTTCAGAAATTGAGGCCGAGACCGAGACCGAGACCGAGACTTGGTTTTCGGGGGCCCGAGACCATTGGTTATGATGGTCGAGAGTATTCGAGACCACCTACATTTTGGAAAGGGGGGTTCGAATCCCCCAAAACAGCCCTTTTTACATCAACGGGTACGCCTATGCTGTTATATAACTGAAATATAACAATCGACTCAAACAAGCAAGTCGGACATATATACATAACTAAAAATTGTCTGACAGATACAAAGTAAAACTGCCTGGTACAAAATTGAAGCAAGGTGTTTCTTGGATAAACAAAGAGTGTTGGAAACGACGGTGATATATCTATTTGATCAACAAAATTTGTCTTTTGTAAAATACACATGTATAATTAGTCACAAAAAGAAGAAAAACATAATCTTACAAAACATACTACATGTGTAACATAATTGGTACACGACGTACTATTTGAATTCACGACGTACTATCAATTTACATTTAATATTTTGAGACGTTGTAGTTATTAAATGCAATATTGAGATATATTTGGCAAATCAAACGAGCACATGCACAGTTTATTAACACTGACTATTTATGAAGGCTGTACTTCAATGAAATGCAACTTGTTATTACAGGCGAACGCAAGCGTGCCACATGACAGAGATACCAGGTAACACCAACTGCCATCCAGAGTCAGCTTCAGTTCCTCAAACTTAAAGACTTTTCTGAACTTCAAACCGTCCATCTTGTACTGTGTGATGACTACTTTACCCGCTCCTTGATTCACGCTGGCGACATAGACCCTGTCTTGGCTGTCCACTGCAGCATACAGACACACCCCTGGATCGCCCGTCAGGGTGTCTCCTACCGCCCCATTCCTGTCATAGGCCGTCACCTTGCCGGGGTTGGTGTAACAACACGTGCTGGCAATGATGGCTCCTGACCTGGTTTCAAATGCCTGCTCTGGTTCGTCCTTGGTGATAATGCTACACAGTTTGGTACCTATGGTCGGATCATAGATCATGATGCTAGCTCCTCCACCAGCAATTATGATTTCATTTATGGCGTTGGAAGTGATTCTATGATACGTATAGCGATTGTGAGAAATCGTCTTGGAATACATGTATAAACCGTTGTGTGAATAGATCTGCAGCTGGTCAGTAATATCAAACCACGATACCACAGTGTTGCCGGTGTGACTCTGATGGGCAAGGTCATAGTGATGTCTATCATGTAGGAAGTGCAGTGACGTGTTTCCATCTGAATCTACTTTGTCTGCACCATCCGCACGAACACCGTAACAAATGACAACTGCATCATCGGATACTGATGTCATTCCCCACATACTGGTCCGTAGGTCTACTGTCTTCTTGACCCTCACGGTTGGACGAGTTGGGTTATCCTTTCGGATTTGATCATACATTGATCTGGCCCCTGTACAAAACCTGGTGATTTGCGAAGAATGCTGACATTCGTTGATGACCAATGTGACAGGTATCACACATGTAGTGGTTGCAGTCCTTGCAAAAGGAAACGGCGTCTCCTTTCACCGTGCACACTGTGCATTTTTCTCTAACCTTAGGGGGAGCAAAGAGTCCTGTTTTGTTCCGGTAATCATCCACGAGTCCATCGACCGTCACGTTGGCCCGAAGCCCTTCGACTCGATTCTTCCGGAACTTTGTGTGTTTCCTGCACACAGGACACACCATGTAGCCTCTTCCCTGGTGGGACGCGTCATGTTCCCTGAGACACTTCCTGCAGAAGGTATGTCCGCAGTGTAGAAGGGTGGCATCTTCAAAGACGTCCAGACACAACGGGCACATGAAACTCTCCGGACAGCGTGGAATTTCTACTCCTCCAGTAGCCATTTCAATCAACACAAATAGGTATTATCGTCAGGCCACGTCTTTGCAATACGTCACAACTCGATAAACAATGCAATTATTCTCGAATTGTCCCTACGTGATTACTACACTGCTTCTATACGCACTTTATTCTACAATTAAAGCACACATTGTACAGTTGTAAAGCCTGTCATGGGCGTATCACAGCCAAGCAGATCTAGTAGAGTTTGAATAACAGACTGTAAACCAACACAAACTGAATGTAGTTCAGTTATTGTTTGCTTAACAATACAATTCCTTTAGACAATAATGCGATGCCTCAAATTCATAGTTCTGCGCCAAAATAATTAATGTTCACCACATTGAACAATATAGAAAAGATCTCTGGCACTTTTTATGTTTCACGACGGTTTATGTTTCAATATATCTGACATTGGACTTTGGATTCTTAATATAGCCTTGGGTTTTCCCCAAAACATTTTGTGTGAGAAGAAAGTTTGGGGAAAGTTACACTTTGTTTGTATTAACGATACAGGAATTATACTTTGATTGGAGGGGATTATTTTCCACTAATAACTTTGTTTAGTATGGGAACGCGGGATTAATGAATAAATGATCTGTGGTGATTATGTAGAATCTTGTATTCAAGTTCATCCATTGATTTGTGGCAATAGTTCATGTGGTTTATATCCATAGAAGGGGGGGGGGGGGGGTGCGGAATGCCTGAATTATATGAAAAATAACCATATAGCGAATTCTTGCTTATTTTACATACATGGGTGCAAAAGCTAATTGTATGCCATGTCTATTCACGTAATTACTTGTGAAACGTTTGCATTGACTCTGTCAATGTCAGCCCAGAACAGAGGGAAGGGGGGGGGGGGGGGGGGGGGGGTGTGTGTTACAAAGTTATCCTATTCAAGGAGTGCAATGTGACGAATGGGGGTGTATCTATCACAGTCGGGTTTATTACCAAGTATCATCTCGCTGTCTTACTTTGTGATTTTGATAATTATGAAAATATGCGTATATATTGCTTACAATAACCTTTTCGTCGGGCAATTTTCACTCGCTGAGTTAAACAATTTAAACAAGGTGGCTTATAACTGGCCCGGGTTCTATCACCAGTGGCTTATCTTTATTCAAGGATGAACAATTCTTTACTCCTTAGTTTGGTCGAACCATTTCCCTGCAGTGTCAAGTGGCATTTTTTCTGGGTGTCACACAGCGGAGGTATTTGTATTGGCAGGCCCGTAGCCAGGATTTGTTAAGGGGGTAGGTAATTTACAAAAGGGGACCGAGACCGATCGTGGCCGAGACCGAGACCACTGGTTGCGTCGTGTAAGCGGGGGGGGGGGGGGGGGGGGGGGGGAGGTGGGGGAGGGTCCCTTGTCAAAACAAAACCGATTGTTGCCTAAGAACACTTGTTTAGATGGCCGAGACCAATAAACAATGGACCTTTTTAATGTTGGGGGAGGGGGGGGGGGGGGGGAGGGGGGTGTGCGTACGCATCTAACGCACCCCTGGCTACGGGCCTGATGAGGAGAGACAAGCAGATCTCCATTTATTTAGCACATGGCAGAAGTCACGGTGGGCTAGACATGAATTGGTTTATGTAGTTACCGGTAATGTATGTCCTTCCGATCCTGGACCGAAGATGTGCCGCTGATGAGAATTCGAATCATAATTGTGATTCGGGGAACCCGGCTAAAGTTTCCCAAACGCCCAATGGGCTTTTGTTAGTGTCAATCACGGCAGCCTCCAGTTTTCAGTCCAAACAGATGATAGCATTGATTATTTCCATTATTCGTGATACCAAAGAGGAAATATACGACTAGAAGTGATGGGAATTACACACGTATCAGTAACCACAAGCGGAAATGCCATCTTTTTCTAATGTATATGCCATCCTATACTGTCCGTAGACTATCTTGCCACAAGTAATTATTGGCTAAATCTGTATTATGTACGCGTATATGGGGGAATCCATATTACGAGTACCACCCCCCCCCCCCCCCCCCACACACACACAGACACACACACACAACAAAAAAACACGCGAACACACTCCACACACATACACACCAGACACCAGGCACACACACACTTTGTTTAAAAGTGACACACACACACACACACACACCACATACCCACATACACACGCACACGCACACAACAAAGGAGCAAAAGTGTTATAAGCTTGATACAGCTACTAAACTCTACATTATGACGAGTCCAAATCATCGGTTTCTTAGGTAAAGGGCGAGGCTGAGGACTCAGAAGAGTTAGTGTCGACGACGAGGCCGGCCTCGAGTCCCCCAACACTGATTATCATATTATTATCATCATCCTCATCATCTTTGTAATCGTCATTGCTTGATAACAGCGACTGACGACAATTTGTGCGAGCGGCGACAATTTGTGCAGCTAGGTTTCATTTTGCCTGGACAAATTGTCGCCTGGGAGATTGGGAACGAGCAACACAAATTGTCGCCGACGACAATTTGTGGTTTGAGGTTTTTGCAAAAATGTGCAAAAATTGTCGCCGACAACAATTTGTGTAGGGACGACAATAAGTAGTGCAACATACGTTTACCGGACATACCATAACAAGATTAAGAGCCGGTGCGCTAGCCTGCTCCTTAACAAATAACTGTAATTTCATCAAAATAGTCAATGGGATACGCGAAAATATCATATCTAATACTAAAACATAATGATTAGTATTTAGAAAATCATGTATTTGATAGGTAATATCGTATTTGAAAGGAACATGGCTGTAAACTAGATATCAAAGTTGAATAAACAATACACTCTACATAATGGTCAATCATAATATATTGTATACATCGACATAAGATTTGTTTCATATAATTGAAGTAAATCTAAAAACAAGTATATTGAATCAAATACACAATTAAAGGGGGCAGTAAATGTCATTTGGAAAGATGATATATATATGCATGTTGGATGATAAATCATTTAATTTTCATGTTCATTCCCTCAACAAACGTAGCTTAAAATCATTTGTTAAACTTGGATCGATTATGAACACATTTCCATAACATCCCACTTTTCAAGCGGTCTTCTGTTTTTTCTTCTTTGTTATACATACTGTGTATTTAAATAAAAATGCTCTTTGAATCGATTGACATTCGAACACTTTTACTGAGTGGTATTTTCCGTGAGCAAGAAGAAAGATTAATGTTCGTACACCACGTTTGTAATTATGTCGAATAATCTTATTGGCATTGACGCAATGTTACCGAATACAATTAAGTAATCTCGTGTTTTCCGTGCGCAAGTAATTATATTGTTATATGGCAATATGTACGCAATCATTACAATGTAGCTCGGATTCTCGGTTCATGATGAAGCGCCCCCTCAGTCAGAAACTGTTACATTTGTATTTGTCATGTGATAGGACATTTACTGTATCTGCATCAAAATATTGGAATGATTTACCACTTGCTATTAGACAGTCTTCATCAGTCAGTGCCTTCAGAAAGGCTTTGAAAGCACATTTTTTTAGTAGTTTGTGATTGTATTTTTTCATTGTACGTGTATTTATAATTGTTGTTGAATTGGATTGTAAGCGCTTTGGGCGTTATAAGAAAAGCGCGGTATAAGTAATAATAATAATGATAATAATAATAATAATAATACTTAAAGGGCAGCCACACGAGAGCATGTCTTACGCATTATTACTGATGAGCGCGTAATCCCTCTTACTTCTAGGCCCAATTTCAGAAATAGGTGCAATCGGTTGCAAAGTTACAATTATCCCATTGCTTACGGGAACCTGGTTAGCAATGTTCAAATGTTATGGGGATTTTACAATCTCGAATGGCATGGTTAAATTGCAAGTCGGATCATGTGACTAAAATATGCGCAAACCTGATACATATGGGCACATATTTTGACTTGCAATAAATGGCAATTTTACAATCGATTACAACTGCCTGCAACATGCTTTTGAGACCACTAACAGCTAGACGCATACTTATTTCACCTTGGGTATAAATAATTACAAACAAAAAGTTAAACCACTATCACTTTTTGTGAGTAAACGTCGGAGGCTGCCGTGTTCTTCAACGGTACCGCTTGAAACGCCATACGATGGGCAATAACAAACGCGGGTTACATTACCACTCAAATAACATCAGATTCAACAACAGCGGTCACATAAAGCCCTCCGCACACAGAGCCGACTTGACCCGATCCGACTGGTTTTCAGTCAGGCTAGAGTCGGTTTCGCTCACCATGCTCACTCGGAGCCGATTTAACATGTTGAATCAGCCTTTAATGATATCTAACTGGCTCTTGATCGGCGAAACAGGAGTCCTGAGGCAACGTATACTGAGCTGAACCGACTGAAAACCAGTCGGATCGGGTCGAGTTGGCTCTGTGTGTGAGGGATTTAGACAATGGGCCCGTTCTAGAAAGAGTTACAATCGAGTGTGGATTGCAATTAAGTGTAAGATAGATCATGTGACTATTTACTATGCAAATCTGATTGGCAGTCACAGTGGACATAATTAGAATCAGACCAAACTGTTCAACCATTAATCACTTATGACGCACGTCAACTAAAGCCCAGCGCAGACAGAGCCGACTCGCCCTGATCCGACTGGTTTTCAGTCAGGCTAGAGTTGGAGCCGATCCAACATGTTGAATCGGCCTCGAATGACCTCCGACGGGCACTTGACTGGAAAAACCGGAGTCCGGAGAACCGGAGGCAGCGAGTACTGAGTTAATCAGGCTGAAAACCAGTCGGATCGGGTCGAGTCGGCTCTGTCTGTGCCGGGCATAACATGCTGAAGATACCAGATTCCTTTCAAACAACATGGTGATTACTACTAATGGCAGGCGCGCTACGTCGATAAAATAATGGTTGCTTACTTTTGTATTTCGTCTGAATTATTGTTAATACATGTATTGCATTTTACTTTTGTATGTATATATGTTCTTTATGTAGTTTAGATTAAGTTTAAATTCTTTTTTTTTTCCTTGTTCTGTTATGTATCGCTTTTAAAATGTTTGATGTTTTGTTTCTGTAAATATGTGTCACGGCCTTGCTGAAAAGCAGCTTTTTAGCTGATAGCAGGCTTTTTACCGTGAATAAATAAATAAACTCAAACTCAAACTCAACCATGTACGGCAAATATTTGAGAGACAGGAACATGATCAAACCATGAACATACTGCCTAGGTAGTAGGTTCATGATCAAACCATGAACATACTGCCTAGGTAGTAGGTTCATGATCAAACCATGAACATACTGCCTAGGTAGACAGGTTCATGATCAAACCGTTGTCGATCAACCTCCCAAAATATAGTTCTGTATTGTATGCCGTCTACTTCTATCTAACTCAGCGTATTTTGTTCAATGTGTATATTATATTAAAACAGTAATAATTTGGTTTTACGTAATTTAATACCTTTTCTCTGAAGACTACGGAATGTAACAGATAGCTTTACACATAAATACATGTTTATATGATATAATGTAAAAGTATACAGCTTTTTGTTTCTTTTCGTAGATTATACAAATAGTATTTACAAAAATCAGCATGATGAATCACGATTGAGTATAAACTTTAGTAATAGGGATCGTATTTCTTGTTATAAGCGAATATTATACATTTGCGCTGAAGGTTAATTAATTTAAATTAAGATTAATTTAAAAGATCGCGTGATACAATCGTTACAGTTTAGATGATGGGGTACTGCATATAGTTTAACAACATTCTTTGTTCCTAGATTACAGTAAAAGTTTGATTATAATTATAGAAAACATATTAAACAATTTATATTTCATGATCGATCATAAACTCACGAACGTGCTAGGAAAGCGTATTTCTGTTTGTTGTTGAATATCATACATTTCTTCGTTTTTGGTTAATCCCTAGTTCAGGAGAACGAGTATGAGTCCCATTTGACCTACATTTGTGGACATTTTCATAATGATCAGTATAAAGATAAATGCAATGATAATAATGTAAAATTGTTACATTGATAATGATAATGTCCCAACATGTAAGTCAAATGGGACTCGTATCCGTTTTCCTGAAGTAGTTAACCCCTAAGTATAGCCATTTAACATTGATGTGGCCTTCCAAATTTGAGAGTGTGACCTTGGAACTGGGTGTATATTATTCAACTTGCACTTTGAGGGCTGAACATCCATCCGCCAATGCAGCATTCGCATGTAGCAGAAACTATAGAAAGGAAAGTAGAATGGGACATGATCCACACGGTGTGTTCACACTGTGGTCCACAAGCTGCGATCAACATTATGAAGCACAGTGTGTTCACATTGTTGTCCACATCATGTGATCCACACTCTGAATCACGCATTGTTCACACTATGGCCCACACAGTGTGTTCACACTGTGATCTACTTTATGTGATCCTCATTGTGTGAAGCACGGTGCGTTCACAATTTGGTACACAATTATGTGAGCCACTGTGTAAAACACTGTGTGTTCACACTGTGGTCCACATAGCGAAGTAGTGTGTGTTCATATGTGTGTTTCAATACACATGGTCCACACTATTGTGATCTACACTGTGTTCTTCATTGTGAAGCGTTGTGTGTTCACACTGTAGGTCATGATCATCAACGATGCCATTTGCAATACGGCGAACAACGAAGGAATATTTCAACAAAGTATGAAATGGGTCCGTAATTATTCAGGATGTTTTCTTGCTCCGAACGTGTCGGCGTTGAATTTGGTCACGTCCGGAACGCGTTAGTGCGGGCACTTTAGGGATCCAGGGTGCTGGAACGCATAGGCGTACGAGAGGGGGGTTGGGTAGAGGGGGTAGGGGGCGGCTAGGGTGCAGGTGCAGACCCCCAAATGTTTTTGTTGTTTTTAACACAGAAAACATTTATATTTCTTTTTATTTTCGGGTAAGCTCATTATCATAATCGTGCAAATCCCTCTCATATTTTGGCAAACTTGCGGTGTCACATTCAGGCAAAATTTGTATAATAGTTTTGGGGCAGCTAAATGGCCAAGGTCCTTGTTTTAAAGTTTTGTTTTAATTCTTCTTTGTTTACTTGCCAGGTGAAAAAACGGGAAGGATGGTATTCGGGTGATATATCCTAGCATCCCCCACTCCCCCCGATAACTTACGAAAATATGCATGTACGCCCATGCCGGAAAGTGGCATGATTATCCCTATTACCGTTAGATAGATGATTCACTGGAATACTCAAGCCCCACATACATCAACCACTGACTAACAAACATACAAACTCACTTACACACACACAAACGCAGAAACATAACTGTACATACGCTGACACAGCCCCTCTAACCTACTTGTTCTCACCCCTCTCTCGGGCTCTCTCTAACCCCCAACCTCTCTGTCTCAAAACTCTCTCTATCCTCTCTTATCCTTTTTCTCGACCCTTTTCTTTCTCAACCACTCCTGTTCTCACCTCCCCCCCCCCCCCCCCCAACTAACCGTCTCGCTTACTCACCAACTATATATTTTTCTCTCTCTCTTCCCACCCCCCCCCCCCCCCCCCACCCCACACCTTCTCTCATCAACTTTCCGAGTCACATACTTTATCCTATTATTACCCTGTTACGAGAAAACAAAAATGTAAGCCTTTGAGGAAATACTCAAATATGATAATAGACATTTTGCAGGTTAGCCACCTGTACAAAGAAAAAGCTTTATACTCTATTCAATTAATCATACTGTTAACGCACCCCCTGCTATGAAGAGCTTAGTTCAGAAAGGCGCTAAATCCACTTGTCATGCAAATTCAGTTAACGGTATCAGTACGTAGGCCTAGCTATCTAGAAGCCCACATTTGCGCACAAAGTACACCATGGAAATCAGAATATGGAACCTTCAATTTTAAAAATCCCATAGGCATGTGTATACAGTTGGACACAGAAGGCCTACCCTGCTTTTCTAAAAAGTTGAAAATGTGGATTTGACGCCTTTTGGAATTAAGCTTTTCATATAAAGAGTGCGTTTATCGTGTCATTTAAAGCTCATTATCAGCTAATGGAAAACTTTTTCGAACTCATCTTTTCCCTTGTTAGAGAATAAAGGGTATTATAAAAACGCTAATTTGGGGGCTAGACATACACAGTAGATAAACGTTTGCAGCTATCAGCGTTGGACACGTTTTAAACAATAAACATGGGTTTAAAAAAAAGGAAGAAGATAAACGCACTATATGTTCCTGTACTGAGTAATGGGTTTCCTAATTGCATCAGATTGCATCGAGAGTCTCTCTACAAAATCGAAACCGTTCTTATTCCGGTTATATATAGATTATTACTTTGATTCAAAAGAGTCGAGTGCAGTGTTATTTCATCAATGATGTCATAAACATCTTTTTTTAGAATTTTCAAATTTGGACTTCATTTTCAGAAAGAACATAACAAATAATGACCAAATGCCAAAAATCAATTGAATAGGTTACGTATTGGCTGAGATATGCCCATCCGAATGATTTTTGTTGTCAATGGGCAATCAGTGTTATAGTGCACGGGTTCATTACTTTATGAACCAGTGCACTATAACACTGATTGCCCATTGAAGTACAATTCATTCGGATGGGCATATCTCAGCCAATACGTAATATATTCAATTGATTTTAGGTATTTGGACATTACTATTGATGCTCTTACGCAAAATGGAGTTCAAATTTTAAAAATCGAAAAAAAATGTTTTTATGACGTCATGGCTTCTGTACTCTATTGTAAGTTCTAACAAAAGGGACGCTATTCAACATTATGGCACCGCTTCTGATTGATTTGATGCGACCTTCGATCCTGGGAAAACCCGACCGCATTTTGACTTGCCTATAATAGTACAGAAAGTGCGACTAAATACATATTTTGGTTTATTTACACGCGGTATTTTACTATTATGTAGTCGTTTGCGGCTGAATGGTTACCCTGTTTACGCATTACACTTGTTATACTCACACCCAAGTACTCATACATATAACCGCACCACTGTTGAGAGCAAACGGATAACATTCTTCTTCAACTCTACTAGTATTTTTTTCGCGCGTTCCCACACCACACCCGCTCAACTATAATCAAACAACCTGTCGTTTACGCCGTGGTGAGGACCGTGACCAATTCCAATATCCGAGGTATGTAAAGTATACTGATTATTTAATTGTATAGTATTTAGTTTGTCTGTTAGATAGTGCAAATAATAACATACCCATTTCCATTCGTATACTGAAAACGTACATTTAGAGCCGCGAGAATAGACGGCTCTGAAATGTGTGAGAAATTGTCTTACTCCTAATGTATTTCTATGTATGGTTCTCTCATACCTTGTTGTATTCGTATTAGCAGTAAAAGCATGGGACATGTTTCGGTTGTTTTCAAATTTCCCTTTCGTTAAACAGATATTTACGATTTAAGTGTTCAGATGTTAAATTATCCACTGGACCGCGAAAACCGTGTACAAAGTGAGTGCAATGCGTTCAATGAGTTATTGAATATCAATTTGCATGTTTGCTCATTACTCGGCCAGATAACGTCAATTTAACTTGAAATGTTCACACAACACCCAGTGAACATAACAGATAACAACAATATACATGTACATAGTTCTATGATTGTATTAACCACTCACCACTTGTTTCACATGTCAACAAAGTTACTAGATCCCTTCAATCATTATCCACAAATATTATAGCCGTGTATTTTCATTTACTGAATGACTTTTAATTTAAAAGATAATGTTCAGATGTTTACAATTCTTGGCGTTACTTTCCTATTCTCTGGCCATTATAGTTTGTATTTGTATTCCCCTATTAAAACTTGCATTAATAATTTGTATTCAAACAAACCTTGGTATTATTATATTACACTGCATGTAGTAAAAATTCGAGGTTTCTCTGAACAAATACCGGTATACTGCTTTATCATATAATTTATATGCTAACTATCTTACGTTTTATTAATAGCAATGCGTCATTTCAACGGGTGGTTAGCGACCTGTATCGCAAAATGATAACATAATTGACGTGTGGTATTTTATTCAATATATCAAGATCAAAGTATATTATATGAATTGTTTTGTGGTAAAAACGGGTATTGGTGTATGAAATTCAAGAATTTTAAAAGAGATCTAGTAACAATGTCTAAAATCCTCAAAACTTACTTGACAATCTCACATACCTCATTGTATTCATATCGTCAATTTAAGCATAGAACCGGTTTTTCTTTTTCGATTTTCCCTTTCGTTAAAAAGATATTCACGATTGAAGTGTTCGGATTTGTAAATTATCCACTGGAAAGTTATACCTGTGTACAAGTTAGTGCAATGAGTTAGCGAATATATTGCAATGTGCATTTTTGCTCATTAC
The DNA here is from genome assembly GCA_037951105.1 of Echinarachnius parma. Classification (NCBI taxonomy): domain Eukaryota; kingdom Metazoa; phylum Echinodermata; class Echinoidea; order Clypeasteroida; family Echinarachniidae; genus Echinarachnius; species Echinarachnius parma. The sequence goes on along the minus strand of JBAMJV010001184.1, from coordinate 10,271 downwards.
TCGGCTATATAACTTCCATTTAACGTGAACTGTTCACACATCACTAGGTGGACATATCAGATCACACTAACACACATGTTATCAACCATTCATCACTCTTTGCACATGTCAACAAAGTTACTATCATGTAGATCCCTTTAACTTACCAATTCACAGCATATGGAATACGTTGTGTAGGCATGCATTGCACTTCAATACATGCTAATATGGTCAGTCAGTTATTGCCAGTAGCAAATTAGTTTATCCTATTTCAAGTAAGCCCTCAAAAGCAGTGGGATTAATTTTATTTCAAAGAAGATTATGGCCGAATGCTTGCTAGGGAATAAATATATTAATTTGACCTTGTCATAATGTCATGCGTAAGTTGGGAATAGCTTTATTGTAATTTTTTGGAAGTATAGCCACGTTCCGATATAATTACTGTTGTAAATCATAATGCATTTTATTTTGTTTAGATTTTGGCTAAGTGTTCTTCATACTTTATTCAAGTTTGTGTTTCACATGACATGTTCACTGCCACTGCACCCCCCCCCCCCCCCAACACAAAAAATAGTTTTCAAGTTAATTTTCAAATCCCAATAAAATACACTTTACAGAATAATGTAAATTAATTCGGAATCGTTGGAATGCACGAAACACATTGATCATAAAAACATAAATTTGACAACAGAGATTTGTATTACCTTAGTTTATCAAAACAAGGTCAGCACATCTTTGGCGAATATTTAGGACAGATACAATTTATTCTGATTAATCTTACTATATTGCAAGATACATTATGCAACCTGACTACATGGGACATAACTGTTGGGGTGGAGTTCTACATGGTATTGTTATGATTGTTGTTTCGAAGTGAAAGTTGTACAAAACTCATTCTCTATTATCTCCTATTTTGTTTTAGGGTATGAATATACTATTGTTGTTGATGTTTCGAAATGGAATAGGAGATTTTTGTAACAGAAACAAATCTCGAAATGGAGGGGGTGCGGGAGTTAAAGAGAGCAAAAGTGTCCTGTCTCAACGTCCACAATAATCTATTGCTGTTGATGTTTCAAATTGTTGAATAGGAAGTTGTGCAACAACGTAATCTATCTAGGAAGGGGGAGGGTAAAGGGGGGGGGGGGGGGGTTCCCACCATCCATATGCATGACAAGGTTACGCGCAAGAGAGGGGGGTTCTAGTGTAGTTCAGGTACAAATTACGTCATATAATATTCCTTGTTAATCTTTTGTTAAAATACATTTGCCAGGTAGAGTACTGAGTGTGTTATTTTTTTAGGAGGACGAGTTATCAGGGCACGCTTCATTATTACGTGCGCTTTTAGATGTGGTGTTTAATATTATGTGGTGTGGCAAGATTGGTAGAGCGCGCGCTTTCCGATCATGAGATCTCGAGTTCGAACCCTGCCCACTGCCTTTGTCCTTCAGCAAGACAATTTATCCAAATTGCTGCTCTCTACCCAGGTGTATAAATGGGGAGCTGGTAGGAGGTGAAAGCCTATGTGAATGATCTTCTCAATGCCCATGAGCCGCTTGGAAGGAATGCTCCCCAGGGAGTGGAGATGGTGCACACAATGTGTGCTGGTTTGCATTGTATCCTATGACCGGGGGTAATATTATCATTGTAAAGCGCTTAGAGATGATTATCAATCATATTAGGCGCTATATAAATCGAGTATATTATATTATATTATTATTATTGTCTCGTCTCTTTGCCACCCTACCGCATTAACAACACTATGTTTTATTATTGTCATAAAACAAGACGGCGCCAAGCTTAAATACACTTTATATATTAATTAACCGTAGCTACCGCAGTATCAACACTATACTCCTTAGTTTAATACCCTTATAAAAACACATGGGGCCTGCGTTCAATGTCTTTAAGGTCTTACTGACAGTGTTCATTTGTAACTAGGAATTACAGGAATTTCGCGTATTAGTAATTGCGTGTTAAATAAACAGATGACATGATGACTACTGCAATGCTTCTAGAAATACGTCATGTAATAAAAGGTAAATCAATAGTTAAATATAGCGTAATACAGATTTAGATTATCATGGACGTCTCTACATGAATCTAGTAACCATGCTGAAATAATGTTGATAAAATAAACTTAATAAAATGCGAATGTTTGTGTTCCGATAATGTCCTCTCAGTGATGTATGATAGATAAGTTAAATTAATGTCGTATATGGCCGAGTAATGAGCACCAGTGTAAACGTGCTTTTTGCTATATCATTGTCATAACACAACTGAAATTATCCCCGAGAATTCCCCAAATGAAATCATGACTAACTCCATAACAACAAGAAATTTGTCAGTAAAACAACTGATTGTATACTTGTATTATTAAGAGCATGTAGGTTCATGTTTAGAGGAAGACATAACGGAAATAACCACTACAGTTCAAGTGTGTTTGGTAATTTAGGATAAAGTCACCAAATAATTGATTCCTCTAAAGTCGAATTATTATACGATAATGTAGGCTACTTCATCACATACGTTACGAGGCGTGTGTTCACACCTGATGGAACTTTAAGATAATGACACACTTCATCGTGAATGTTTGATTACATAACTATGTTAGAGATATGGGATTTATGCACACTCGGGTATCTTAGCAAACAGACATGACATATGAACGGACGTTTCGTATACAATGGTCATAATGCTACTTGCATATTGCGATTATGAATGTAGGGCCCCGTTTCATGAAAGGGTTTTAATATGTTATTTAGTCACGTGACTATGACTGATCTACGGGCATACGGATGGCGTTTGGTCCAATCACAACATACAGTTAAGACGGTCTTAACATAATATCATTTCGTGAAACGGGCCCCATATTTCCAAGATAACTATCATCTTAGTTTGAATAATGTTGCTGATATACCAATATCGTTGTTGTTAGAGTCCGTCATATTTTGGAACATTATGTTTGCCAAACGTACTGTATAGTAATCATCCAAAGTGCAATTAACAATACTTGTTGGATAAGGCAAACACACGTCATGCATGCATGCACATGGAGGCGTAAGTGTTTGCATTGGTTGTGTGTTTAGGTTATGAATGCATATTTGCATGTTAGACAATCAAGAGCAATGTAGAGTGTTATTGTTATTACTGCATTAAGGTTATTGATATCGTCTGCAATTAAAGGGATCTAGTAACTTTGTCGACATGTGGATAAAGTAATAAATGGTGGATACAATGTGTATGTTTTTGATCAGACATGTCCACTGAGTAATAAAGTAAAAGTGACATTCGCTAACTAATTGCACTGACTTCAACCGTAAATATTTCAGAAATTGTTGTTGCTGCATTATGGTTATTGATATTGTCTACACTTAAAGGGGTATGGTAACTTTGTTGACGTGTGTAACAGTTATAAAGGGTTGATCAAATATGTATATGTGTGATGTGACTGAGTCCACTGAGTCCACTGAGTAATGTGTGACAATATCATGTTAAATGATGTTATAATGATAGAGTAATGAGCAAAACTGCAAAGTGATATTCGCTCAATAATTGCACTGACTTCAGCCATTTGTCAACCGTTAATGTTTTGGAAATTGTTATGACTGCATTGTGGTTAATTATTAATATCGTCTGCAAGGTGCATAATTAACAATTATTTAGGGCGAAAGCAAACACACATGCACATATTATGGGGGCGTTGTATTTACATTGATTTCATTCAGATTGTGAAATCGATATAGATTTGCGTGATTGTTGATAAGCATGCATGGGGCTATTATTGATGTAGTTGTTTTCTTTATTTCATGCAGTTTTTTCCATTGATATCATATTTAGGTTGTGAATGCAGATTTGCGTGATATGATTAATACATAGTTCAATTGTTGGTAAATATGCATCCGCAAGGAGTTATTGTTGATATATTTGTTGGGGGGTCATGCAGCATGCAAATGCATAGGCTAATATAGTGCACACACAAAGCGGGGGTTCCAATATGTTTCACACAGCTTAAAGATTACTATATAACACGTTGGACCGCGGTTGACCATTTTTAACTAGGCTTGTTTGTGCGCACTATATACATAACACTGAGTCAACGTGTAATTTTGCAAAGGCGTGCGCAAGGTGTTTACAAGAAGACACCGCGCATCCAATTTACGAATCCGAACCGTTGCCTATGACGGCGGAGGGATGGGGCAGGTCTGAGGACGTTCCCCTTAAAGGGACAGTCCCTCTTTTACAAAACGTCTGAACAGTTTCCAGTTGAAGGATGGGGATGAATGAAACACACAAAAACAATCAGATCGAACAGCCCTATAATTTGGATTCTACGAATGAAAAACGAATGCGTCCCTCCATCAGACTATATATCGGTCAATAAAAGAGTTTAACTGATTTAGCATACTATTACAACTATATTGTACTTATTCTTGTAAAGGTATTGCGAAGCCGACATTTGTAAACGTATGTCACGGAAAAAAATCTCAAAAATGAAGAATATGTAATAACATGTAGTCAGTTTAAGCGAGGTTTGGTTATTTTGCCTAGTGTGCGGTCATGCTATTCCTATTTGTGCGCGGGTCACGTAGCTAGCGCGGGTCACGGAGGGGTCCCGCATAGCGTTGTGGTACTTCGTGGAATCCGTGTACGAACTTCCTCACTGGATGAATATACATATAATGCACAATTAAAATTGGACGACGGTTTATTAGTTTTAGGTCTATAACTCCACGAAAAAGAGATTTCAAGCCCTAATTTTTTTCCGGCATGCTATTAAATGACATTTTCTTTCAGATAAGACAATAACCTCGCAACTTTTAAAATTTGGCTTGCAAAAGAGGGAATGCCCCTTTAACATACCCTAGTTGAGGCTAGTAATGGAGAATGCATGTTATACCAGAATACAGTATTGTTGCAAGGGTTAATGTTTTCATTGGCTTATAAAGATAAGTATCTACAATGCAAATTGAGGTATGGGGATGAGTATGTCTGTGGGTAAACAAATGAAATATGATCCACTATCATGATAGTAGCGCAAACGCTGTGTAATGTATGATTAGCAGTGCAAAGTTCGTTATTGTCACATTACATTGTTGCATGTACAGTAATTTCTATAACACATTTATCATATTACTAGCTGCCTCGGCGCTTCGCGCCTCGGCAGCTAGAATCGGCGCTTCGCGCCTCATTATTGAAAAATGAAATTTAAAAAAAAAAATGTAAAAAAAAATAAATAAATAAAAAAACAATAATAATTTAAAAACAATTATTTATAAAATGATAGTAATGGTTGCCATCATCATCACCAATTCCACCACTACCATCTTCATCATTATCATCATCATTGTTATCATCACCTTCATCCTCAGCAGTATTGATTATTGCCTTCTTCAATACCACCACCACTATTAATTCATTATATCCATCATCCCATCATTACTACACCACTATCGTGTTATCATTTTACCATATTTATTACTTTTACTTTATTTTCTTCTGAATTAGCACCTGCTTTTTTGTTGAAATAACTTTTTCTTATCCCCATTAATGTATTTTGATCACCATAATCATATTATCATGTACACCTTCACCACAACCACCATTTGACTGTGTCGTCAAAACCATTATGTTCATTATCATTGATCATTGCCATCATCATCACCTTCTTTTTTTTATAGATCATTACCACTATCGCCATCATCAGCTTTTTGTTCAAATTCAGTTTATTCTGATCGGTCATTGCATTCATCACTACTACCACCAACATCATTGTTACCACCATCATTAACACTACACCATCATTTTTACCATTATTAACATAATAACTATTATCTCATCACCAGCACAATCACATCGTTGTTTTTATTTTCATTTTTATTCATATCAATAATGTATTTATCATTCATCATGTTTAATCTTACCACCACCATCATCATTATTGTTGTTGCATCAATTTTCATCTTCATCATTATTGATAATTGCTATATCCCACCATTAACATTATCATCATTATGATCATCACTACCAACACTATGTCTGCATCATTATTTTTGTCATTAAATATTGTATCATTATTGCCACCACCACCACATCATTCTTACCACTATTATCAACACACCATCATTATTACAACCATCATCATTTTTAGCACCATCTTATTTATTGGTATTTTTATCACTATACCTTCAACATCATCATCATTATCACCTCTACCACCTCTACCACCTGTATCATTATCATTATCATCAATATGGCTGAAATATCAACAAATGCATTTGATCTTATAATTATTTGGGGCCCAAATAATTAGATGTTTAAAAAAAAATTAAAACATAATGCTTGCACTTTTTCAAAAATCTTCGAAATCGTTTTTTAATTATTTGTTGATGATTTTTCCAATTAAATATTATTTCAATCAAACATGTCATGCATAATTTTGAATTGAAATGGTTAAAACTGATGACATTTCAGAAATGCCCTCTTGTGTTCAAAATGGCCCTTTTTGAATGATAACATGCTTTTTACTTAGTCATTTTGCAATTTTGTATATTTTTTTAGCATGGTGGAGTTTACTATTAGTTTAGGCTATAAGGTTACTGTCCAGGTTTGGTTACTAAGTTTAGCCATACCAAAACTAAACTACCCCTTTAACGTGCAGATTGTTAGCGTATACATATATGCACATGCCCATACATAAATACACATGCAAACATACACATACATACACAGATGCATGCACTCACACACATACATATGCATGCACATACCCATAAAAAAGCGACACAAATGCACACCTACATAAATATACATTTCCATACACATTACACACACATAATGTATGCATGTACACACATACAGTAGGCCTACATACCTGCACATATGCATACATACATGTATGCCTACACACAATCACATACGCATAGACATGTATTCATACATGAATCACACGTTATGCGCCTATTATTCGTTTTGAGAAAGGATAATATTACAGATATTATTACAGTGAAACTTCATTATAATGGACACCTCGTGTCCAATGATTTTACCTTGTTAAATCAGATATATTGCATACATAGGAGATGGACATGTATAATATCCTTGCTATGTTACAACAGATTTTGTGATAATGAGGTTCCACTGTATTTATATGCAAAACACTCACACAGCCACAACATACAGACATGCTTAAATGCATGCATTCAAACACGCACAAATATACGCACACACAAACATACACAAATGTATAAATGCATACACATGCAAACGTAAACTGATCAATACATACTTTCACATACGCAGACTTTCATACATTAAGTATCACATACAAACATGCGCAAATGTATACATACTTGCACACACATATATAATAATAATTGTACACATATTTAATTAAATGCACATACGCATACACATTACACATGACATAAACGCACACATACATGTACCCACATTTGCATACAGATCGATACACGCATACAACACTTACGCATACCTATAAACGCATTATGAAAACATGTACAAAGCAAGTGTAATGTAATGATTTATCATTTTATTTTATGCTCATTTTTCAGCCATATGACTTTCATTTACCATGGAATTCAATTTTCATAAATCATTCAGTGGACTTATTAGAAATTCACATTTTATCAACCCTTTGATAGATTTTTATATTATATGAACAAAGTTACTAGATCCCTTTAACCCATACCAGGCCGGGGGGTGGAATGCACCCCCCCCCCTTCCTTGACGTTTAGCGTGATAATTCCGCAACACGCGCAGGTATTGCCGCATGATTTTTTTCATTGAAGTCTTGCGCAACTTTTGAGACCAAATTTGCGACATCTGGGTATACTGTTCCGAAGGCACATACAATTTTGTGGTGAATTTAGACCCATAAATCGCTATTTTCGTGATTTGTGTACAAATCCTATGGAATTAATTTTTGCTGAAATACACAAAACCTTCATTATTTTTCATTCTAATCACTGCATTAATTTAATTTTGGGCTAAAAATGGTTGGAAAATGGTCAATAATTTATTCCATTGAAAAAAACATTAGATAACATGAGTTAAAAAAAATAACAAAAAAATACATAAGAAATTTCAAAAACAAAGAAATTTCAAAAACAAGGAAATACATTAGGAAAATTTTGCTGTCACAATTCTAAATTTTGAAAACCTGTTAATTAAGTCATAAAGAATATTCATGCACAAAATTAGCGTATATTGAGCAATATTTAGTGATTTAAAGACAAAAAGGGATTTTTGCATAAATTTGCATAATCAAATTTTGTATTTATTTTTTTTTCTTCAAAAAATAACAAAAATCTAACGGCGGCAGAGATATCACCTCCTGATCTCCCACCTGGCTATATAGCCAAAATAACCCGGCGTGGTTATAAGGGGTAAACAAAATGTGAGTAAAAATCAATTAATATAAACCTAAGGAAAGCTTCCCCAATCAAAATGAAAGTGTGACTGTAGGTAAAGCATATTTGTATTCACTGTCAAAGTAATAATGGATGAAAACATTATTTGTGGGTTGGTAGACCTACACTTCAGTAAGAAGATACAGAGATCAGTATACAAGGATAAAGAGCATACATTGCACTTTTTTAGACCTATGTTGTTACTCTACCTGCTTTAGTAATTTGTTAATGATTTGTATTATTGCGTAGATCACTATAATTTAGGAAAATCCTTAAATTGGCAACACATTGTGATATTTTAACCAGAACGTCAATGACGTAGCGCTCATCCGGCATCTCGCAACATCAAATATCGCAAATTTCATGTGGTACACTTTTCAACTGGTCCAAAAATTAAAAATGTGATGCCCTGGAAGGGACATAAAAATTAATTTAAAAAAAATTAGAGTGAAAAAAATATAAATTTGACGCCCAAGAAGGGACATGGGAAAAAAAAAATATATAAATAAATAAATTAATTAAAAAAAATAAATAAAAAAAATAATAATAAATAATTTAAAAAAAATAAATAAATAAAAAAAAAAAAAAAAAAAAAAAAAAATAATAAAAATAAATAAATAAATAAATAAATAAATAAATAAATAAATAAATAAAAAAATACCATAATTAATTAATGGGGAAAAATTTCAAAATTCTGTGAAGAAGTTTAGTGTACCAAAGTTAGCTCTACCAGATAAAGCAAACCAAATCAAAATCGGTCGAGAAATGAAGGAGAAGAAGCATTTTTTGTGATTTTTAGAATAAATTTGCATAAATTACCATAATTAATTAATGGAGAAAAATTTCAAAATTCTGTGTAGAAGTTTAGTGTACAAAAGTTAGCTCTACCAGATAAAGCAAACCAAATCAAAATCGGTCAAGAAATGAAGAAGAAGCATTTTTTGTGATTTCGAATAAATTTGCATAAATTAGCATATATAATGAATTTCACGATTCTGTGTAGAAGTTTTAAATCCCCCTCCTAGCCCTATCTTATGAAATAATCAGAATCAAAATCGGTTGAAAAATAACGAAGAAGAAGCATTTTGAAAACTGTGGACGGACTGACGGAAGGACGGACGGACGGACGGACGGACGACGGACGCCACGCCATGGCATAAGCTCATCGGGCCCTTCGGGCCGGATGAGCTAAAAACAGATTTCGGCATTCAAATTGGTAACTTTGCAGCAAAGTCATTTCATATTTGTCTTAAATTGTTATCACTAAATATTTTCCACTTACTTTTATATTAGGAGTTGCCAATTTGTAGAGGAAAATAATGATAAATTTGGCCTTAAAATAGCTCTTGTCCTTAATGAGAATAATAATAACAATAATAATATATACCATTTATAGAGCGCTATATACTGTATCTAGGTGCTCTATTTATAGGCACATGATTACTTTAGGTCATCAGGTACAGTTAAAACTTAAAACCTGCACAATTACTTGCACAATCTCAAATCTCAGGGGAGTTGGACTACCTTAACCCTAAAAAGGCCGGGCTATTTGAGGTCTTCAGCAGGCCGGGGGGGGGGGGGGGGCCATTGGCCATTATGCCCCCAAGATCTCGGATCGCCGTGAAAATTTGCACGCATGATGAGTGAAGTGTATAGAATACAATGGTAATTTTAATTTTTTGAAAAATTCATTAATTTGCATATTTATGGTCATTTATGCAAATAAGGTCATTAAATTCATATTTGTATCCATAAATCATATATTATTCAGAATTAAACATTGGCTTCACTACATATATCCTATCTAGGATATAAGTGTATAGTCCCACAATAGTGCATTATAAATGCTCAATGAGAATCATC
>JBAMJV010001183.1:0-102886 GCA_037951105.1 Echinarachnius parma | reverse complement strand
CCTACACACTACGAAATTAGGGTACAGTTAGGGTGCAAAACGCTGCTACAATAGCAGCACCCTTCCTTAAAGTGGACTTCCACACGATTTCAAGCTTCTAATGATTGAAAGACAGATATTCTAGGTCAATAAACACAATTTTGTATGAAAAAAAGTATGATTGTGGGTTCTTATAATTGGCTTTGTAATTATAATAACACAAATTCGCGAGCGAGCTTGTTCTATCCCACAATGCACCAATTTGTGACGTGCGACCCTCACTATGCGCCTATCTATGTTTTTACACTGCAGCGAATGTGTTCTTTTGATCGGACCAATACAATGCTCCATCATGAATAGTTTAGTCCACGATGCGCCACTCAACCGTGCCTTTGAGCATTACTGCATTGTTGAACCGTTTGAAAATACTTGCCTGCCCGAAATTGTAACACGTTTGGCTTTCATTGGAATTTGAATAGACACAAAGTCCTGTAAACGTGGTTATTGAATTTGCTGGCTCTGCATGACCGGCTATTATGAATGACACATGCAGTGATCACAATGCAGTGGCACCGGATTCAAGCCTACTCAAGAAATGAGCAAAGTGAGGGTGCTACGTAAGGGTCTCATGATTGTGTGCAGTAAATTTAATTATTTCCTCAGAGTTAATGACATTAGAAAAATCTCTTAGAAATCAACCAACAAAACTCGTCCGGAATTCTCCTTTAACATTTAAGGGTGAAATTCTGCACCACAAATTGGGGGTATTGGCACCTTTTAAAGGTGCGTTAGTTCACCCCATTGGTTGCCAAATTGCACTCTTAAAGGTGCTGCTATAATTGTAGCAGCGTTTTGCACCTTTAAGGGTGCAAATTTGAACCTTTAATTATTAGTGTGATGTCTATGAGCCATCTTTGCCGCCTTTTGGGATGCAATCTGACAGCGACCTTGCTCTGATAAGACAAGTACAGCGCATCAGGTGACATTGTATGGCAGAACAGCGAGTTAAAAATAGCCCGGAAAGGATAATATTATGACGGTTCTTAAATCATTTGACGTCGAGCCTATATATATATATATATATGTTCCCCCAAGCGTATTTTTCCCCTTCGTTGTCACATCCAAGTTTAGTTTGTGTTGTTGTTACTACATCATTTCAAAAACCTTGCTGTAGAAGAAAAGTCCCTTATTTTCCGGTTTTTCGTTTTTGCCTCGTATATACAGGTATAGTGGTTCGAATTATAATATGTTGGTTCTTGCAGTAACCATATATATCGCCGCGAGACAAAGTTTCGAAAGCAAAATATTATGAATAATCGTGTCAAATTGTTGAAAAGGTCTCACGTCTTAATGGGCAAGTATAGTGAGGAACGCCTGTCAAGGGAGACTATCACACGAGCAGCATTAGTCGCTCACGGCTGCAGCTCTTTGCTGCAGCTTCTCGTAATAAACGCTTCTTTAATTATATAGTCTTTCACCAGTCGGCTCTGACATTCATACATAATACCTCGTACAAATGCTCATCATTTACTACTGTTTTATGCGCTGTTTAATATGTAGTGGAATAATACAAACTTACAGAAAGTGTGACCTATATTATAACTGGAAGGTTTTTGTATAACGGGTGTTTAGAAAACTTCGCTAAAATTATAAAGCACTATCTATACACACGATAACAGGAAGCAACAACACCCCTTATACAAAACTAAACAATCCGGTGTTGCATAAGTAATAGCCGCGTTAAAACACACGTCAGCAAAATCAAGCACAACTCTACATTAAAATGCAATAATTTCAAACGCCAACAACAACAATGCAACTTTTGCTCCGCGATGTAACGCAGAGTTGTGTTTAAAGTGGTGCTTTAATTTTAATTAAAGCAATATCACCTGGAGCTTTCGCACTTCTCCTGTACCTATTTGTTTGTCTGACGGTAACAGAATAATTAAATAGGGTTCGATTTTCCAAAATGTCTCCCTAATTATGGAAAAAATGTACGATTGAATCGAAAAGCGTTCCGGAACGCTTTTCTATCTTAGTAAAAATCAATGGTAGGTGAAAGCATCTGACATCAATTTGCACTTTTCACCATATAAACAGTGTTTATCTTGTGTGAAATTTTCCATCATCATTCAGACGAAAATTACCACACTGTTAAAACGCTGTGTAAAAATGGTTGTTGAATCTTTTTATACAACCTGAGGTGTAGCATGATTAGTTGTAGAAATAAGGGTTGTGTAAAGCGGCCATTGTTCAAGCGTTGATTAAACTTGTTAAATCACGTGATAGTTTCGACCGCGAAATCATCGCGACAAAACCCTTTGTGTCCCACTGCAAACCAAGCGAAACGAGATAGCGACGAGGTAGCGTGTTAGTCTTATAACATAAAGGTCCCCGGTTCGATTCCGACTTTGCAGTTTTATAGTACTCTCCATCTCCTCTCCTCTCCCAGCTGTATGTACTGGTAGCATCCCATCAGTCTACCTTTCCATAATCGCCTCTCTGTTTGTAACTCAACCCCTACCTCCACGTGGTACTGACTGGATTCCTTGGGCTTTGCGGCCCGAGAAACCAACAGGGGCTCTGGGTAGGGAAGGAAAACCCGAACAAACCACAAGGTGGAGGGCGGTGGCCTCTGCCTTGCTACAGCCGAACATCTTAGCTGCACCCGGCTGGGAATTCAGTGGCCGCGTGCCCAGTTGTATCCAGGTCACACCCCTACGAGTATCTATTATGAAAGTTTTCCCCCCGTTACGGCCCCGAGTCCCGGTGGCTGCTTGCTGGCAGCAGAGTGGCAGGGGTGCGAAGAATCTGCCGGATGATTTGCTGCCAATTCCACAGGTACACGACGGAGCAGCGGAGAAACCAGCGAAGCAGAGCACATCAACAGAAGAGAACGCCAGGAAGAAGAAGAAGAAGAAGAGCAACATAAAGAGAGGAACTGCATCGTCTAATAGTGTAAGTAGCCAGAACAAGACCAACCACCAACCAAGATCAGATAAAGCACCGGACATGACTAAAGCAGCTACTTCACAGGCCCCTACTTCAAGGATATCCGGTGTGTTGAATATTGCAACCTGGAATGTGAGAACACTGAAGAAAGTAGGACATTGGGATATACTCCTGGAAGAAGCTCGCAGATTTGACCTGAATATTCTAGGCTTATGTGAGACACACCTGACTAACACAGAAACGCTCATAAACAAAGAGGAGTATTCGATCCTCCTATCCAGCAGGACAGATAACATTAGCCGGGAGGGAGTCGGCATCATGATCTCCCAACAAATCCTGCAATGCTTGGTAAGCTATGAAGCAGTCTCGCCGAGGATCATCACAGCAAAATTCAAAATGAAAGAAGGGATCCTGCATATCATCCAGGTTTACGCCCCTACATCTGCACATAGTGAACAAGAAAGTGACATTTTCTATGATGCACTGCAGCTGCATATCCAGAAGGTCCCTAGGAAGGAGAACTTAATTGTGATGGGTGACCTCAACGCAAAAGTAGGAGCAGACCATGGAGTATGGGCACCAACTTTGGGCAAGTATGGACTAGGACAGCTCAATAGCAGAGGGGAGAAGCTTCTAGAATTCTGTATGTTACACGGAATGGCATTGTGTAACACATACTTCCAACACAAAGAATGTAGGAGGGCAACATGGACTTCCCCGTGTGGACAGTACAGAAATCAGATAGACTTCATCATTACCAAATTAGAGAACATCAAGACGTTCCAGAACTGCAGATCATACTGCTCAGCAGACGTTGGGTCAGACCACAATCTAGTACTGGCAAATGTGAAGTTTTCACCTGCAAAGTCTAAGCGAATGAAGAGCCTTCCCAGAAGCTACGATGTTGGCAGACTTAAGGACTCTAACATAGCAGATGCATTTAAAGCCAGGATTGGAGGTGCCTTTGAACCACTACTTCAGCTTCAGGACACGGATGTAGATGAGCTGTGGAAGCAATTCAGGGATACTACCAATAACATCACAGAAGAAGTTATAGGCTTCAAAAGGTCAAGACAAGTTAAAGGTCTTCCAGAAGATGTCTGTAAGGCTTGTGAACAAAGGAGGAAAACCAGAATCCTGGTGATGAACAATCCCTCGGCCAACAACAAGAAGAGCTACATAAAACTCAATAAAACGGTCAAGTACGAAGTGAAGAACTGGAAAAAGAAAATTCTTGATGCAGAGGTGGAGGAAATGGAAATTGCTCACGCAAAGAACAACAGCCATGAGCTCTTCAAGAAGGTTAAGAAACTATCTGGAGAACGAGACAAGATGCAACCTGCCGTAAAGAACAAGGATGGCATCTTAAAAACGGCTCCTGCAGAAGTGTTGAAATGCTGGGAACAACATTTTAGCAGCCACCTCAACACGCAATTTCCAAGGGACGAAAATACTCTTCAGACCATACCCGACCCTCAACCTACAGATAACCCAAGTGAACCTTTCACAATTGAAGAAGTAGAGGCAGCAATAAAATTGTTGAAGAACAACAAGGCCTGTGGCTGGGACAAAATAGCTGCTGAAACCCTGAAGACTGGTGGACAGCCGATGAGACAACTCCTGCTCAAAATAATTAATGCAGCATGGTTGGAAGGTAAAACCCCGGAAGACTGGAGCAAGGGTCTCATCACTCCAGTGTTTAAGAAAGGAGACAAGCTGGACCCATCCAACTACAGGGCTATAACGCTACTCTCCATTCCTGGGAAAGTTTTCTGTAGGATGGTCCTCGGGAGAATACAGGGAACCATTGAGAATCATCTGACTGAGGAACAATGCGGATTCAGAAGTTGTAGAGGCACCACAGATGCTGTGTTTGTCGTCAGACAGATCATCGAAAAGGCCAGAGAAAGAAAGATACCAATCCACTGGAACTTTGTTGATTTTAAAGCGGCATTCGATACTATTTGGAGAGAAGCGCTCTGGAAATGTTTACGTTCCATTGGTGTGGACAAGTCCTTAGTCGACCTTATAGAGAGCATGTACAAGCAAAGCAAATGCTCTGTTATGGTGAACGGTAAGATAACCGAATGGTTTGATGTCATGACTGGTGTTCGACAAGGCTGCCTCCTCTCTCCAAGCCTCTTTAACCTGTTCCTGGAATTTGTGATGAAGGACATCCAAAAACTAGACAGTGGAATACAGATGGGTGACATGCGTACTAACAACATCCGATACGCAGATGACACCACCCTCATGGAACTTGTATTTGAAAACCTCCAAATCTCTACAAGGGAACTGGAAAAGGCATGTAGAAGTTGGGGAATGAAAATCAATGTCACGAAATGTAGAATCATGACAGAGGACCAACAAGCTATTACACTGAACAACACAAACATCGAGAAAGTGGATACATTTGTCTTTCTCGGCAGCATGGTACCTTCTACAGAAGATGATGTGAAGAGACGAACAAGACTGGCAGCCTGGTCATTTGGAAGGCTGAAAAGTGCCATCTGGTCCAACCAAGATATCTCAAGGACACTCAAAGTCAGGATCTACAGAGCCCTGATCCTCCCTATTGCCACATATGGAGCAGAATCCTGGACCCTCCGTAAATCAGATAGATCTAAGCTTGAGGTATTTGAGATGAGGTGCCTCCGGAACATCCTTGGAGTTCACCTAATGGACAGAATAAGGAACGAAGAGATCAGGCAGAGGCTGAACATCCCAAGCACCATATGTGAAGAAGTAACAAAACGTCGCCTGAAATGGTTCGGCCATGTGGTACGCATGCCGCATCACCGCCTACCATACCAAGCATACCAGAATGATTTTGACGCACGCAGACCATGCGGGGACGCCCTCCTACGAGATGGAAGGACCAAGTTCGGTGCGATGTGGGTCTATCCCTACAAGAGGCAGAACATCTAGCCCAGGATAGAGCAGAATGGAGCAGGATTTATCGTAGGGGAGCAAGGGGACACACCGTCCTATGCACCTAAGTCAAGTAAGTAAGTCAAGTACAATCATTTTTGTATTTGCTATTTCAACAACAGGGTTGTTTAAAATTCATTCTAAACAACGGTTGTAGAAAAAATTAAAACAACAATTGTGTAAACTTTAAACAACTGGGGTTGTTAAATGTTTTCAACAAGAGTTGGATGGTTAATATGTTAAACAGCGGTTGGAGAACATTTTCAACCAGTTGTTGAATTTGTTTACACAGCGTTTTAACAGTGCATGAGATTGGCATCGTGATTAAAGTCTCGTATATTAATTTAGAAAAGAAAAAAAAATACATTGTGAAGCGAATGGATCACTTTTTTATGTCAACTAATGATCAAACACAACTCTCTTTATACAGTTAGATGCAATGAATAGTTGCGGTTGATTGCAAAGTTAATCGCAAAGTTGTATAATGTCTTATTTCTGTACATGTAATTATACATGGTCTCTTTATGTGTTTTGTTTGTGATTGCATGATTCGTTTCTGACCGTTACCCACTGAGAATGATGTACCCTTTTTATGCATTTATTTTAGTCTGTTTAATCTGAATTTGTCATAATTTCCTAGGTTCCAATTGTATTCTTGCACTTTAAATATGAGTGAAATAAACTTTAAATAAATAAAACACTAAGTTGCGTTTAATCGCAAACCTGCGACTGATCGCAACTCAAAGTTAATTGCAACTCCGCGCGGGTTATTAAACCTTGTTTAAGACTTCAATATAAAATACGCTTTCATCATGTATGTAATTCAAGAAGCAAGGTAATATTTTGGAAAATATAAAAAAACATCTTACGAATCGCGAAAACATCAAATTTCATCATTATAATGAAATTGATGGGAATACTTTCGTCGCACCGCGTATAACAACAACAATATTATAGTGGATATCTGTTTTGCTTTATAACACGGGGAAAACGGTGACTATAATGATGGAAATTGTAAAATATGATACTTATTAGGAGTTCGATGCGATAGGAACAATAACGTTTCACCGCAAATCTTTTTTTTTATAGCAATTATGGTTTCAAGGAACAACGGACGTATCTTTTTTGCATCCTTAAGGGTTCTGCGAATGAAAACACTTGAATTTCGCCTTAAGTAGATATTACATTTCACGTAAAAAGCTAAATTTGCATTTTGTTTTCGGTTTTCATTTCATTAAAGAACCTTTATATGTAGCGTTTAACATATTTAAAGCGTTTATGTTTTATGTTTTCGATATCAATTCACGTTAGTGGAATGCCCGTTGTTTTCTCTCGTGAAAACTTGTTATATCTTACTAAAAACGCTTTTATACATTCGTTCATATCAAGCATACCTAAAGCCCTCCTCACACAGAGCTGACTCGACCCGATCCGACTGGTTTTCAGTCGGTTCAGCTCAGTATACGTTGCCTCAGGACTCCTATTTGGCCGGTCAAAAGCCAGTCGGAGATCATTCGAGGCCGATTCAACATGTTTAACCGGCTCCGACTGAGCGAAACCGACTCTAGACGAGTCGGCTCTGTGTGCGGAGGGATTCACACTATTTTATTCCGATCCGATCATGAACAATTGCGTATCTGAACTAAAGCAACACATGCGTGTAAAACATGGGTAGTATTCTAGTTCAGATCCTTAATCGTTCGTCAAATGGGAATGTATGGGTGTTTCACAAAGACTGTACGCTGAACCTAACTCTAAATTAGACTTAAAGTGATCCATTAACTTTGTGAAAATTCAATGGAAATCACTTGGAGCTTTCACACTTCTCTTGTCCCTTGTTATTAGGCTTATGCTAACAGAAAAATGAAATGAGCTTTGATTTGGCAAATGTCTCCCTAATTATGGAGATATTTAAGATTGTATATAGACACTTTCGAGCGTAGTCAAGTGCATCCGAATTCGGAGACTACATAAAATCAGACATTGATTTTCTCTATTTTCACTAAATAAATATTATTCCTATTCTACGAAAATCTCATAAATCATTCTTAAGAACCTTGCAATGGAATTGGTCTGTGATTGAAGTGTCAAATATTACTTTGGGGAATACATCAGAAGCTAATGGACCACTCGAACTTATACGTACAAATAATTGAACGCTGTATTTTTGTTTGTTGAAACAGTTTTTAAAAGGGCTTACAATTTTGATAAAAGCACTAATTATAATATTTTCCATTATCAAGGAGACTTCAAGTTGTTGATGTTATGTTTGGTTGAAAGTCTCAAATATTTGCTTTTGGATATTTTTTCCCAATAATACAAATGGCCTCCCATAATTTTAAGTCCAAGTAAGAACTTAAGCTCAACGTATATAGTGAGCAGTGGGCTATAAAGTCATCTAGTAACATTGGCTGTATCGACCAAACTCACTTGCAACAACTTTCAAATCATAATAAAAGGGATAACCGGTAAAGAAAACAATTGTTGTCGTTGTATAATTCGTTGTTTTTAAGTTTTTTTCCATTCAAATCCCCCCAAAAATGTTATACACCGGTCCATAATATAATTATAATTGTATGTATTATTTTCAAGTCTCATAGCAAATTATAATTAATGTCTCTGTTTATGACTTTTGTCTGGTACAAACATTGTCTCGCGTTCGCTAGAACTGTTCATCCCCCTCCCTATATTACAACGGAGATTAAACCGCGAGTACGTACCTTGCTAAAAGGCTAGTGAAAACGAAGAGTTTGATCGTTAGGAGGTTTACGAAAGAGAAGTAGAAGAGGGGAGGTGCATTTTGTTTTGTTCCTTTTGCTCACAATATCACGACACAGACCTAATCATAGCGCGAGCGCCTTGCTAAAAGGCTAGATCCGAATAGTTTGATCGGTAGGAGGAGGTTTAGGAAAGTGAAGACGAAGAGGAGGGGAGGCGCAAGTTTTCTTTCGCAGTTGATCTCGCTAGGGAACGGAACCCTGGCAGCAAAAGTGTCTAAATATATAGCAGGGAACAAAGCAACTCGCAAATCGAACACTTAATTATGCATCAAGCCAGCCAGCAACACATGGTTACATCAGCGGGCTAAAGAGATACTTGAATATTCAGGTATAATTACTTGTTTCTGAGAAAAGGTCCGTGAGTGTTTTGGCCTAAGTGTTTCTTTTTTTCGTATGAAAGTTAGCTGCTTTAATTATTCTTGATTTTAAATTCACCTCTAATTAATCACATCTTCTGCATTGTTTAAAGGGATAGTTGAGTTCTGGTAGAGAGAGTACAGTTTTAGTCAAACCAAAACATGCACCATTACATTACAAACTAATAGTTATAACTCCATCATGCTCAAAAGGAATACAACAATTACAAACGACTAAGTAAAAAGCCTGTTATCATTTAAAAAGAGCTGTTTAAACTAAAGAGGGCGCTTTAAAAAAATGCATTTGTTTAAACCATTTTAAATAACACATTGTGCATGTGATGTTTTGTTTAAATAGTGATTAGATAGAGAGATAATCAACAACTATCTAAAAACCTCTTTTGAAAATTTTGGAAAAGAGGAAGCATTTTAAAACGAATTTCAACGGCTGGTTCAAAATTCTCTAATAAACCTGGGGCCCCAGCTTTATTACAAACTGTTATATTTATGGATATTTCAGCCGTCTCTGAACCGATTTTGATCAAACAAAGATGATTTTATTATTTAAATATTATGCTCTTTCAAATTTTACACTCAGTTTTTCATTACCTCACAAAACAAATAAGTAGTCTAGCGCCCTCTCTACCAAAACTCAACTATCCCTTTAACTTCTGTATATTTGTATGTTATAATAATAATAATAATAATGAAACACTTTTATGTTTTGTTCGAACCCGGATTTGTAAATTGTATAAAATACATCATCTCTTCCATTTAGAAATGTTTGATGACTGACAGAGAGTGCATTATACCAGAATTCGAGTGAAAGAATTACCAAGATATTCAGCTTTATAACAGCTTAATGAGATAGCACAGTTTTTGTTTATAAGGCATTTCAAGAAATAGCAGATTTGTGAGGCAAAGAGCAAATCAGTGTAACATTTGGAATGTCATGTGATTCGTAAGAAAAAATAACTTTATTCTATCAAAATCGGTTCAGAAACACCTGAATATTAATAAATATACCCCTTTAAAAAAAAGGTGGGAGCCACATTTTAATCGATATTGTTTTGAAAACAAATATTTATAATGGCTCACCATTTTCGAAATATATACGAAAGCGGTTGTTTAAATGTTGTTGATGATATCTTGAATCATTTATTAAACAAAACATCACATTCACAATTTCTTAAAGGAAAATTGGTTTAAACCTATTTTTTTTTTAAATTTTTTTTATAGCGGTTGCCCTCATGTGTTGTAACGGCCTCTTTATGAATGATTACAGCCTTCTAACTTAGCCGTTTGTAAGTTTTGCTACCTTTCGGGCATGGTGGAGTTACAACTATTAGTTTATATGATAATTATGGTAAAAATGTTGGTACTAAAATTAAATTTGACCGGAACTGTTCTATGGCCTTTATTCTCTCCAATTATTAAAGTATAATGAGTATATCCTTGGTAAGAAGTCAAATGCCTCAGTCTGTATTACAGTTATTCCACACTTGTCTCAGTAATGTATGCATGTCGGGTCGAATTAATAGCGTTGATCGGGTGTTTAAATTGATTAACATGGATTAGGTAATCCACATTCACTGTTATCTATGTACATTCATTTCTGAGCGAAATCTGTCCGATGTTAGCATGTGTTTATTTTGTAAGACATTGTTGGTGTATTATGATATGTTTTTGTTTATTGTTATTGTTTTTTTTGCAACAAACTTGCTGGAAAAATCAGTATTTAATCTAACATTGTAATAAACAATCAATAATAACGGGGGATATATTTCTTAATATTATACTAATCATATCCAATTCATGTTTAACTTTAAGGCACTCAATGGGTATCATGTTTCATAATTTATGTTATTAATGTGATTAACAGTACATAATGGCTTCGATGGTGATGGTTATTGTCTTTATTAAATTATAGTAGACGTTACCCTGCGTTCAGTTCTTGCTAAAATAATATCCATATCAGTGCATGTTGGCATACACTTTGTCACAATGTGAAAGTTGTGAACGCTCTATAATAGTGAATGTTCTTTATGTTTCAGAGTGCAATCACATTGAAATAAACACAATGTGATCACATTCTGAACACACTAGGAAAACACCGTGACCGCACTGAGAACACACTGTGGACACATAGCGAACACACAACGAACACACCGTGAACACATTACGAATACACTGTGAACTCACCGTGAATACACTGTGAACACACGGCGATAACACTGAACTCACCGTGAATACACTGTAAACACTCTGCGAACAACTGTGAACACACTACGAACACACTGTGAACTCACCGTGAATACACTGTAAATACAATGTGAACACCCTGCAAACACACTGCGAACTCACCGTGAATACACTGTGAACACGCTGCGAACAACTGTGAATTCAACGTGAATATACTGTGAACTCAACACGAATACACTGTGAACACACTGTGAACTCTCCGTGAATACACTTTGAACACACTGTGAACTCACCGTGAATACACTTTGAACACACTGTGAACTCACCGTGAATACACTTTGAACACACTGTGAACACACCGTGAATACACTTTGAACACACTGTGAACTCACCGTGAATACACTTTGAACACACTGTGAATTCAACGTGAATATACTGTGAACTCAACACGAATACACTGTGAACACACTGTGAACTCTCCGTGAATACACTGTGAACACACCGTGAATACACTTTGAACACACTGTGAACTCACCGTGAATACACTTTGAACACACTGTGAATTCAACGTGAATATACTGTGAACACACTGTGAACTCAACGTGAATATACTGTGAACTCAACACGAATACACTGTGAACACACTGTGAACTCTCCGTGAATACACTTTGAACACACTGTGAACTCACCGTGAATACACTTTGAACACACTGTGAACTCACCGTGAACACACTGTGAACACACTGTGAACACACTGTGAACTCACCGTGAATACACTTTGAACACACTGTGAACTCACCGTGAACACACTGTGAACATACTGCGAACGCACTGTAAATACAAACACTGTGAATCTACATTGTTTGACATCTAACCGTCTTGTGCATATATATAAACGTGTATATTTAGATAAAAGGGCAGAGGAATAAATTTCCCGCCAGATGTCATGATCGGATGTCATAAATGTCATCGATCACGCGATGGAATCAGGTTTATGTGCTTTCCTACATTCTTTTATGGGAGTGCCTATCATTCACACGTCCGACATTAAACTATACATAAATGGTAAATGATATTAAAAACCCCGCGGGAATCTCGGGGAAATCCACCGAAGTCAACATTTTCAACTTTCGCTTTTGATCAGTTTACTTGAGCATGGTGTTCTGAGAAACAAAAGTTGTTCGTACGTGCGTTTGTAATTTTAATTTCATAAAAAATAATATAATGCATTTGTATTTGAAACAAGAACGGTTCGCCACCAATTATCCGCATAGTATTGGAATGTATTGTGCTTAAATGACGTGGTTCTCAATACCCAGATGCCGCAAACACGATATTGCCCCACGTATACATATTTGCGTATTGTGCTCGACAATCTGGTTAACAGCAACATTCCACTTATTTCAATTTTTAACGAAATGTATGTGTTTTCCAAAACAAGCATGCTTTTATTTCATGTTAAAGGTTGTAAAGCATGGGAATGTTACACGGCGGATCGCCATTTTGAACTCGCCTAGTTTATGCGCATGCACTGCATAACAGTGAGGAAGTCGGTATATAATTTTACGAACCGTGCGCAGTGGGTTCGCAAGATGGAACCACGCAATCGGATTTAAGAATCCGAGCCGCCTTTAATAATGCACAAATACCATCATGACCATATTATGAGCGAGCACATCCGACGACATCTGTGTATGTACAACTAGATTAAATCATAGTTACGGACTACATTATATTGATCAAACTAACGGAAATAACATTTTATAGCGGGTTCTATTAATACAAATAAAATTGATTTATTCGCTCAACACCCACACAGATATACACAAGTGGGGCAGTGCATCCGTAATTATTTTTGGTGAGGAAGATTTGTGCTCGGCGTCTGCTTATCTATTATTTCACTACCAAGTAAACAACATTTACACATTGCTATGCCATTGTGGCAAACCTTTTGTGTTTTATTTGTATCTTTGAAAAAGAGCAAAGAAAATGGGATTCCAACGGGATTCGAACCCGAGACCTCCGGATTGCCAGACCGGTGCTATTACCGACTGAGCTATAGAAAACCATAGTACGGCGTTCTTCCCTGAAACCCCTTAACTTTCATTGCTCGTGTGGTCAGAAGCTGACATAAACCCGAATGATATATATCAACTTGGGGATATATATGCGAGGGATCACCGGTCATTTTCTTTATATGTTTGAATTCATTATTACAAAAAGCTGCATCACTTCGGTGATCCCTCGCATATATATCCCCAAGTTGATTTATATCCTTCGGGTTTATGTCTGGTTCATAACAGCTTCTGACCACACATATCGTATATGTGAGGATGACATGATAAGTAATTCATGTGCATGTGTTATCAATATTGTATCAACATTATTCTACGGGTTTAATTATATTTCTAGTAAAATTTCATGGCTTCTGATATAAAAATGTGCATTTTAATGAAACAATTTGAGTCCGCCCAAGGAAACAGATTCAGGCATAATTCCTAATTAACATCCCGTATATATACGTGATGATGACGTTATTCATTCATGTGCATGTGCCTTCAGGCTCCGTTGGTAATATTACTCTACGGGTTTGATTATTTTGGGGGTCAAATTTCATGGCTGTGTTTCAGATATTTGTTTATAAAATGTACATTCAATGGAACAATTCCAGTCCGCTTAAGGAATCAGATTCAGACACATTTTCTGATAAACATCCCGTATACATGTATGTGATGATGACATTATTCATTCTTGTGCGTGTGTTATCAGGCTTCTATGAACCATCATAATTGATACAACATTACCAAAACATTTTTGTCTTTCTGTTCTTCACATGTTTTTTTGGTCAAATTCCATGGCAGAATTTCAGACATTTGGTTAATGTAAACGATAACACAATTAGAGGCATTTACTTACTTCTTGTGTAAAGATAAGACGAAAGCGAATTATACTCTACATTTTACTGTTTTTCAAATCACATGGTTGAAATATTCAAATAAAATGCAAATTATTTGCATCGGGAATATAGATGTGCAGAAAAAAAACAAAAGCAAAGTTTAATGAAAATGAATCAATAGGGATAATAACAACATTATTGATGCGAAATTAAATAATAGTCCGCGTAGAATGCTTTAATAAAAATGCCTTAAAAACCCGTTTAATACCCGTTTTAAATTTGAACTGAAATGATAACTATTTATGTCATGAAAACATACACTTTTTGGGAACGCAATATAAACAGGTGATGATAATTATATTATACTCTGCATAATAAGTTGTTAAGCGAAGCTACATATAATTGCGTAACATTGACAACGGAGATGTCCTATTATTTTATGCGCATATATTATATCAATTATCAAATACATCTCAAATTACCACGTTTCCGCTACCAAC
This sequence comes from Echinarachnius parma, assembly GCA_037951105.1. Taxonomy (NCBI): domain Eukaryota; kingdom Metazoa; phylum Echinodermata; class Echinoidea; order Clypeasteroida; family Echinarachniidae; genus Echinarachnius; species Echinarachnius parma. The sequence continues at coordinate 88,290 of JBAMJV010001183.1, read as the reverse complement.
TCTGCATGAGAAGTCTTAGAATCCTATACACATAAACCGATAATGCATGCAGATACCTGTCGCTTTTTCAGGGCGCATTAACGAATTATTATCTAATTTACCCTTTATGCGATCTCCCCTAACCCTGCGGTCATACCGCTCTCGTATGGCCCCAGTCACACCTACCCGATAGTCTGTCGTAAAGCGCCACGTGATACGTAGTTATTTTGTGGTTGTTGCGTGGTATTTACGGCATCTATATACATGGTAGTACGTGGCTCTAAGTGTTACTTTGTTGGAAGGTAAATGATTGAAATTGCAACATGTTCAATATTTCGCCTCGGCAAATCCGTTCTGCCCAATGACGTGGCACTTACTGGACAATTACTGGAGTACCCCCGTGAGGGCCACGTTATTCCTGACATTAATTAGCGCTACGTGGTACGTACTACGTTGCACTTACGGAGGACTCTCTATTAGCGCATAGTTTTCAAATATTTGCCATGTATTCGCCCGTAAAATCTGAACTAGGATACGTGAGCTCCACGTAGCAGTACGTACGTGACAGACCGTTGCCATCATGTTTATTGTGGCCCTTATACACGGAAGACACGTCCGTTTAATGTGCCCGGTATCTGACTTCTACGGGGCGCCTTTTACGAGGTCTGTAGTTTACGGTGTGTTTATACGGCGGCGTATTTTCTTCTTTTCTCTAGTTTACTACAGCATGTCTTTCCGTGAATTGTTGAAAACAGGGGTTTTACTTAGTCGTTTGTATAGTTGTGTATACTTTTCGAGCATGCTGGAGTTATAACTATTAGTTTGTACCGTAATGGTGCAGGTTTTGGTTACTAAAGTTAAGTTTTACCAAAACTCAACTATCCCTTTAAGAGGCCGCTTCGAGAAATATTTTTTTGCGAATTAATGAAATATTGTAATATTTGGAAGAGCACGGGATATTAAAGATAAAACAACGTTATTCGATTAAAAAAAAAAAAAAATCGGTTGAGGAACAGCTGATATATCAATAAGTGTATCGGATTAGAATAAATATGAGTCGCACATTTATTCGATAATTCTAGAAAAATATCAATAAAATGCCTACTTTTTTTTCTCTCGAAAAGATACCAAAGAGGTTTTTAAATAGTTTTTGATTATCTCTCTATTGAATCATTATTTTAACAAATATCATATTCACAATTCTTACATGAAATAGTTGAAACCAATATGTTTTAGAAAGCGCCCTCTTGTGCATTAAAAGGGTAGTACAGTTTTGGTAAGGCTGAGCTTTAGTAACCAAGACCTACACAATAACATTACAAACTAATAGTTAAAACTCCACCATGCTCGAAATGTATAGAATATTACAAACGACTAAGTAAAAAGCCGGCAATTTATTCAAAAAGAGCCATTAAAACACAAGAGGGCGCTCTCTAAAAAAAGCATTGGTTTTAACCATTTTTCATACAAAATTATGCATTTATGTGATGTTTTCTTGAAATAATTATTAAATAGAAAGATCATCGGGCATGGTAGATTTCTAATTATTAGTTTGTAATGATATGGTGCAAGTTTTGGTTAATAAAATACATTTTTACCAGAACTGTAATAGATGAAAAGTTTGTTGTTCTCCTTCAAAATCCACATGCACATACAATATACCTTGTGCACAAAGATCATTAATAAAGCATTTCCTGGTCATGTACTCTCGGGAATTGTAAGCTTTTTTCCACTGCATGGCCATTTTATTTATTTCGATTTTGAGGATTTGTGTTCTAAGTGCCTTACGCTATCCTTTATTTTGAATCATAAACCGACATTAAAGTTTAATTTATGAAACACGGCTCGGGGAAAAAAAACAATCATGCTCTTTTCGATAAAAATCCAAGTTAAGACTGGTATACTAATTAAGAGAACTGATGCTTATTTTCACATTCCTTTTGATACAGAAATCATGAAAACTGACTATAATTGGTATAGTTATGTTCCCTTATACCATTGTATACACTCAACCAAAAAAGGAAGTCCCCCCCCCCCCCTAGTATTTTTTCATATATCTCAAAAATGATTTTACCGATTTTAATCTCGCAAACGGTAATGGATGCGCAATTTCCGTACGCACAATGTGAATGGTAAATGGTTGCCATATAATTACGTTTTCATCATAAAAAAATATTGCACTTTAAGTTTTATATTGGGTACATTTTGTATACGAGTAAGCATCTTCATTGAAGATGACCCGACACACAAATCTGTTATAGGCCTCTCAATATGAAATTGTTGGGGATTAGAGTGGCCGAAGTCATGTCCTGTTTTAATCTTTAATCGAGTTGGCCTAATTAACAAATCTGCTATGTAATTCGGTACTACTGCTGTATTGTTCTTAGTGGAACCAATTGTCAAAAGCATGCATTTTTCTGAAACAATGCGGCTTTCAATATGAGATTGTTGAGTATTAGAAGTAAAACATAGAGTGACATGCAATAAATGGTGCTTGAAAGTTCAGAAACATGCGTGATTCTCTTGTTATTCGTGTAGAAGCTGACACAAATCACAAATGTGCAAGATTTGTTTTTTTACACCTTTGGTTATAAAATGCATGATTTCACACCAACAATGCCATCAATTAGCAGACATATACCATTCATTTTTTTGCGTAAGAAAATTCCATATCCATCGATAAAATACTTTTTGAGATATGTGAACAAATGCTAGGGGGGGAATTACTTTTTTGGTTGAGGATTTTGTTGAGGAGTGAACATAATTTTTTTAAATTTTGTTAAATCCAGTTACTGCAAATAAGAATTGTCCGACAAGAGCCTAGTTTTGCCAGAGCCGGTGAAATGTTTCAAACTGTTTCATTTGCCATTTTCAAATAGGTATTTCATGCTAGCGTGAAATTGTCCATGATTATTATAAAAGAAAGAGTATATAATTCAGTAGGAATTTGTATGATATTTCATTATGTTTCGGGGCCGGTCCAGCTCGATTTGAAAATATTTATTTTAAACCATCGTGAATCTCCTCTGGGCTAATATCCCGATGAAGCGACAACATTATTGTTTCAGTCGAATTTAGGATAAAATAGACGTATATAGTTACATGTACCTACACTTTTACATCTTCATTTAATTATATCGCAAAACTACCCTAGGGTTTCAATGGAGTGATAACATTGTAGCTTCCATTTTTAGCTGGTACATGATATCAAATACCCATTTCAAAATATCGTTAAACTGTCCTGAGATTGTTTTGATTCCAGGTTATTTTCTACCAGTTTTGTGTACATGCCTATTTTTTTTTTATCTCATTGTGTTTTTGCAAGTTTAAGAATGCACAATTTTTTTTGTTTTGATTAAGACAAATATTTCATTTGCATTTTTTGATATTTAATCTCTGCTTCGTCTCCAAGTGTTTTGACATTTTAAGACCTAATAACATTATTCTATTGTCTTTTTTACATTTATATACGGACTCGTATAAGAATAGTAATGAAAACCAGAACATACATATTAACATCTCTATACAGGGTGGCCCCAAACAAAATTCTTATTCGCCTTTAAATTAATCACAAACAAGAATTTCACATCTAAAAATAGATATTACTTTAATTTTATTTTATTTCCACCCTGTTTCCCATTGCTAATACACCATTCATATAAGGGAACCTAGTTTGTTTAACCAACATAGTGTAAGGGTTACGAATATCCATATAACATTCTTTACTCTACAATGTCAGTATAATTATATTATATGTCTTCAATTACATTACCTCTGGGATATTATGGGGTTCAACAATGATTTGAATGTGTTTTTATCGTTCGGTTTGACATTTGCTCATGATCTACCATGTCTACGTGGTCTTCTTATTTTTGACAATGCAAAGTCGATGCATTTAAAGGGAATTTGCTAGCGGCGTCGGAATCATAGATCACAATTTTGTAGATATTATTACAATAAATTGACATTTCAACCCGTGTTTTCCCGAATTATGCTATTCTCATAGAATGTATACGTGATCCATGCTCATGATGATGGTCCCGGAGGCTCTGGGTTGGATCGTATAACGTGTGTATGAAAAAATATCTCGCCAATCGTACATAAGCGAGCATATTTGTAACCCTTCCCGATTATCATACCATCTCTAGCACATTAACTCGTTTCCTCCTAGTTCGTGATATTCGAATATAGATATTATACGACCTATGCACATTCCCGCAGGCGGTGGCTTTGGTTGTTGACATGCAAGGATGAAAATCATTCCTGTGGCAGTCATACACAACGCGAGCATAAATATTACAACTTGTTTATTCCTAAATTCCGGCAATATCATAGGAAAATACACCAATATGGGAGTTAGTTGGATGTCCCGCTGGAGGCGACCTTTCTTATTTACATGCGGGAATGAAAACAGTTCCCGATAATCGTACCAACTTAAGCACATCTTAACTCGTTTAATCCTTGTTCGTGACATTCTCATAGAGATAATACACGATCGATACATAATATTCCCGCAGGCGGTGTATGGCCTGTGCTTGTTGACATTATTCCCGATAATCATACCCAACGCGAGCACATTTACTTGTTTCTTCTTAAATTATGTCAATTTAATGGATATAATACATATCCAGTTGTATTCCCCCAGGCGGAGGCTTAGGTTGTTGACATGTGGGAAGGAAAACGAGACTTGACAATCATGCCGCCGATGGCACATAAAAAGTTCGTTTATCAACAATACCGGATAGGTTGATAAACAGACAGCGAACAGGGATCTGGCGAGAGTGGGAACACAGAAACCTTATTGAAGTAGTAAACGTTTCGTGAAGAAGGAGAATAACAACAGCAAAACGTTTTCGAAGAACTAACAAGATGTTTTGTATCATTTTATATTCAACAACTTATAGATAAACCTACTTCAAGAAACGTTTTTTACGTGTTAAAGCCAAATAACAGTTCTGGGAAACGCACCACATATAACAATAGAAAAAAAATGCTTTCTTCACCTACCACGTGAAAGAATTATGATGTGACTAAAGATTTGGACCAAAACTGCTTTGAAATTGAGTAATTGAGCATTTGTTGGTTCCAAAATAAAACGAACGTTGTCAAAGTCCGATTTAACCGCATGAAGAACCTCGTCTTGTGCACATAGCTACGTGCAAAAGACGGTCCCCATGCGGTATGCGGGCTTGTCGATATCTCCAGCCCAGGGCTAGCGGCGCTGACTGGTCTGAACGGGCGGTGGATTTATATCCAAATTTCTCGGGCGGCCATTGGATTTCTTCCGATATTTCGGCATATAACGATACCAAGGTTCGGATTTTACCACACAAGCCCTTTTTTATACTTATTCAACGATATATCTGTATTGGCCATACTAATTAGTTTGGCCAATACAGATGTTTTCGGTAACTTTCCCCCAAACTGTTATTTTGAAGGAGGAGAAACTTCACTAGGAAGAACCATTCAAGAATTATTGTAACTTTGTTGACCGACGAAACGAAGGATTGGTAAATTGTAAATTTCTAAATCCCTAAACTTCAATCATAAATAAACCTTTATAACGGAAGAGAAATTAAAACAAAAAACCCTAACATCAAAGACGCAGAGAAAGTTAGCAGAAAGAGCAGGAAATGGGGAAAGAAAACAATGAAGAAAAAGACATTGTATCTTTCTACCATCCTTTTGAACACCTCCTTTGTTCCATATCCTGCTCTTTCATTGCTTTATCTCATAGCTTTCCAGCCACCACTTGACACATTCTCCCATCCCCAGTAGCCCTTATCAGCACTATTTCTTTTGTTCCCGTCCACTCTAGCCTGCTACTGCATGCACACCTCCTCCATTGTATCCCCCCATTCTTTTATTCTTGTTCACTCCAGCTTGATGCTGGTCGCACTTTCCTCCTACCTACCATGTGTATAATTCTATGTTTAGTTTAGTCAGTGTCATTTGTACGCCTGAAGAAGAATCTGCCAGATTCGATAGCTCGCGGCTCCATTGATTTACAAGAAAAAGATAAAAAGAAGACATAATAATCCAACGAGGCTAAGAAGATCAGGAAGTGAAGAACAAGAGACCGGAAATCATGAATACATTTATCGAGGGCATAAGACTTAAAGGGATCTAGTAACTTTAATTGACATGTGCAAAAAGTGATGAATGGTTGATGCAATGTTTATTGTTGTTATCTGATATGTACACAAGGTATCGTGTGAAAATGTCAAGTCAAATGGACGTTGCATGGCCGAGTAATGAGCAAAATCGCAAAGTGATATTCACTAACTCACTGCACTCACTTTGTACACGGTTTCGAAAATCCAACGGATCATTTATCATCTGAACATTTCAATCGTACATATCTTTGTAACGAAAGGGAAATTTGAAAAACCGAAACCTGTCCCATGATTGTATTGTTAATACGAATACAACAGTGTATGAGGGAACCGCTATAATTCAAATTTGATTTTGAAGATTTGGACAATGTTACTAAGTCCCTTTAAGAATCCGACAAAGCAGTGAACAACAATTAAGGACGCATGGGTTGCGAACCAGTGGCGAAGCTACGGAGAGGGTCCCCAATAATTAGACCAAAAATAATACAACACATGAGGGGGAAATCTGTAATATTATCAGGGAAAACATGAATACAGCCCCGTTGCCGATATAGATACAATCGATTGTAAGTTACAATTAATTGTAAGTCAGATCATGTGACTCAAATGCGCAAATCTGATTGGTTGATAGGCGCAAATTTTCTGACTTACAATTAGTTGTAACTTACAAACGATCGTATCTCTTTCTGCAACGGGGGCCAAGGTGTGCCCCCAATAATTCGTCGTGACCCCCTCCCCCCCCCCCCCCCCCCCAGTCAGTATGACCACGCTACGCCACTGCGGGGAAGTATTAATGCTAATTCTGGTTCCACTGGGCCTACTCTAATTCCTAGGAAGGTCAGGTTTACTCTTTTCTTCTTCAATTTTCTACTGTTTTGGTTTAATATTGAGGGCATTGGAGTTAAGAATCTTATTAAAGCAGAGAACTACAAAATGACAAAGAAATGCTAATGTTCGTTTCAGAGTGCAGCTGCGCTATTAAAGGGACTTAGTAACATTGTCCAAATCCTCAAAATACAAAGTGAGTGCAGTGAGTTATTGAATATCACTTTGCATTTTCGCTCATTACTTGGCCATGCAATGTCCATTTGACTTGAAATTTTCACACAATACCCTGTGGACATATGAGATAACAATAATATACATTGCATCAACAATTCATCACTTTTTGCACATGTCAACAAAGTTACTAGATCCCTTTAACCTATTGCCTACTAAAACTTGGGAGAGCCTAAAGTGTCTCTATGGGAATTGCACAATTTGAGTATAAGTCGACATGTTACAAGAACGTACCGAGGCGTTTTCCCTAAAAGTGTTATCAAACAACCGTGAATTTAAAAGTCTTTCGTGTAAAGTCTTTATGCTAATACTGGCTATAGTTGGGATTCGGAAAGGCTACAAGGCCGTTTTCCAAATAATTGAAATCCTCATATTGAGGGAAATGGAGTAAAAACACTCCTAAACAAAGACCTAGAAACCTGTAACAGGTTGAAATAAGGAACCGCAATGCTAATTTGTGCCCCAAGAGGCTTCTCTATAAATCTTAAAAAGGTCATGGAGAATCTGCTTGTTTTACTTATTCTTCATCAAAGAAAAGTGGATGGGGAAACGTGAAGAAAATCGTTATCATGTATATATTATTGCTATAAGCTACGGTCTACATGAGGTGACAGGCAATGTGAGGGGGGGGGGGGGGGGGGGGGGTAGCAAGGTTTTGGTCCAAAGGTATATATACAATTGTGACTAGTCCACTGGCAAAGCGTCACTTCCTTTTCCATTTTTGTTTTATTTGAGCTATCATAGTAATGATAATACAATAAGAAAGTATGGAAAGTATACTGGTCTACTGCAAGTATTCGTACATTGCTCAACTATAGGGTATGAGTTTTTTACAGGCTGTTTCGACTTGTAATGATAAGAGGTTATTATTTATACAGCGCTTTACACTAATGCTTCAAAGCGTTAACAAAAAAACGTGTGATATGATTAAAATTGTGCAAATCCTCATCTTAAACAATATATGACATTATATGAGGGTAGTAATAATCCAAATTTCTCCTCACTTCCTGCACTTTTCAGGTACAGTCAAACCTGTCTTATTGGCTACCTGTCTATAGCAGCCAACCTGCCTATAGTGGCCACCAAATGTGTTCCCTTGCAAAGCAATTCAGTGTTATGGGACCTGTATATAGTGGCCACTTTTCTTTTTTTGCCCTAAGTGGTCACTATACATATAGGTTTGACTGTATTAAACGCAGTGGGTTAAAAACAAACACGTATGATTGGAGTCATATCTTCACTACATTCATATCTAAAGAAGACGAGACTCTAGATTTGTCAAAGGCGTTTGTGGCCATTTTGCCTTCTCTTACCTCCTAGCTCGTCTACTGAGCACTACCAATATATTAAAACAAAAAATCACTTAATTTACAAACACCATGATTTATATAATTATACTAGCGGAACACGCGGAAATCAGCGGATTTGTAGTCCAAAAAGACGATCACTATTACAACGACACGACGACCACCTAATTCCAAAAAAAAAAACAGCACTGAGTGCCCCCATGGTCATGAAAAGTCTACGAAAACGCTGGCGTTAGTTCAAGAATACAGTTTTAAATTGTATTCCTCTCTTCAGCTCCGAAATACAATAGCTTATCACGCTTCCGCTCATGGACTCGTGACTTTATAGTGTTAAGGATGTTCATATCGCATGTAACATGAAGGGTCCAGCCTTCGCGGGAAACTAACCGTAAGCAGACAATCAAACAGCCAACCAAACACACATTTCATCGAGTCAAACCAGAGGAATTTAATGCACATTTTATCTAGTACAGGGGGTGTATTCTGAAAACGATTTTAGGCTCAAATTTATTGTATCTACGTCATATTTACGTAATAAATATTACACTGTACTTAAAGTCATACCTGTAAAGTGTCCAAATCCACGAAAATTACTTGGAGCTTCCTCGTTTCTCTTCTACCGTGTTGTTTAGCTTATGGTAAGAGAAGAATAAAATAGGGTTTGATTTGTTCAAATGTCCCTTTAGTATGAAGATAATTATCATTGAAAATCATTATTTGAAAAGCGTTGATCAACGCAATTGAAAAAAAGAAAAATTGTTGTAGCTAAATACGTCCGAGCCAGCACGCGTGCGAAACATTCCAGACGCTACTGAACTTTGATCCAACGTGCGCAAATTCCATGAATTCTGTACAGTATGTAAACATACACGAGTGCGGATATCGTCAACGGCTGATTATTACTGCTACAATTCCATGACAAGCCATCAGTATTCAGTGATAAAATATGAACTCAATATTCGTTTTTTTCACTAGGTAAACAGTGTTCGTTTTCTTTCAAACTTTCACAAATCTTTAAATTGTATTTTACAATGATATTGATGTAGGATTTAAGTCTCAAATGTCATTTTGTGCAATATCTGACACTTTACAGGCATCACTTTAAGGAATAGCGATTTCCTAAAATATATTTTAGTGCCGCAGATATGACGTATAGATAAAAAAAATTTTAACTTCAAAATACACCCCCAGTACATCACTCACTACGTTCATATCTTGTGAAGATGACGATTCCGCACCCGCCATGTACTAAACAACTGTATTTGAAGAGCTTAAAGGGATCTAGTAACTTTATTGTCATGTGCAAAAAGCGATGAGTGGTTGATACAATGTATATTGTTATTATCTGATATGTCCACAGGGTGTTGTGTGAAAATTTCAAGTTAAATGGACTTATGGCCGAGTAATGAGCAAAAACGCAAAGTGACATTTACTAATTCATTGCACTCACTTTGTACACGGTTCTGACGATCCATTGGATAATTTGACATTTGAACACTTCAATCGTAAATATCTTTTTAACGAAAGGGAAATGTGAAAAACCGAAACCCGTTCCATGCTTTTTTTAAAATAAGAATACAACAAAAGTCAACAAGGTACGATGGACCCGCTAGAATTTCAATTGGATTTTGAGGATTTAGACAATGTTACTAAGTCCCTTTAATTCCAGAAGGTGATAAATCCACACTTTTCAATATTGGAGAAAAGCAAGGATCTGGAAAGCTACGTCGCTTATTAATGTAATGATATCCTTATCTCAATTGTGATTGGAAAGTAGGTTTAGCTCCTTTTGGAACTAAGTTCATCATTTATAGCTGCCATACGTATTATTATGTCAATGTGATGCATTTATTTGTAAAATATTGTTTGTGCAGTTGATGTCAAACTAAGGAAATTGGTAAAAAATAGTTTTTGTGGTTCGACCCACCCTTTTGAAATATGAGATATAAATAAATAATACGAGTAACCCTGCTTTGTTATAACACTTTAAATCATGGCCATTACTTGCGTAAGACCTACGCAGACCGTACGCAATATTTAACTATTCTTTCAAAACAAATCGTTTTGTTAGAATAATACGCACTTTTACTGATGGTTTGTTCTCGTCATTTTGGAAATTGAGTTAACTCGAAACGCTAGAAGGTATGAGGATGTACAATACGTACCACCCGTATAAAATAGTAACTCAAATCGTGTTTGAATTCCATTGCCAATACAATGTGTACACATTGAGTTGTATCCGTATTACCAATATAAGCATGGAATCGGTTTTGTTTGTTAAAGTTTTCCTTTCGTAGAAGTGTTCGGATTTTTAACTATCCACTGGATACTCATACCTGTGTGGAAATTCATTGTGAAACGAACCAATCTTACTCAGATAGTTATGTAAAAGAGGAGCTCTTGAACATGTAACAACACCAAACAACAATCAAACAAACAAAACACATTGCGTCACTAATCACACACCCCTTGTGTTCAGTACACGTGGTGGTTTAATGATTATCAAACACTACGCAATGCGCGAAATATCTTTATGAAAGCTCGAAAAGTTCGTTAGCCTTGAAATTGCTAGGGGCTCTTGCGAAAGTAACAAAACAAGCAAACAAACAAAAACACGTTTCGCCACTAATAACATCCCCCTTTTGCTCACTATACACGTGGTTCAAATTATGAAGCATGTCGCAATTCGCGAAATATCTTTATGAACGCTCGAAAAGTTCGTTAGCCGTAAAATTGCTCAGGGGCTCTTGAACAGGATGCACAAAACAAACACACACATTGCATTACTGATGACAGCCGCCTTGGGCTCAGTACACGTGGTTCAATTAAAGCACTTCGTAATTCCCAAAACATCTTCACATAAGTTCGACGTTAGTCGTGGAATTGCTCAGGTGGGCTCAGGTGGCACAGGGATTATTGGTCAATCCACCCCTTAATTGGACTTGGAAATCTAAGGTTATTTTTGATATATTATATATGTTTATGTTAATTATGTCGAACGGTATGTAAGCTTTATTAATGATGTATGTATGTATTGATATATTTGTTCTGTATGGTTGCTCTGTTGGATGGTGGTGGATGCTATGGGTTTCCACACTGGAATTGACCAGGTGGCGGAGGGATTATTGGTCAATCCACTTATTAATTTGACTTGGAAATGTAAGGTTATTTTGCTTTGCATATGTTTATGTTAGTTATTTGGACGCTGTAACCTTTATTTATTATTTATGCATGTGTTATTTTGTTTTCTAAGGTTGCTTTGTCGGTGGTGGAAACTATAATGATTTACGAAATAAACAGTGCATTATAAGATATAATATATATTACAGCCAATTTTTGGTCAATCCACTTATTAATTTGACTTGGAAATGTAAGGTTATTTTGCTTTGCATATGTTTATGTTAGTTATATGGACGCTGTAACCTTTATTTATTATTTATGAATGTGTTATTTTTTTTTCTAAGGTTGCTCTGTCTGTGGTGGAAACTATAATGGTTTTTCACATGACTGTGGCCTTACAACAACGACAAAAACGTTTTTTTGATTTACGAAATAAACAGTGCATTATAAGATATAATATATATTACAGCCTCTATAACAATATCTAACTTGGCTGAGAAAAATGAATAACAATTTGAGATGAATGTTAAAGCTTGTTATAAAGTACTCAAACATGTCAATTGTAAAACGTAGTCTAGTTTCTTATCAAGATGTAATAACATAAAACGGTCTTAATTTAAGTACTGATTTTGTTTAGGAAAGTGTTAGTTGAATGCTCAATTTTCATTGTGAACTGTTAAAATAAACCATGCAATAATTATGTGTCAGCCTAGGGTTTATGAATTGATATAAGTTTATACAATACCGCTACTAGTATAATAATAACTGACCTTTATTCTTTCGTATATAAAGTATAATTTTGTTTGAAAGAAAGTAGGTTGAGATATTATTGTAACTAATACAGAGTAAAACACAAATCAAATATAACTTTCAAGACGAAGAAAGAAGGATAAAACTGTGATACATCATCAATAAACTAATACAATTATATTTTTGGAAGATGTCGTTATGCAGCTTTCAGAATCAAGTTTGGACTTAGCAAATTAGTAAAAGTAAGATATCGCTGTAGATATTTCGAATAACGAAAGGCGTAGAATGACGAATAAATCAAATCGAATATAACTTACCCATAATGAAATGTCTCTATTGGTACTTCGAACTTGCTGCGTGACGCTTGAAATGTGATATATGGTTGACAGACAGGCAAATAAATAAAACAGAAATGTTTATCTCAAGCTCATCTTAAAGGTCTTGCTCGAGTTTTTAGTCTCCACTTTCTATATCAGTCTCTATCCACCCACGCTCTTTTTCAAATGACAAATGGATCTTCTTCGTATGAAGGCTCAGTCTCCGCTCGGTAGCGTCTATCACTGATCACTCGCCGAAGCTAAATGACAGCGGTCCTCCAAGTCCACTAAAACGAAAACTAGAAGGGAGAAAAGTTGTATAGATATAAAGTTAGCTCCGAAAAGGACAGATGCGCACGCGTACGTGAAACAATGAACCTGGTACGTCTTCCCCGGCGTGCTATATCACCTTTTATATGGGTGATTAGGTGCGCGCGCTGATTGTTTTATTGAATGAACAATGATGATCGCTTTTTGCTGCGCCCGCTGTCTGCTGTCGAAGCTCACTAAAAATGCTAAAATAATGACATGCCCAGTGCCGTTTAACTGCGGGCGACGGGGAAACATTTCGGTACAAATAGGGATTGTTCCGAAATGTAACGTGCATTATTGGTGCGCACGTACAAAACTTTACTACCAACGCTATAAATGATGTAAGAGTGATTAAGAAATTATGCGCACTGATTGTTTATTGAATGTCCGCCGTTCGCCGCCGTCTGTGAACGCTCACCAATGCGAACTGATGACAGCCGCGGTGAGCAAGTGCTTTACAAAAAGGGCAAATTACCTCGACGAAAGTTTTATGGATGCTTACGTTTGGAATCGGGAGAAGAAGTGAGATACGAGCTGTGCGTGTGCGTACTACACTTTTCTCTACGAACACTTTATATACATAGTTCAAGTGCAAGTTGAAGTTTATTGTTTTCATTTTTACAAAATAAACATTATAATTATAATCAATACAACATAAATATAAAATAACATACGCAATGGCGTTTGTCAACAAAATAAAACAACTTAGGCTAGATCTATCAGCTTAAATATTCAAAAATATTATAATTATCAATTTATCAGTATCATTTACAGTGATTTTTAAAGGGATAGTTGAGTTTTGATATAGAGAGTACATTTGTTGTCAAACAAAGTGTTAGTAACAAAAACCTGCACAATTACATTACAAACTAATAGTTATAACTCCACCGTGATCCAAATGTATACAACATTACAAACGACTAAGTAAAAAGCCTGCTATCATTAAAAAAAAAGCCATTAACATTCAAGAGGGCGCTCTCTAAAAACTCAGTGATTTTCAAAGGGATAGTTGAGTTTTGGTATAGAGAGTACATTTTGTTGTCAAACAAAATGTTAGTAACCAAAACCTGCACCATTACATTACAAACTAATAGTTATAACTCCACCGTGCTCGAAAGATATACAACATTACAAACGACTAAGTAAAAAGCCCGATATCATTAAAAAGGAGCCGTTAACATTCAAGAGGGTGCTCTCTAAAAACGAAATTGCGCATGTGATGTATTGTTAAACTGATAATGAAATAGAGATATCATCAACAACTATTTGAAAACCTCTTTTGTAGATTTTTGAAAAGTGTAAGCATTAGAGGCTACCTAATAAATCTCTTGAGAAAGGTCTTTGGAAAGGTTTTTGTATATTTTGCCAAGACCTTAAAATTACCCAAGTTTAAATGTCTCCCAGGAACCGACAATTTCCCCATAAAACAAGGAAATCTACTTTTAAAAGGTTACAAATAACAACAAGAAAAACACATTAATCTGGCACAAATGTGTTTTTGGTTCAAGAGGGGACGAATGTTCGTATGCACGCAAATTGCTAGGAAATTAGGAAACGAATACAGATGTTCATTAAATCAATCGACGGTGGCGATTTTTAATAATTTATTAACCAATGTGGTTTTGTTCAGCTTTGTTCATGGACACATATGACGTAAAGTGTAATGGTCTTGGTAACTTGTGCGGTTTTATTATAAATATGAGGGGGAAAAACGAACAAGAAAAACCGCGGATTCACAGAAAAGTAATAAACCAAAGGAAGTCAACGAAATAATTGAACACCCACTGGACGAAATCAAATACAAATTTAAGCTACCAATTCAGTTAGTATCGACAGTTTTCCCTTGGTCCAATTATAAGGGTCATTTCCTCACCTACTACAGACAACTCCCCATCCCCTCTCTCTCTCCCTCTCTCGTCGGCGACTTATGTTTGACAGATATTGCCCTTTGTTTAAAGGGAACCACCACCCCAAAAATAATATTCTTACAAATGAAATGTAATCGTTTTAGTAGTCCATTCTGGCAACAAGTAATTGTTCATGGGTCTGCAGACGAGAACTGGTCTATTGTCTAGGACGTATATACGTCTACCGTGCTTCTATTGTCTCCAAACGTACGCGGGTATAGAATTGGCGCATACGCAAACGTTTGGCGCCATCGGCTCTGCTGATTCCGTGAGTTTCGGTGATGAATTGCATCGTTTATAAATAACATAGACATTTGCATAGTGTTAGATGTCTATTCATATCAAACAACTGTACCAAAACATATAACCCTATATTGTTATTTGCGTGGTAGTCCCCTTTAATAAGCCAAAATATGCATCCATTTTCGAACTTCATCAACAATCTAAGTGACCAGTATAGTATACCAAATCATGTAATAATTGTGATATGTATATCAACTAAAAACTAATGATGCGTTCGTGCAATTACTATTGAAATCTCTGGTCATATCGAACCTGGGGGTGTTTCACAAAGATGCTATTCAGTTGAAATGAATTCTAAGTTGGACTTAAATAACAGAAAGAAAGGCGTGAACATGTCGCCAAAACAAACTAGTAAAGATAGGGGTTATCCATGAGCACGGTCTTTAAAAGATTGGGACAAGTCACAGGCCGGTGCGTACGCGCCCCCACCCCCCCCCCCCCCCCCCAAAAGGGAGAACTTATTATCGATTTCGTGCCATCTAAACGAGTGGTCTAGGTCTCGGCGACGACCGCCCCCCCCCCCCCCCCCCCCCCTCCCCCTCCCTCCGATTACACAACACAACAAGTAGTCTCAGTCTCGGCTATGATCGGTCTTGGCGACGATCACCCCCCGCAATTAATTGCTGTTGGTCCTGCCTGTCCTGTTGGTTTCACGTTACATTTTAGCGTTCTTTTTATTTGTGTACTATTAATGTTGTGATATGTTTTGAATATGTGTATTTATAATTATGATATTATGCTAAATGTTATTTGTTTTTAATGCCTTTCGTCAGGGTGACATAAGATATAAACCATTGCACTTTGAACATTGTAACCTCCAATCGATTGTATATATCTTTCTGCAACGGGGCCCATGTATGCGCAGGTGTGTATTGACAATCAAACTGCTCTGAACACAGTAAAAAGCGGTATGTTTTGCTTTCATCATGTTGTGATCACAACTGCACGTACTATCTGACTAAAATTAAAGGGACTTAGTAACATTGTCCAAATCCTCAAAATCCAATTGGAATTCTAGCAGTTCCCTCATAACTTGTTGTATTCTTTATTAACAAAAAAAAGCACGGGACAGGTTTCGGTTTTTCAAATTTCCCTTTCGTTAAAAAGATATTTAAGATTGAAGTTTTCAGATATCAAATTATCCAATGGATCGTCAGAACCGTGTACAAAGTGAGTTCAATGAGTTAGTGAATGTCACTTTGCATTTTTGCTCATTACTCGCCCATATAACGTCCATTTAATTTAAAATGTTCACACAACACCCAGTTGACATATCAGATAACAACAGTATACATGTATCAACCACTCATCACTTTTTGCCCATGTTAACATAGTCACTAGCTACGGGGGAGGGGGGGGGGGGGGGGGGTGCTATCAATAATTGTAAGAAAATTCAGCAATACAAAACAACAAAATGATAATAGTTCTAAAAGAACATTAACAAAGGGTGCCACCCATTAACCACGTGTCCCCTCCCCATGCATCAGTTTTCTTTATATACGGCCTAGTCCCACTATAGTGTATCTCCTCCCGGTTTCCTATCCGTTTGGCATCCGGAAAGAACTATCAGAATACTGGCATGAAACAATATGATGCGGACCAAGTTCGGAATGGACTAGCAGCAGGAGCATACTTTGAATTCGGTTCCGTTTCGCGTGAAACGAAACGTCATGGAACTTCAAAATGATTATCATATGATAATATGATCATTATGATTCCCCAACTTTTGTTTTGTTTATTCATTTAATTGTAACCAAGCATGCAGTTGATGTTCATGTGCATATCATATATTGTATATTTGTCATTTTTACAAGTGGAAATAAATTGAAATAGAAACTGAAATTGAAAATGTTCTAGACCCTGACCATTTTGCCACATTGTGGTAGGATAGGAAACGGAAGGAGACACGGTACAGTGCGACTAGGTCATTGCCAACGCCACAGTTCAAACATTCAAATGCAATCATGCTGCAGTGAGCCTAGGTAATCGACCGGATTTTCACACTCGTATGTAGCTGATATGGGGAAGACTAAGTACCGGACGTAAAAGTAAGCATTTCGTTTTTGTCATTGTGTGTAATAATGGATTACCATTGTCGAAACAGAAACGTGATGGGATTATCTCTGCGTAATCAGGTGGTAATGGGATACCATAACTACTGTTAAAGCCAACTACCATGTGTTGGGAAAGTTATATAGTATATTGTATATTGGCCAAACTGATGGGAAATTTGAAAGATCAATAGTGTTAATTTTGTATTTAAACAGTGTTTATTTATTTATTTATTTATTGAACATATTTATACAGGATAACATGGTCAGTATATATACACTGTTTTAAAACATGGTCCTGTGTATAAAAATACATGCATATACATTTTGACATTTAAAAAAAACAGTATCAATCATCAATTTGAAATCGCAAAAACCACAGCTGCTAGGGTATGACATATATTTAATTACAAAAATAAAAATACATTTATTTAAAACTATCAAAAAATGGCCACAAACGCGTTCCAACGAATATACCCATATACATACATATGTTCCACAAAGCACGTCATCCAAAGCACACCAGACCATAGTGCACTCACTAAAACACGTACACACAGGGACACAATACAATCGTTCACATCAATGCATTCTATCACCGCACAATCAACACCTCCTGACACACCCACCACACACCCATCATACTCCCACAAGACAATCAACCCATGCATCGTGGTACACATGTTTATATAATGGGAACTGGAACGTTCAATACTGCCAATACAATAATTGAATATTACCAAATATATCAAACTCCAAAAAAAAGTCCACCTGAGCAGCTGTAGGTGTATTTGAATACCAAAATATAATAAAATATACATATAGCATGGTGCACAATAAATTACGAAGTACAGAAATACATAACATACTGACTAATTGCATCCCAAATAAATAGCACAGGGGAAGTTGACCTCAAAAAAGGCGACGCTTATAGTGAACTTTAAACAAATTGAGTGAAGGAAGATTTTGTTGTTCAATTAATAAATCATTCCATGTATTTGCTCCAGAATATTTGAATGACTGTTTGAATAATTCAATTTGGGGTTTCGGTATTACAACGTTTAACGAATCAGCGTTACGTGTATTAAAGCCGTGACGATCAAAGTACATTTCAATTTCATTACATAATCTTTCTGGCGCGTCACCATGAATACATTTATACATCAGAACATTTAAAAAATAATCTCTACGTGTTTCAAAACTTTGCCATTTCAAATTTCTTATCAGTTCATTACTATCAACTTCCATGGGGTTAAATTTCTTAGATACTATCCGTGCAGCTCTTTTTTGTAAACGATAAATTAAATCTCTATTTTTTACAGAACAATTTCCCCATACGGAACATGCATAATCTATACATGGTAATATTGTCGTTTTATAAAGAACATTTAAAATTTGTGTATCGAATGATGTACTTAATCTTCTCAAAGAAAATAACTTATATGAGAGACTTTTACATAAGTGCTTAACATGATTATCCCATAATAAGTTGCAATCAACATATACTCCTAAATACTTTACACAATCTACTTGTTGAATTTGGTTACCATTAAGTGTAATATTAAGATCTTTAGATAATAATCTAGTATGACGGGATCTTATAACCATTACATTTGTCTTATCAACATTAATTTTTAATCTATTATTTATGTACCATTTATTAATTTCATTTATACCTTTTTGTAAATAGGATTGAATAACATTCATATTGTCACCGGAAGCATAGATTGCAACGTCATCAGCAAATATATTACATGTACAAGAATTAACACTTTGGGTAATATCATTTATAAATAATACAAATAGGTCGGGTCCTAGAACACCGCCTTGAGGGATTCCAATAGTTACTGATTTGGCCTGCGATAATGTACCATTCAAATTTACAATTTGCTTTCTATTAGTCAAATAACTCTGAAACCATTTTAATTCAGTGCTATTTAAACCATAATGTTGCAATTTAAGAATCAATAAATCATGGGAAATTGTATCAAAGCATTTAGAAATATCAAGGAAGCACACACCCACTACTTCATGGGCATTAATAGAATCATACCAATCATCTACTACTCGATGTAAGCTAGTTACTGTGGAATTATTTTTCATAAAGGCTGATTGTTCACAAGTAATCATATCATGAGTCAATAAATATGAATGAAATTGAGTCTGTACCAACTTTTCTAAAATTTTAGCTATATGGGAAACAACAGATATAGGCCGATAATTAGAACTAGTATCTTTATGCCCTTTTCCTTTATAAATTGGGGTGACCTTAGCATATTTTAAGTCATCAAAAATAAATCCAGTATGAATTGAATAATTGAATAATGCAGTAATAGATTCAGCCAAAAAAGGTGCGACAAGTTTCAAAAGTTTACAATCAATATCTAAAATATCAAGGTTGCTATCATTAGATAATTGTTTCAACAATTTAAGTACATCATCAGCAACAAAATCATGAAATTTAAATTCGTATACACATTTAGGATTTTTCCACGTAAGAGGGGCATTAGCAAAAGAATCGGAAATATCTTGACCAACTGTAACAAAATAATCATTCAAATCATCGGGGCCAATATCACATTGAGTGTCTTGGACAAATTTAGAATTTCCAGTGGCCTTATGTAGTTCTTTCCATAATTTCTTTGGATAGCCTTTATATTTATCACAAACTAATGTTGAATAACTCCCTTTGGCATATTTAATTACATTTGTCACTTTGTTTCTTATTTTTTGATATTGTTTAAATAGAGGTGGGTTGTTTTTAGCTTTTGCTTTTAAATAATCACGTTTGTGTATCAACTTAATAATGTCTGGAGTGATCCAAGGGCTATATCTGCTTTTTACACGTATCAATTTAATTGGAGCATATTTATCACAGATATTCAAAAATGCTTGTTTCCATAAAAGCCAAATATCATTATGAGAGATAGAGTTTTCATCAAAATAGTGCATAATATTAATCAAAATATCACAGTTGCGTACTTCTTCAATAAAAGCGTCATTATCAAAATGATTAAAGTCTCTACATCGAACAGTACGATGAGTATTATTTTTTGTATCACAATCAACACAAGTATATATCATATAATGATCACTCAAGGAGATTTCACCTACATCGGTAACTATATGATTATCAGGCATTGATGTGAAAATAAGATCAATGCAAGTGGAAGAAGACATCGTAATACGGGTAGGTTTGGTTATAAGTTGTTTTAAAGAAAATATTGATTCAATTAAAGTAATGTTTGTGCTACTGGAAGTTGTATAATCAACATTAAAATCACCAAGCATTATCAATTCCTTATTCTCCATAAAGAGACTTTCAAGTAATGAATACAAAGTTTCATAAAATTCAGCTCCAGAGGAAGGAGGGCGATATACACAAGTAATTAGCACATTAGTTTTATTACATTTAATTTCCAGTAATAGTGCTTCAATATTAAAACTAACAAT
The DNA here is from genome assembly GCA_037951105.1 of Echinarachnius parma. Taxonomy (NCBI): domain Eukaryota; kingdom Metazoa; phylum Echinodermata; class Echinoidea; order Clypeasteroida; family Echinarachniidae; genus Echinarachnius; species Echinarachnius parma. The sequence goes on along the minus strand of JBAMJV010001183.1, from coordinate 67,616 downwards.
AATATCATTTCTGTTTATTGCACATAATGTATTTTTATAATATAAACAAACACCTCCTCCTCTTTGATTTTCTCTGTCTTTTCTTACAATAGAATAACCATCAATAGCAATTTCACCGTCACTAATACTTTCATTTAACCAAGTTTCAGAAATGCACATGACATCTAAGTGAAGACTAATAACAACAACACGTATTTCATCTATTTTGGGATAAAGGCTACGCACATTTAAATGAGCTATTTTTAAACCTTTGTAATTATTAAGTTGATTTAAAATTTGAATTAAAATTGGATCTTCATCTACTGAACTAGATGTACTAGAGTCATCATCAATATTATCCGAAGGAGAGTTTGAGAGAGAAGAATTGTCATTCAAAGACAAATTCGAGTCAATATCAACTGAAGTAATTGTTTCATTATGGAGATCAAATTCTTGAGTATACATATTATAATTTGGGGCTCTCTCTTCTTGGCCTAATAAGGGCACATTTTTTCTTTATGGCCCAGAGTCATGCAATAACGGCATTGTAAGTACATACCATGTCTGCATGAATTTGATCGATGGTTTTGCTCGCCACAGAAACAGCATGAAGGTGTAGACAGGGTAGAGATTGCTGGGTGGAGATGCGGTACGGTTTGGGTGACTGTTGCATATGATTTGTATGTGGAAGCATGTGGTAAACGCTGGTATTGCTGGGGAGATGATGTTCCAGGGGGTGCTGGTTGGGGATGGTGAGACTGCGAACGTGGTGGAGGAGCACGAGTGCCAGGTGGGGCTGGTTGATTTGGGTGATGTTGGGTAGGTAGTGGTGGAAATTCGTCGTGGTGTCGGGTGTTTATTCCTGCTGTAGTGTGTGATGGATGGAAAGGTATTGGTGCTGTCGAAGCTTGTAGATTAGTATGCGGAAGATAGAATATTGGAGGTGTGGGTGTTGGGAAGTGAGCGTTGTTGGTCTGGTGGCGGGGCTGGCTTGTTGTTGCATACTGGTGATGGTAGGGTTGAGTTGGTTTGGCTGGAAGGTATGGGATCTGAGGAGGACCGGTTTGCAGGTTGGCTGAGGGATGAGGAAGATGGTTTGGCATGTAGGAGGTACTGGACTGGAAGTGAGGTTGGCTGGATATGTAGGGAGGGTCTCGCTGATGTGAAGATTTGACTTGAAGAGCAGGTCCAAGATGGTAAAGCTGACTGGGTGATACATGACTGGAAGTGGGGGGATGACTTCGTTGTAGGTTTGGTGGTAGAGATGTTTGTGATGACTTCGATGACGGTTGATGAGGTATTGGCCGAGATGTTGTTGAAGACTGCGTTAAGTGTTGATGGGGTAATGGATGCATGGATGGCAAGCCTCCATTGCTGTGAACCCCAACACTTGTGGAGATGACTGGTGGCGGCGTTGAACGAGTTGGACATTGTGGCTCGGGATGCTGTTTGCTGGAAGTACTGACATGGTGGTGTGATATACCCGTATCGGACAAGGGTTTGTTGTTAGAGATGGCTTCTACAGTACGTATGAGTTGCTTTAAATTTGAATCGAGATCGTCGATGCGGTTGTTTATTTCGCTACACTTTTTACAGAGTTTGAGGTTGGTTGCGGTTTTAGAATTGCAAAGAAGACAGCTGGTAGAAACGATAGGTTCATCGTCTATATCAAGATGTATTGGTGTAGAATATAAGGATGTGTTGTTGGAGGCGGGTAAAGTTTCGGTGTATAAAATAACAAAATGGCGGAGTATGTCAATATGGACGTTTGGGTACAACTGGGTCAACTCACCCAAATAAAAGTCAACTGTGACTAGTCCGTCAGGAACAGAAGAAAATGCACGATGAATTAGTTCTAAAGCATATTCAATTGATGTAACGGTGTTACCTTTTGGCAGTTTGAAGTTGAAGGTGTCAGATCCTGGCTGTCCTTTATATTTATTTACACCGATGGCCATAGGTGGGACCAGTATTGAAAGTGTACTAAAACAGGAGTTGTCATATCATTAAAAATCCACAATATACAAGACACAACTTTCAACAAAATGACGACGACAAGTTCACAATATCACAAATAATACACCACACTGTTCCAAAACATATCTAAAGGTGAAAATCAGGATCGAACTTAAGAGAAAACGGAGTGAAATTAAAACATGACTCAGCTAAAAAGACGCCCTCATTTTCTGTAGTACCATCTGAACCTAAGTTAAATGGAGCAATATTAGGTGAAACTTACCTCCACGCCGCCAGCACGCCAGTGAGATTAGGCCAAACTAATTGGAATGATCAATATTGTTGAAATAGTATAGGTTTTCTCGGCCAACTTCGTAAACTTTGAATTCGTGTTGATAAGCGTTTCATTTAAATTCGTGAAATTCAGCTGTAGGCGTAAAAATGTCGTTCAAAATTGCATTTTCTTCGTTCTATTTACCTCATCGCTCAAGTGATTTAGCACTATATACAGTCAGGACCACTTTCGCTTTTCCACTATCGGCCAAAATAGCGGAAAAGCGCTATTCCGCGATTATCACGTGATACGCATTATTGCGTCATGTTTGGTTCCACGTGTTGTGACAATGGGGATATTTGTGCAACGACTACATTCAATTAAATTACATTTATTTTCGCCCAATGTTCTGGACAGATCATCTAAATACATTACGTTTCACTAAGTTAGCCGTGATCTCCACCACGGTGGAAATCAACTCAACCATTTTAATAGCTTTCGTCAACATTCCATGCCCTGTTAACTGCCCCCCCCCCCCCCCCCCCCCCGAGACCTAGTGGTATTATAGAGATAATCTCCTCCGGTTACACGCAGTAAACCGATAAGAACGGTGTAAACGGTGGATAAAATTCTACTAGAGGCACGAATCTCTCAACCTCTCCTCAGGCCTGAGAAGCGGTTATTTTCTAACTTGGGTGAAACGTAATGGTAAATGTGTAGCATCCTTGATAATTAAACTAATGGTGTGTAGTTTGTCTAAATGATCTGGCCAGAACATTTAAAGAAAATCTTGCTCGATTATGCGGGTTCGTTTTTCAAATAAACGGTTGATTCGCGCATAGACTTACGCGACAGGTGTTTGATGCCGTACGAACTGGTACTGTGCGAAATAACATGTTAGGTGAAGAAAGCATTTTTTTGTGTGTGTAATGGGCGTTTCACAATACTGTTATTTGGCTTTTAATTTGGCCTTTAAGTGTCTGATGTGAATTTTCTTCACTAAATCGGGTTCAACTGCTCAATAAGTTAAATAAACCGTGCATAATTATACCAAATTGAATAAGCACAGACCATATGTCTCAGTTCATCATGAACAAAATACTTTCCCCCATTACGGTCACACAGATGTTAGATAGAATGATGGGAAAGCTAGATGAAATGTGAGTCAGAAAGAAGAGGAATTAAGTAACTTTAATTACTTAATGGACTCACTTGGGGGCGGGGACGGTCCCTCTGCAAGATGTATAAGATAAGAACATCTAAATAGTGCGTTAATGATGCGTCCATTACCCCTTTTACCATTCAATGTTTACGATACGTAGCAAACAGTGTAATTTGCTACACATTTTGCCCGTTATGGGTTCATTATTTCAATAAAAAATGTTGTGCTACTAAGTGCTATATAAAAGTAGGCAGAACCTTTAATTTGCACATTAAGTTTCAATCGAACATCGGATCAACAGGCGGATTTTGACACCTAGACTACAGGCTAAATTTAAACAATTTCTGCAGTTCGTATGTTCCCTTTTAAGCAAAATTACAATTTTATTTGCGTTTAGCGTAAACAAGTATTCCGATTAAGCATTTATTATTGTAAGTGGAAAAAGTATTGACCGAGTTTACAAGTTAATGTTGACTATACCAAGTTAATTTCATATTATGGTGAAAAGCATTTCATAGAACAGCTATTCCACAGGATATAATTTGACAAATGTGCAATAAAAAGACAATCTCTCTGCCAAATTAGCATTTAATACCAGTTTAAGAATCATCCCTAGTTAGAATATAAGTTACAAATGAACAGAACCTCCAGGAAAATTTAGATTTTACACCATATCGTTCTTCTGGATGAGTTGATTTTATGCGGAAACTGACGGAGAAGTTTTTATTTCTGAAGAACTCTCTGCATTGTCTTCGCCGTGGTTTTATAGAGGATTATTATCATCGCCATTGCTCTGTCGACAGGGACGCAGTATTCAACGTCGAAATGTACTTCGTCGTCGTTTCACTCATATGTAAGTATTCTAATATAAGCTTATTTTGGTTGCGATATGACGTCAACCGATGAAAAGATAGATTGAGAGAGAAAGAGAACGAGAAAAGGAGAAATAAAGGGAAAGGAGAGAGAGGAGAGGGTATTATTGAAAGGGAAATTATGCTAGCAGGGTGATTTGACCATTACGTCCATGTACAATGTTGGTCATAATGTTGGAATATTTTTTTTTTTAGATCCAACTTTATTCTTTTCCTGTTTTTTGCGCCGAATAAATAATTTTAGACTAAAAAATAATCATTACATTATGTTTCTAAACTATCAATGTACAATACATGGTAGCATGAATTTGCATTAATTAATTTATTCTTTTGTTTTGAGCTTTGAAAGGCAGGACCTTTGATGATTGGCCCCTTTCCTTCTCCAAACCCAGCTAGCCACCTGATGTCGTGCCAACGTTGGGCCGATGTCATTTTCGTTGTAAGGGGACGTTGGGCCAACATGCGACGTGCGACGTCACCGAGACGTTAAAATGTCCGCCAGCCCAACATCAGCTCGGCGTCTTTATTTAATGCTGGCCCAACGTCATTTAGCGATTTCGGCCCAACATCAATTATTGACAATGGCCCAATGTCAGTTCTAACGTAGGCCCAACATCGATTCGTGACGTTGAGAGAACATCAAGTTTTGACGTGGGCCCGACGTTAAAATGTCCGCCAGCCTAACGTTGTCCCAACATCATTTTGTGATGTCGGGCAAATGTCAATTTCCGACAATGGCCCAACACCGAATTCTGACATAGGACAGATATCAAATTCTGATGTGGGCTCGACGTTAAAATGTCCGCCAGCCCAACATCGTCACTACGTCATTTTGTGATATTGGCATAACGTCAATTTCCAACAATGGCCCAACATCAACTCATGACATTAGACCAACATAACATTATGATGTCGGCTCGAGGTTAAAATGTCCGCTAGCCCAACATTGTCACGACATCATTCTGTGATGTTGGTCCAACGTCAATTTCCGCCAATGGCCCAATATCAAATCCTGACGTTGGGCCAACATCAAATTCTGACGTTGGCCCGACATTAAAATGTCCGCCAGCCTGACATTAGTCCAACGTTATTTTTTATTGTTGGCCCAACATCAAATCTTGACGTTGGTCCAACATAAAATCTTGACGTTCGCCCGACGTTTGAATGTCCGCTAACCCAACATTGGCCCAACGTCATTTTCTGATGCTGGACCAACATCAACATTTGACAATGACCCAATGTCAAATGGCTAACGTAGGACCAACATCAAAAACGTAAAAAGAAATTGGAAAACATGCATAGATTCCACGTCCGATCCATGCATTTTGTTTAGCCTTTACACACATTCATTCATAAATCATAATTTTATAAATATCCTATTCCTATACGTATACCTATTGCCTACTCCTAAACCTATCATCCTATCGTCCTACAAACATAGGTCGCAATCGGTATACTATATATACACCTCTTCTTAGCATGTATGTTTTGTAATAGTTAGTATTTGTAGAGCGTTGAATTTGAAATAATCCACCTTCAAATCATATCCATAACACTATTTAAAGTGTTTTTTATATTCTGATATATCCTTCTAAATTATATACAGCAGCAAGGACATGACAAAAGTATATTTTTTTATATAAATAATTCCAAAAATCGAAAATTTTCATTTCACTTACGATCGCTTATAATCGATCATGAATTTCCCGATAGCAATACTTCTTTTTTTTTTACTTTTGAATTACTAATGTTTGTAATCGATTAAACGAAATTCAATTCAGTATAGATTCTCAAAGCAAGTTAACAAAAATATAAGTACCCAGCTAGCTAACTAACGTCGGACCGGTGTCGGCAGGTCGTCGGCAAGATCGCGGTCGGCAAACAGACGTCGCGCCAACATTACGCCAACGTCGAATTTAAGTTGGAGGTTTGGGAAATGAAATAAGTCGGAAAATGGTTGTAGTTGAATGTCGTGCCGATGTCATTAAGTTGACGAAAAAAATACGTCTCAAATAAAACGTCGCGCTAAAATCGCACCAATGCCGAAACTGGTACCAATTTAAGAGCTTGATAAGGGTTGTAATATTAATGTTGGGCCGATGTCAATAAACCAACATGAATATGACATCTCAAATATGACGTTGGGCCAATGTTGTACCGATGTCGGAATATATCATTTTAAGAGGTCGGTAAATGGTTGAATGTGGAATTGATGTCGGACGGATGTTATTAATTGGACATCAATATGACATCACAAATATGACGTCAAGCCGATATCGCGCCGATGTCAGAATTGGCAGCAATGACACGAGTCGGCAAATAGTCATGAAATCGATGTTCAGCCGATGTCAATATTCTGACATGAATATGTCATCTCCAATATGACGTCGGGATAATTTCGCGCCGATGTTGGAACTGGTAGCAATTAAAGAGGTCGGTAAATGGTTGTAACATTGATGTCGGACCAATGAGTTTTATTGGACATCCATATGACATCTCAATTATGACGCCAAAGCGATATCCTGCCGATGTCATAAATGGCACCAATGAAACTAATCATTAAATAGTCATTAAATGGATGTTGTGCCGATGTCAATAATTCGACATGAATATAATATCAAATATAAAATCGGCCTTCTATCGCCCCGATAGTGGTAGTAATTTAAGAGGTCGGTAAAATGCTGTGAAATTGATGTCGGGTCACAGTTATTAATTAGACATAAATATGACATCCAAAATATGACTTTGGGCCTCTACCGCACAGATGTCGGAACTTTACGAAATTTTAAAGGTGGGTAAAGATTGTGAAATAGATGTCGGGCGGATGTTATTACTCCTACATAAATATGACATCTCTACTATGACGTCAGTCCGATATTGTGATGATGTTGTATCTGGTAGCAATTTAAGAGGTCGGTACATGGTTGTGAAATTGATGTCTGGCCAATGTTATTAATTGGACCTCAATATGACATCTCTTTATGATGACGCCAAAGCGATATCCTGCCGATGTCAGAACTGACAGCAATTAAACAAGTCGGCAAATGGTCATTAAACTGATGTTGTGCCGATGTCATTAATCCGACATGAATAAGAGATCTCAAATATGACGTCGGGCTAATATCGCGCAGATGTTGGAACTGGTAGCAAATTAAGAGGTCAGTCAAAGATTGCAAAATTGATGTTGGGCTTATGTTATTAAATATACATAAATATGACAGCTCAAATATGACGTTGGGTCAATGTTGTACCGATGTCGGAACTGGCGACCATTTGCCGGCTTGTTTCATTGCTGCCAGTTCTGACATCGGCAGGATATCGATATGGCGTCATCATTGAGATGTCATATTCATGTCTAATCATTGACTTCGGCACAACATCAATTAAATGACCATTTGCCGAGTTGTTTCATTGCTGCAAGTTCTTACATCAGCCTGACATATTTATCACATTCATGTCTAATTAAAAACATCGGACCGATATCAATTTTACTACCATTTACCGACCTCCTTAATTGCTATCTTTTCCGACATGTTGGGCCAACGTCAAGATTTGATGTTGGGCCAACAATAACAAATAACGTTGGGCTAATGTCGGGCTGGCGGACATCGTAATGTCGGGCCAACGTCAGAATTTGATGTTGGCCCAACGTCAGGATTTGATATTGGGCCATTGGCGGAAATTGACATTTGCCCGACATCACAAAATGATGTTGGGATAATGTTAGTCTAGCGGACATTTTAACCTCGCGCCCACATCATAATGTTATGTTGGTCCAATGTCATGAGTTGATGTTGGGCCATTGTCAGAAATTGACGTATCACAAAATGACGTGGTGACGATGTTGGGCTGGCGGACATTTTAACGTCGAGCCCACATCAGAATTTGATATCTGTCCTATGTCAGGATTTGGTGTTGGGCCATTGTCGGAAATTGACATTTGCCCGACATCACAAAATGATGTTGGGACAATGTTAGGCTAGCGGACATTTTAACCTCGCGCCCACATCATAATGTTATGTTGCTCCAATGTCATGAGTTGATGTTGGGCCATGGTCAGAAATTGACGTATCACAAAATGACGTGGTTACGATGTTGGGCTGGCGGACATTTTAACGTCGAGCCCACATCAGAATTTGATATCTGTCCTATGTCGGGATTTGGTGTTGGGCCATTGTCGGAAATTGACATTTGCCCGACATCACAAAATGATGTTGGGACAATGTTGGGCTAGCGGACATTTTAACCTCGCGCCCACATCATAATGTTATGTTGGTCCAATGTCATGAGTTGATGTTGGTCCATTGTCAGAAATTGACGTATCACAAAATGACGTGGTTACGATGTTGGGCTGGCGGACATTTTAACCTCGAGCCAACCGCGATAAGCCGACATCCGGCCAACAACTTATGACATCGGCACGACGTCAGGTGGCTAGCTGGGAAGCGTATGTCCAACTAGTCATCGTTATGGGTCATTTCTCAAAGTTGGCCGTGATATTTTCAACCAAAATTGGCACAGAGGCTCTCGAGGCCATACCCGGTCCAATGCCATTGGCTACCCGCCGAACGATGCTTGTGCTCCACCAGGAAGGGGTGTCAACAAGCAATGTCCACTATTTCGTTGGTCCATCGCATGTTAAGGTCTGTAAAGTCCTCAGATGTTATCGAGAGAAGGGTCAATTAAAGATTATCTCTAGGACGTCTACGATTAACCACCAGGATAGATTATCGCAAATTACTTACCCTGTGTCGTAGAAACCGGAAATGCCAAAAAGGAGCCTTCACCGACTATGAAGAAAACACTATGGAATCAACGCCTTTCGCCAAACTGTACATCAGCAATCCCTCTAACATGGTCACATAGCAAGACAAACTACGAAGTGTCCACCCAATACCATGTAACCGAGATTTACCGGACGTCCCTGGACTAGGGAGCCCAGAAGATGTCCGCCTGGACACTAGAGATATGTCATCTTAATGGGTACGAGCCATAACAACCTTGACCGAACTGATGGAAGACAAATGGTTCGCCGATTACGTGGCGAGAAGTTCCAAGTTGTCTGCATTCACTAAACGACTTGAGTTTGTGACGTCCCAACAGTGGTATGGCTCGTACCCATTAAGATGACATATCTCTAGTGTCCAGGCGGAAATCTTCTGGGCTCCCTAGTCCAGGGACGTCCGGTAAATCTCGGTTACATGGTATTGGGTGGACACTTGGTAGTTTGTCTTGCTATGTGACCATGTTAGAGGGATTGCTGATGTACAGTTTGGCGGAAGGCGTTGATTCCATAGTGTTTTCTTCATAGTCGGCGAAGGCTCCTTTTTGGCATTTCCGGTTTCTACGGCACAGGTTAAGCAATTTGCGATAATCTATCCTGGTGGTCAATCGTAGACGTCCTAGAGATAATCTTGGCTTTAATTGACCCTTCTCTCGATGACATATGAGGATTTTACAGACCTTAACCTGCGATGGTCCAACGAAATAGTGGACATTCCTTGTTGACACACCTTCCTGGTGGAGCACAAGCATCGTTCGGTGGGTAGCCAATGCCATTGGACTGGGTATGGCCTCGAGAGCCTCTGTGCCAATTTGGGGTGAAAATCTCACGGCCACCTTTGAGAAATGACCCATAACGATGACTCGTTGGACATACGCTTTGGAGAAGGAAAGGGGCCAATCATCAAAGGTCCTGCCTTTCAAAGCTCAAAACAAAAGAATTAATTAATTAATGCAAATTCATGCTACCATGTATTGTACATTGGTAGTTTGGAAACATAATGTAATGATTATTTTTAGTCTAAAATGATTCATTAGGCGCAAAAAACAGGAAAAATAATAATGTTGGATCTAAAAAAAAATATATTCCAACATTATGACCAACAGTGTATGAAAGGAAAGTTGTTGTTGAAGTAACTGTCTATTTCTGTATTCCATTAAGTTTATCATCGATCAATGTTAGCTTTTGTAATCATTTTTGTATTTTGTATTAATTTCAGAAGTAGGTTCATATTAAACTGATTCATCAAATTGCACAATCGAGAACCTTGTAACGTCAAAATCGAAACATAACACATTGAGCGTATTGGATAGGCTATTCTCGAAAAGGGTGAGGCCTTTCTAAAAATTAAGGTTAATTGAAAACCAACATGCCTCCAAGAGAACAACGCGTATACTTCATGCTGAATAAAGTTTATATTATGGTCATATTGTAAATGATGTAATTCAATACTTACAATAACATTCAATAATATATAACATAATATAATGTAACATATACATTTGTAATGTAATAATAATATAATTAAAGCTATATTTAAGGGATCTTGTAACTTTGTTAACAAGTGCAACAAGTGATGCGTGGATATCAAAATGTGTATTCCTGTGATCCGATATTTCCAACAAGTAATGTGTGAAAATGTAAGTATTCTAATTTTAGCTTATTTATGTTGCGATATGACGCAAACCAATGCAAATAGATTGAAAGAGATAATTGGATGTCATTTGGCCGAGAAATGAGCGAAAATGCGAAGTAATATTCACTTATTCATTGCACTTACTTTGTACACGGCTTAAACGATCCTGTAGATAGTTAAACATCCGAACACTTCAATCGTAAATATCTTTTGAACGAAATGGAAATTTGAAAAAGCGAAACTTGTCCCATACTTTCATTGTTAACCCTAATAAGGCCGGGGGGGGGGGGGGGCATAATGCCCCCCCCCCCTCCGCGATTTTGTTTATTGCTCCAAAACGCTGTATGAAGACGCGCCGCTGCTTAGTGGCTTTTTTCTTTCGGGTCTTGCGCACATTTTAACAAAAATTTCGAAAATCGGACCTACCGTTACAAAGTCACGTGACCTTTTGTCTATGCATGTCAGCCCGAAAATCGCTCAATTTCGTGATTTGTGTACAAAACATATGGAAATATCAATTTTCGTAAAATGAAGTGTATCATTAGTTATTTGGTGTTGTTTACATGTTATATATTGGTTTTGGGGTTCAAAATAGTTAAATTATAGTTAGAAATAAAATAAACAACAAAAACAATGAAATACATAAGTTTAAAAAAACAAAGAAATACATAAGAAATTAACAAAACAATAGAAAACATAAGGAAGAACCGGGCTCTTCCAAATTTTGTTGTCGTATTATTATTCCAAATGCTCTAATGAATATATGTAGTGAAAACCAGTGTTTAATTATGAAGAATATATGATTTATGGGTAAAAATATGAATTTCATGACTTATTTGCATAAATTACCATAAATATGCAAATTAATGAATTTTTCAAATTTTAAAAAAATTACCATTGTATTCTATACACTTCACTTATCCTGCGTGCAAAGTTTTACGGCGATCGGCCGCTCCGCGGCCGAGATCTTAGGGGGGGGGGGGGGGGGGGGCCATAATGCCCCCCCCCCCCCCCCCGGCCTGCTGAAGACCTCAAATAGCCCGGCCCTTTTAGGGTTAATATTAATACAGCAAAGTATGAGAGTACCACTAAAGTTCCAAGAAAGTTTTGAGGATTTTAACAATGTTACTAAGTCCTTTAAATGCATAATATGTATAACATTCAATATATATACAGATAAAATATAACATAGCAAGTAGAACGATTTGGTCTCATCAAGTGACAACGAAAGTCTGTATGAAAGGAGAAATCGAACAAATCATACCAAGGGATAATTGTCATTGTTATCTATGGAAGATGTGAAAATACTATTTGAATTGCGAGGTTAAAGGGATAGTTGAGTTTTGGTAAAAACAGTACAGTTTTGGTAATATCCAAAACCTGCACCATTACATTTCAAACTAATAGTAATAGGAACCGTTAAAACTCAAGATAGAAGCATTTAAAAAATAAATTTATACTGGTTCAAACTGTTGTGTTAATGGCCGCTTTTTGAATGAAAACAGCCACGACACGTTAATTTTAGCATTCAAGCATCATTGAACTATAACTGTTAGATTGTAATGATAACCTAGGCTACAAGTTTTATTTATTTGAATTATGTCTGACTAAAACTGTGCCATCCCTTCAAACCCACCAGGTCTTGCCTCATTGGTGGACGTTTCGAAAGCAAGGGTGACCAATCACCTTTCTGACGATGAAGATATGGCGGGAAGGATTTGGCGCGCTTTAAGCGACGATGAGGATTTGGCGGAAAACGCATGGCGGGCAAACGGCGATGGAGACCAAACTTCCGGTGATGGAGACTTACGTTCCGGATTTCGCGACCTGACTGATAATGGCCGGATGGGCAATCTCGATCTAGTTCCGGGTCAAGATGGTGACGTCGGTAAACGCGGCTCAGGATGGCAGAGCAGTCGTGGAAGAAGCAGCATGATTGGGGATTTCGCCATACTCCCTGAATGATGAGGATAACTATAATAGCGCGTGTTCCGGCTGGGAGAGGACGGTATCATCGATAATGTTATCATCGTAAGGTTCTTCTGAATGATGTGTGAAGTTTTCATAGAAAACGATCACTGTGTGTGTACTTAGTGAAAACATTGCCAATTTATGTCAGATTTTCCCCCCGATCGTTCGTGTGGAGTAACCGTATTCGCATACTACGAGCGATCGGGTTATCGTTCACTTTAAAGCTGCGTTTCCATTCGCACGGACCAAATCAGTGTTATTCATATATTATTCATATATATTATTCATATTACATGGCGAATATTCGCAAGCGATTTTTTTCAATAATTCGCTACAAACAAAAAATTCGCCGCGGAAATTCGCTCTAATGGAAACGCAGCTTAACTCTAAATATAAAATATCAATAAAACAAGCACCCGCTAAACCACAACTGAACTATGGAAGCTCGAACGAGCGATAGTTAATGAATTGGGTGTATTAATTAATATTAGCGTGGTCGGACAGATTGACTGACTGTGTATTGTTTTAATTGTTTTTTGTTTTTGTTTTTTTAATCCCATTAGTGATTGTTCTATTAAATTATTGGGGGAGGGGAGGGGGGGGGGGGTTCTTACCAGTACACCCCCTCCGGCGCTTCTCCCCTGACAGAATCAAAGAATATAGTGCACCTGATCAATATGTAAACCATCGATACGATAAACATATCGATGATGTGAACGCCTCTAACTCTCCATAATTACCAAGAGCCATCGTAAGATGGCGCCAAATTATTTAGATTAGGGGACGCATTGACTTTGTGAGCACGCTACCCCTGAATGCATTGCCAATCATCAATTCAAACAAAGTTCGTTAAAACAAATCGTAATATTGTACTATTTGTGCTGATGTAGTCATTTATAGCTCTTTTGATTCTTTTATCTTAGCTTTGTTATTGAGTACGTGTATGTGTTGTTCGTATCATACGATTTAAAGGGGTAGTACAGTTTTAGTAAGGAAGAGCTGTAGTAACCAAATCCTGCACAATAACATTATAAACTAATAGCTATAACTCCACCATGCTGGAAAGGTATAGAAAATTACAAACAACTAAGTAAAATGCTAGGTTTCAACCATTTATCATACAAAAGTATGCATGTGATGTTTTGTTGAAATAATGATTAAATAGTGAGATAATCAACAACTATTTAAAAACCTCTTTTGACATTTTTTGAAAAAAAGTGTCACCATTAAAAAAAATAATAATAATAATTGCATAAATCTGGGCCCCAGATTTATTCCGCTCAAATATATTAGTTGATATTTCAGCCGTTTCTGACCGGATTTTGATAAAATCAAGTTTATTCTGTCATTAAAATTGATTGCTCTTTCAAATTTGACACTCACTTTTTTCATTATCTCACAAAAAAAATCGAATATCTTGAAAATATATATATTAGTTATTTACAGATGCTTATGGTTTCTTCCCCAACAGAAATGTCCACCGCGTTTAATATGTTGTACATATTTGAATTACATTCAAGGAATCACTATTACATTCATTCTCACACAAAACAGTAAGGGTTATATTATATGTCAGCCACATAATATTTCGGGTGTGAGAGTGAAAAGGAAGGTTGTATACTTTTTTGTTCTGCTAAATTCAGTTTTGCAAACTTTCTCGTATGACCTGGTGACCGGCTATAGCAAAACCCTGCACTTGTCGGTATTTCGAAGAAATGGCCATTTTAAGTTCACATCATGTGTGTATATTAAAAAAAGTCTTATGATTGTAAAATTGAAACAATCATATTGTTGCCAACTATTGACCACTTTGTTAGAATAAAGCATCAAATAAAAACCGGTGATGAGTCTTGTCTAATGGTATGGACATCTACAATTTGATTTTTACTGACAAGTGCAGAGTTTTGCTAAAACAGGTCACAAATGTAATTGAGTCACTTGGATTGTGCTACGCCATTATTCAAATGTAATTTGGGTTGGTGAACATAACATACGAAAACATAATATATACAATGTATAGGGTCCGCAATAGCTAACCAATGCAAGCGTATTTAAAACCGCGCGGTAATTAATACTAATGGTCATTACAGTCTTATGAACAAAAATGGTCCACTGGATCTAACTTTTTCCGAGTATAGCTCTAAAATTTGGATTTACTCAATAATGTTCGCGATCAAGCAACTTAATGTGTTGAGTATGCCAAAGAACACACTCATCCACAGTGTGAACATAGTGTGAACACACCGTGTTTCACAGTGTGGACCACAGTGTGTGAAAACCAACTCACAATGTGAACACACTGTGACCACACTGTAAACACACTGTGAGGGAACTATCGCCACAGTGTGAAATTGCCTGCGTTCACAGAGTGTAAACAAGTGCGCTCACACTGTGTTTCTCAGCATTTTCACAGTGTGTTCACAGTGTGTCCACAGTGTGAATTGGCTTCCACACTATGAAAACTCGCATTTAACAGCGTGGTCCACTCTGTAAAACACAGTGTGTTCACACTGTGTATGAGTGTGTTCTTTCCGACAGGTTTAGTTGTGTTTTTTATGTTTTGAGGTTGTTTAGTCGGGCAGATATTAATAAACACACGAAACAAACTTTCGTCGTATTGTATTAAGTTTTATTGTCAAATGTCAAAACATGTTGCGAACTGCAAACACCCTACAAAACCTGAACGAATAATGAGTACACTTTAAATAACATAAAAAGATCACTGTACGCGATATTATGTCAATGATAATTACAAATAATGTACAGCAATTGCGCCTTTAAAATAGTGAAAGTCATGAACAACACCGACAATTTAGAACCTCGTACATATTAATACAGAAATGTGATGCACGGTATTATTGAGCAAGTCTCGTTGGGCCAAATGACGCTATTCAGATTGGTTTCATAAAATGTATAAAGCGTCACGTTCTACACAAGCCCGAGCTTTCAACCAAAAGGCGCTAAATCCACTTTTTCAACTTCCGAGGAAAACAGGTTTCTTTGTCCCACTTTCTACACGTGCCAATGGGAATATGAAAATTGAACTTTCTATAATTTAGATTTTGAGTGAGTTATTTGTCGTAAGGATTCGACAGAATTGTCGTGAGGATTCCTAGATAGCTACGTGGATTATACATGTAGATATATCGTTAACTCATTTTTTATGGAAAGTGGATGTAGCGCCTTTTGGAAGTGAGCTCTTCATCGTTCTGGAAATTAAGCCAAATGACGCCATTCAAACTGGTTTCATAAATGCAAGCGTAACGTTCTATGCACGCCCAACTGTAATGTTCCCGTTTGTCTGAAGAGTTTAAAGTTTTTAATATGAACGTGTATGACATTTTGCAAAAAAAATAAAATGATTTAACGCTCATCAAATCAACATAATTGCAATTTAACCTACTGAAATTAATTCGATTAAAACCAATTCGTTCATTACTAAACTATTGAGAATAACTATGACATCAAATAAAAGACATTCTTACCGATTCGAGATAAGAATTGCAATTTACCATTGATTTTGTAATGCAATGCAAATGTATACAATTTATGTGATACTTCTTATGAGCATGTCTTCAAAAATAAACCTTACATTAAGCAATGAGTATTAAAACCATACAAAATCAACAACAATATGTTGTATTACATACAAGTAGCTCTAAGAAATGTGTTATCGTTTATAAACACTAAACATGCCTACAATATCAATCTTTAATTTTTTAGTCACGTTAAATTCGGGAAAAGGGAACAGCGTGTCTATAAAGCAAAACCTGAAGCAATTACATGTGTGTAATGTCATGTATAATTAATGGCAATACTCAAAGAACATCTGTTTTTCTTAAATCTAGATAAATCTATAGAATCACGCGAAAGGGGGATAGACCGGGAGATCGCATATTAAAGCGGTTTTCCTGCAATGTTGTTCGATTAGGCACATTCCACGTTACGATATTGTAAGATTTGTTTCAGATTTCGGAAATATAAAACAAAATTAGCGGACAGAGAAGAAAGAAATAACCTTCTTAATACAAAGTAAAATTGCCTCCTAAAACACGACGGCGTTATAATCAAATAACGCATATCATCATTTTACTATATAGGCATATGTACTTATACAAAATTGACACATACTCACGATTATATCACGTTCGTATAGGGCATTATTCATAAGTCATTATACAACTTAATACGCCATTTCGTGTTACGACCCAACACGAACCTGTCGATATAATTATATACATATTTCGTTGTCATGGAAACGTTGTGTATGGTGCAGATACGTTCCGTCATTGTCACGCTCAGAGTGCAAAAAGAGTTTTCATAGATTTGTTTCTCCTAGTAAAATAAAACGTCTGTTATAACGACGTGCATACATGTAAATTGTCTACCCAAAACACTGCAACGCTCTTCTTGAAACAAAAAAACAAATGTTTAAACTGACCGTGTAACGTTGTCATTTGAAATCGATCAAACTCACTTGCATTACAAGTGGTTACCTTAAATTTTACCTTCCATCTTTTGTTTTACAAATATAACTATTAAAGGGATAGTCCAGTTTTGGTCACACTGAATGTTAGTTACCAAAACTTGCACTATATCATTAGAAAATATAACTTATAATTCCACCATTACTTAACGGCCAAGTAAAACGATGTTGTCATTTAATAAGCAGCCGTTAAAACACAAGATTCAACAGTTTTTATAACAAATTGTGAATATGATAAATTGCTAACATAATGATTCAATAGAGTGATCATCAATAACAATTTTTAAATTTCTTCGGTATAATTTCGAAAAAGTGTAGGCATTCTATGGATTTTTTTCTTAAATTAGTGAATAAATGTGGGACCCACATTTATTCCAATCGTATTCCAATCGTATAATCGCATATTCCAACCATAAATTTTATGAACATTTCAGTTGTTTCTGAACCGATTTTGATCAAATAAAGTTGATTCTGTAATTACTTGTATGCTCCTTCAAATTTTACACTCAGTTTTTCATTACCTCACAAGAAAAATAAATTCTTGAAGCGCACTCTATACCAAAACTTAACTATCCCTTTATCAAGTCTGGGTTCTTCAAAAAAACTGCTTGTTACTAATATTCATAATTATTTATAATTGAACACAAACTGAAAATACGGTCATTTCAACTATGTACAAATATATGGCAATTAGTCTGCATATATAATTTTGCATTTCCCTCATATCTCGGTCATCCAACCACTTGTCAGCCTTTGCATTAGGAAAACATAGTTAACATGTTTGCTACTAGATTATGTAGGGCCCACTATAGGTTAAGTAGGCAATGTGTTAATAGATCCCTTTTAATAACGGAACATCATTTGGATCAATATACACTTGAGATGCCGCTCACTGTGAAGCTATTCGCCACTGCGTCATTATCTCGACAATAAAATTGGTTTCAAAAGTGTGAATTTGAACAGGCCAACTATCAGAACTGTTCTTAGTAAAGCCCTCCACACACAGAGCCGACTCGATCGACCCGATCCGAATGGTTTTCAGTCGGTTCAGCTCAATATATATTGCCTCAGGACACATGTTTTGCCGGTCAAGAGCCAGTCGGAGATCTTTCGAGGCCGATTCATCATGTTGAATCGGCTCCGACTGAGCGAAACCGACTCTAGCGTGACTGTAAACCAGTCGGATCGGGTCGAGTCGGCTCTGTGTGCGGAGGGCGCAATAGTCCACATTAATTTAACTTAGATATCTCTTTCAGAGATGTGCTATACTACAGTTTCCAAAAAAATACACGAACAAACATTACAAAAACACTGGACAAAAATATACATTCAAATATTCATTGAAAACCAAGAGTATGCTGTTTATACCGTCAAAACGGATAAAGAAGATATGCGGACATAACCGAACTAACAATTAGCGCTGCACTGCTGGAGACGATTCCCGCGCTTCCCTTCGGCGTTGTCGTTTCGGCCTTCGGTTCGGAGCTCGGTTCAGGTTCGGCTCCCTGTTCGGATTCGACGCCCGGTTCGGCACCTGCGGCGGGCTCCTCGAAGAGATTACAGAGATCGGTTTCGCAAATGCACATGGAGCTGCCTTCAAGGTTGCTGTATGTCCAACCGGATCCGTTGAGGACCGTTTCGAATGTCATCTTTAGCGTGTCACCCATGGCTGCCAGCTGTTCGGATGGCAGGCACATAACCGGCATACCGCTCTCACCGCAACCGGCCTGCCGCTGAGTGATGGTAAGTATCTCCGCTACAAAAGGAAAATGCATTAATAATAATTATACAATGTATTAATCAAACAGTGATCCGATACAGAAGTGAATAAATGTACAGTATTTAGACGTCTCGGCAAAAAGTGATATATTTTTAAATTAAACACACTAAAGGGGTAGTTCAGTTTTGGTATAGAGGGCGCTTCAGGAAATAATTTTGTTGTGAGGTATTGAAAAACTGAGTGTCAGATTGGAAAGTGCATACAATTGTAATGACAGAATACACTTTATTTGACAAAAATCGGTTTAGAAATAGCTGAAATATCAATTAATATATCCGATCGGAATAAACCCGGGGTCCCAGAAAACACATTAAAAGGCTAACACTTTATCAAAAGAGGTTTAAAATAGATGTTGATGATCTCTCTATTTAATCATTATTTCAACAAAATATCACATGCACATTTTTTTTTTATAACAAAACGGTTTAAACCAATGCGTTTTTAGAAAGCGCCCTCTTGTGTAACAGCTCTTTTTTTAATGATAACAGGCGTTTTACTTAGTCGTGTGTGTTATGTTCTACCTTTCGAGCATAGTGGAGTTATAACTTTTAGTTTGTATTGTTATGGTGCAGGTTTTGGTTACTTTGACCAAAACTGTACTATCCCTTTAACCCCCAACAAGTATAATGAGCTTCACTTTTAAGCTTTCATCAGAGTCGGTAAAGAAAATGCAAACTTAAAATACAAAAATAGTTTGCAATCGTTAGCAAATGCCACTGACCGTATCATATATACACTTCACTTGACATGCAAGCACAATTTTGCGGCGATCGGGCGTCTCATGGCCGAGATCTTGAAGGGGACCACCAGGCAAAGAACAGCACATAATTATATGTTTTGGTACTGTTTTGTGATATCAAATAAATACCCAACATTTTGTAAAGGGTTGTGTAATTCATAAACAATGCAATTAATTACCAACACTTAGGAAACCATTATTATTTTATGGTTTATGGTGATGCGTTTTCCAATTATATATTTTTTTCTGGAAACATATTTTTCTGAACTTGTTGATGGAATGGACTACTAAAGATGTTACCTTTCATTTATAGAATATTATTTGTGGGTGGTGGTACCCTTTAAGGGGGAGGGGTGCTAAACCCCCCCCCCCCCCCGCCCCCCGGCCGTAGAAATACCTTACAATACTAGCCTAGCCTTATTATGGTTAACATTGGTCTTTTGTGAATTTCACTAGCGTGAAATTACCACATTTTCCGAAAGGTAGGGAGTCAGAAAATCACAGATTAAAACCAAACGCACACAGAATTACTGACTCGAGCCGATTCGACTGTTTATTTAGTCGGATTGGTCCAGTGTGCGTTCATAATTATGCTAACAACTCCGATTTTACCAGGCGGAGGCCAGTCGGGCACCAGTCGGAGCCGATTTTACATGTAGAATCAGCACGGACTGATCGGCCGGACTCTAGCCTCACTGGAAACGAGTCGGATCGGGTTGTGACGGCTCTGTGTCTAAAGCCCGGCGCAAACAGAGCCGACTCGACCCGATCCGACTGGTTTTCAGTCAGGCTAGAGTCGGTTTCGCTCAGTCGGAGCCGATCCAACTTTTTGAATCGGCCTCGAATGACCTTAGACTGACACTTGACTGGAAAATCCGGAGTCCTAAGGCAGCGCATACTGAGTTAATCAGGCTGAAACCCAGTCGGATCGGGTCGAGTCGGCTCTGTCTGCGCCGGGCATAAAGCCCTTCGCTCACAGAGACGACTCGACCCGATCCGACTGGTTCTCAGTCGGTTCAGCTCAGTATACGTTGCCTCGGGACTCCTGTGTTGCCAGTTATAAGAGCCAATCGGAGATCATTCGAGGCCGATTCATTATGTTGAATAAGCTACGACTGAGCGAAACCGACTGAAAACCAGTCGGATCGGCTCGACTCGGCTCTGTGTGCTGAGAGTTTTACCTGTGTCATGTGTGAAGTGCATGGTCAGTTCCATTTGCTGACATGTTTCCCCGCATTCGCTGGTCTCGCCTCCAGAGGCGACGCACGGTACTGTGTTCCCGAAGGCCGAATTCCCCAGGGCAGCAGCGAATTCCGGATCTGAGACCGTCACCTCGGTGCATACTGAACACGTGATGGCGCTCACTAATGATATAAATATAACATTATAAGAAATTATGATAATGATGACGATGATGATGATGAGTATGATGATGATGATACTACTAATACTACAACTACTACTACTACTACTACTACTACTACTACTACTACTACTACTACTACTACTACTACTACTACTACTACTACTACTACTACTACTACTACTTATTCTTCTATTTCTACTTCCACTACTAATAATGATAATATAAATAATAACACAAATAACACAAACATATATCGTATTGGGCTTTATTAAGAGTTTCTGAGCGCTATTGAATAACAAAGGCAATTATGTTATACCCTCATGATACAATACGACAAACTCCAACAAACTCTACAACTAAAAGGAAGGATTAACTAAGGAAGTGGGTTTTTTATAGGTCATCTTTAGCGGTGGCACGGATGTTGGTAGGAAGGTTGTTCCAGAGAGTGGGTGTATCAATAGACCGCTTCTGTAATGTATGTAAATAGTATGCGTATGACGTCAGACTCCCCGTTGGCAAGCTTAACAAAGGTAACTAGGTCCGGCAAGCTCAGGCAAACTTAGCTTGCCGGACCTAGTTACTATTGTTAAGCTTGCCAACGAGGAGTCTTACGTCATACGCATATTATTTGCATACATTACAGAAGCGGTCAATTGAGAATGCACGTTTTCCGTAGCCGGTGTGGGGAAAAAGGACCAGGGTTGAATTTTTAGTTGGAGGTAGATGATGATCTATCATATTGTAGACACTTCAACTTACAAACGAATACATTTAAGATGAAGTTTGTATTACCGATATGTGTTGATAAGAATCACAAGCAGCGATAGAATATTCTAACCCATTGTCCTATTGTTACTATACGCCTCTATGCCGTCGCTGGATTTATATCCTATTTTGTACAAGATTGTCGTAACCAAATTATAACAACTCACGGTATTACCCTAGATATCAGCTTACATTCTGGAGAATTCATGAATACCAACATCCGAGATTTTAAACCCAGCGACTCTGTTACGGTTTTGTGGGGACAAATAATCACCCAAGAGATTGTACCTGCGGTTCTGAAGAATACCGAAATCTGAGATTTTAAATGTTGGGACTTTATTTGGGTTTTCTGGTGACAGGTTACAAATATCACCCCAGAGAATGATATGACCTGCGATTCTGAAGAATTCATAAATACCGAAATCAGAAAATTATACAAAATATTGCGACTTTCTGTGCGTTGTGTGATATATCAGGTTTCGTGTGTGTCTTACCTCTGTACACGCAAGCGAGCGTTAACACGACGAAGAGATTCAGCATTGTGATATCTGAAGAAGAAAAAAGAAATACAAAAGAACAATAATGATATGATCAAACTTTTAGTTATCTTAACAGCAAACACGACCTCATTCATTAGGTATGCACGTTAATTTAATTTTCTAATATATTTAGAAACATGGAAAGTATATATAGATCATGTGCACACATTTATTTCAAGGAGGGGTCTGTAATATAAACGTGTGCGATTAATCGTATGATCGTCTTTCGATACAAATATCAACTGATCAAAGAAATGATCATATACGATTAAGATTGTTATACATATTTATTGTTGTTTAAATGTACTTTACACAAAAAGCTGCATACCTTCACAAATATAACTATAAGTTGATGTCTTATCCTTCGGGTTTGTGTCAGGTTTATAGAGCTCTCGACTATCATGAGCAATGAAAAGTGTTTCTGGCACGAACACCCACCACAAGCGGTTTCTAGCTCAATTGCTAAAGGCCCAGTCCCATACTGACGATTTTCACAGCGACTCGCAACGACTCGCAACGATTTACTAGAACGAATCGACTCGATTTAGCCACGGTTTTGGGCATAGGCGTAGCGACTTACGTAATACCTATTCATCGGGGGGGGGGGGGGATGAATGAATAGATCATCCCCCCAGTTGAATGGGTATCAATGACAGATCTACGCCCATGGTTTTGGGGAAGAACCGATACGATGTAATACGATGCAACATGACCTAAGCGATTTTCTCGACGAACGTCAAATCGTTGCGATTCGCCGTGAAAATCGTCAGTATGGGACTGGGCCTTAAATAACACGGTCTAGCAATCCGGAGGACATGGGTTCCGGTCCGGGGAAGCCCAATTGTCTTTGTTTTTGTTCATGTGTATCATATTTCTGTTAAGTTTTTTTTTTTTATCTGTTTTGGTACAGTTGACAAAAGTATACAATACTAACATAATTAGTGGCCAGGCGCCTCAGAAGTGCGACGCCGTGCGTCGTGTGCGCTCTGAAGATGTGCGATTACCGTATTATCGCATAAACAATTGTCGCTCACAGTGCGCACAAGCATATGGTAATTGACTCATCGAACAGTGGTCAAGTGGTATGATTTTAGAGTCCACATAGATTGGAGATATATGTATATAGTCACGAATGGGTTAAAGCTGGCTCTGTTCTCTGTTTCAATATGGTGTTCATCTTGTCAACATCAGTGCTTATGACAGTCAATGGGTGGAATTCACAAAGGAGGTTTGTAGGAGGTTTGTACAAACCATGGTTTGACCAAGGTTTACATCTATGGAATGCCATTTGTAAACTGATGGAGAAGGAATGTAATATCCATACTTGTTAATCATTAATAATGTTGATTTACAATTTCCGGTATTCGAGCAGCATTCCATAGATGTAAACCACCGTCAAACCATGGTTTGTACAAACCTCCTTTGTGAATTCCACCCCATTTGACTGTCGGTATTAACTCAACTCACACTTCAGAATTAAGCCTAGACTTATGCGATCCGCATATAAATTGGTAGCATTATACAACTACAGCTTTCTTTTGGTTACTGATTTGTCTCAATATTATTATTGTGGTGTTCCGTTGTGTTTATGTGCAGTCGTGAGTTTGCCTGTGTATGTATGAGTGTATGTATGTGTGTGTGTGTGTGTGTGTGTTTGTGTGTATGTATGTAAAATGATTCATTTATAATGCATTTATAACTTAAAATATGTTTGTTATGGTTGATGCAACAGTGAACGTTAGTTTAGTGTGTTTTACTGATTTTAACTTTTTTTTACCAAACATTACAATATTTGTGTGCATGCGATGTGTAATGTGTGTGTGTGTGTATGCAGGCGTGTTTGTTTGTTTGTGTGTGTGTGTGGGTGTTTGCGTGTGTATGCGTGTGTTTATGCGTGTGTGTGTCACACCGCATTGCCATTATTTTATGTATCTTTTTCAATTTTCCCTTACAATTCTCAACACTTGCCAACCCCTTCTCTTTCTTCATTCCATATAATTATTATATTCCCTGTAGAATTAGTATAATTTTCTTTGGCTGAACGTTGCCTATAGCTGATTGATAGAGCTATAGAGAACGGTCAACCAAGTAATCGTCGCGATCAACATCACTAGCCTAAGGCACTGGGTTGATTAGAACCAGTTGCAGTAGGTATGTTTAAAGGGATCTGGTAACTTTGTTGACATGCGCAAAAATTGATGAATGGTTGATAAAAACGTGTACGTATGTAATGTAATATATCGACTGAGTGATGTGTGAAAATTCCATGGTCAATGAATGTCAAATCCCCAAGTAATGGGCGAAAATGCACAGTAATATTATTCGCTAACTCATTGCACTGACCTTTTACACATTATTAATTTTCCAGTGGATAATTCGAAATCTTGACACTTTAATCGTAGACCTAAAATAGCCCGGCCTAAATTGTAGGGTTAACCGATTCATTCGTTACACGATATGTTATCAGTTGGTTTTTTAGTAAAGTTCGCGGCTTCGCTCACTTACACTTACAAGCTTGTGATGAACACGAAGCGTGGAGGTATTAAAAAAGGGACTATCAGGAATATCATGAATAATATTTCATATGTGAAGAGGTGATCTGGTCAAGTGGTCAGAGCTCGACCGTTTCTACGCACAAAGCTGAACGGCGACTTCGAAACTACAGTTTATGTAGACCGCCTCTCACGGATGCTGTTTTCGCAACCACGACGGGAGCGCTGAGTACGCGGAATTGAATCAGCTGTGACCGTTCCCGTACTCTGGCTACCGTCGTGATCTATTTGCAGTTTCGCAGTGAAGAATACGCGGAACGTCTCCTTGCTCGAGTGAACAAGCGCGCTGATTGGCTGACCTATTGAAGTATGGGCTGACCACGCCGCTCCGTACTCGCTCTACACCCGACGCTAATTCAGCCGAATACCGTTGTAGGTTTGGACGATACGCGGAAATGTTCGCACTGAGTGTGACCCCCTGCTGAGATTAGCGTAGTAGAATGGTCCCGTCGTGGTTGCGAAAACATAAAAGGTGGTCCCAGACGTAACTAATCATAGTGGTTTCAGGCGTCTGTAACAACCAAATAACTAACCAACCAGCAAACCCAGTGACCATTATAAAAATATAGATTAATTCATTTAAGTTGATTGTTGTCATGCAGCTTATAAGGAACTTTCTGGAATGAAATTGATTTACTTCTTTAATTAAGCCTATTATATATATATAAATCTAGTTCACGCACTCATGCTAAGTAGACTGTGAGGCTTTCCTAGCATGCCTTAAGTGTGCTTGATTCAAGTCCTCTTTACAGCATCCTGTTTCCCCTACTTTTGATAGTGAGGTTGTTATTCAGTTGATGCTGCCTCGTGTTTTTATACATTTATATTATGATCCATAAAAAAGGTCTTAATAACTGTATCAATATTTTTCTATGTAGTTCCTGTCTGGCATACATTTGTTTATTACTTATATACCGCAGATAAACTCACAAAGCTCGACAAGTACCATTTCGATCAATAAGTTATACATGTATATGTTTTTTAGCTATATTTGATAGTAGGCCTACTTTGTTTACCTGCACGCGTTTGTTTGATTTGACATAACTTTTAGTTTGTTGGTATGTTAATCTCTTTTATTTTGAATAAATAGTAATAATAAAAAACTAAAAAACATGTATGCCAATAATAGCATTTACAGCTTTGTTAGTATAATTTTCTTCCGATTTTTAGCTATCTACAGTTCGTTTACATTAGTTCACTGATGTACACACATACCAGCTCCTTGGTTGTTTTCTCTGCATTTTGCTTGATGATGTTTTCAGTTGAAAGTATTCATAACTCAGTTTGTTTATAATTATACAATGATGTTTAATTTATATTTTGTAAACGAGTCCCACACACGCCATATGTCAGGTAACCTTGAAGGCCTTCCGTGAGAGTGCTCAACCCAAGCACTTTCACTAGCTATCGGCTCCTCGAGTTCCAATGGGAGATAGGTTGCCGTGTAAATACCAGGGGTGTAGATACACAATACAGAGTGATAAGGATGCAATTGCCCCCCCCCCCCCCCCTTCCTCTTGCTGCCCCCATTTTGTGATGCATGCTTCCTACCCGCGCTAGTCTTTTGACAAGCCTGTCTCGTCTGAGCTGAGTTGAATGCACGGAACGACTGGGCAGCGCGACTAACATGCACACTCTCTTGTCGAGACAGTCTTCTCGCAAATGGAGTGCAGCTCTCCGATGAACTTCTTTTGTTAAGTATTGAATCCCTCTTCCCTATGAGAAGAATCCAATCAGGAAGCCGGGTTATCACTTACTTGCTTTATCTTGTATACTTGGGAGATAGCATGCCCCATTGTGGACTATTTTGCCCGTATATTGCTGCATAATTTGACGCCTTATCCACCTCCATGACCTCGTGTTATGAAAACCCACACTCCGTGTTCATGGTGTTGCATCCTCCGTTGAGGATTAACTGCCCCCTTTTGTGTGGGGACATGGTGGCTTAGCGGTTAGAGTGTCCGCCTCATGCAAGGGAGGTCCCGGGTTCGAATCCAGACCGGGTCATACCAAAGACTTTGAAAATGGTACCTTCTGCCTTTTAGCCAGGCGCTCGGCATTTATAGAATGGAGAAGGGAAAGATAATTACACGAGTTACCAGAGGACTGGCCCCCTCCTGTAGCTTTCGCTACATAAGTATAGTAGACGTGTGGCATAGGACTCATGAATCGGAGATAGGCGCCGCCTTATGTGCCAAAACTGGCACTGAAACGACTTTAACTAACTAACATGTGTGGCATAAATTGCCCTTTATTGAGGATTAACTGCCCCCTCTCATTCATGATGTGGCATAACTTGTCCATCCCCTAGCTCTATGGCCATAACCCAGTCCGCATTGTGACATAACCTCCCCCCCCCCCCCACCTCTTGAATAATAACGTGCCTTCCTTGTATACAAATCTTGCCTACCCCTCAAATTCAGGTATACCCCCCCCCCCACCCCGCCCCGCCCCATATCACGACTGCCCTATTTGTCTTTATTCTCGCTCCTCTCGTGCCCATCCCCGGCATGCTATCGTACCCCCTTTTGTCCTTACCCGACCTGGCAGCAGCACCCCCATCATACCCATACTAACTTCTCCAACGCTTCCCGTTATCATAATTATTCCTTCTCTTTTCCGCGCGAAAATTATTATATTGCAATGGCAATTATCTGTGACCCTACCATACTACAGTCAGTTTATGATTGACCGTACACGTTTCTACAATTAAATCACTAACCTTTCCGATAGTACTTACTATCTGAAATGGGCGGATTTTCCGCAATATACCACCCTAACTACATGACATATCCCTAGGCATATAACCTTTATACGTTTCTGTTTATATGATACTGAGGGGAAGACGGATTGCTGCAGCTATATTTTCCTTTTAATTATGATGATTGGTTTAAAAACCTATGAAATCAAGAAAGTGGATTGGAAAGCTATAATTACAGCTAGTTTGTGGAATAACTAATAGCCGCTGTCAAGGAAATCGATTGACTTATTCAGAAAGGAACTGGATTGAAATGCGTATGACTTTTTTCCTCGGGCTGTTTTCACTGTATTTCTGTCAAAATTTCCGTCTAAAGACGTCTAAATCACAAGTGGAAAGGAAGGAAGTACTACAAAAAAACGCATAACTTTAGCGTAAAGAGCTATAATAAAATGATAAATCAATTTCTATTTCTAAGCGAGTAGCACAATTACTTTCAGGAAACGGTGTAACGGTGCTCCTATATAATGTATTACTTCGCCAATATGCCCACATACATTCTGTACATGTACATGACTCTTCTGAGATAGCACCTTTCAGTTGTACTTGATATTATGTATGTAATTAGAGTAATAACGACGCAGTTTAGTATGCTGAACCTTTCTTTATTTCAATTTCTTGCAGCGCATACAGACATATTATGTGATATGCGCGTTATAAATACATTATTATTATTATTATTATTATTATTAAAGAAATTCCAATAAGTTATCCAAATAATGCAAATAATCAATTATAAGGAAAATGTCCAAGCTGAAACGTGACTACGACACTAACAAATAATATGATTAGATCACTTTCCTAACCCTGAGGTTCACCCTGATCACTCCCTTTTTTGGTAAGGAAACGTTAATTTTTTTATGTAGTTTATGGGTTGTGACGTGTGCATGACACACGTGGTATTTTGTTTCAACTTCTTTTGCCACTTATATAGATAATCTTTTTACCAGAGATTATATCTATATTCATATTTAGATTCATACCCGATGCACATGGTATATATATATATATTGAATATAACCGAGACTCTGAATGGTTGAAGGTTATTTACCACACCACTCGATTTTCTTTAAATCATAATTACATCAAAACAATCCTTCTACGTTATGTAATTGTAACTATACACATGGCAGAATAGACTGTATGGATACCATGTGTATGGTCACAATTAAATAACGTAGAAGGATTATTTTGATGTAATTATGATTTAAAGAAAATCGAGTGGTGTGGTAAATAACCTTCAACCATTCAGAGTCTCGGTTATATTCAATATATATATATACCATGTGCATCTGGTATGAATCTAAATATGAATCAAGATATAATCTCTGGTAAAAAGATTATCTATATAAACGTTAAAAGAAGTTGAAACAAAATACCACGTGTGTCATGCACACGTCACAACCCATAAACTACATTTCAAAAAAACAATTATACTCGTATACTTGTGTACATATCATAGTATACTTAGTAAACGACATAATATGAACAACATTTCTAAGAAGATACAATGAAACAGAACTAATAAAACCCCAATGTTTCATGTACACGTCGCAACCCATACATTGCATTACAAAAACACATAATTATATAATCGTATACATGGTAAATGTCAAACTAATGCCCAGTAGTAGTAGACAAAATATGAACAACATTTCTTAGAATGTTCTAAGATTATAACTATTTGCTTTTAAACAGTAATACTCACAATTAAAGGAAATAAACACGATACAAAATATCCACCAATGAAACCGCTCAGCACGAGAATAGATTACACCATGATAACACACACGATGCCTAGGATGATGACAAGGCCTATACCATTATAATCTCCTCTGGAAAAATAAAAACGAACCCACATGCAACCAATACCGTCACGGCTCCTACGTTCCTCCTCTTCTCAGTCACCGCACAATGCGCGATACCGATAAGACACCACTTCCAACCTGCAAGATAATCCCATTTGTGCGATAAATTACATTAGATATCCATGATCATGATTATATCTTTCACGCATTGACATTTTCCACACTCCACCTACTTTCATGTTCGTCTCTGCCCCTCTCCCCTCTCTCTTTCTGTATCCCTTATCCTATCTCTCTCGTTATTGTTTTTTTTATAGTGAATAATGGGATGATCTGTCCATCTTCTCCCTCCCCCCCCCCCCCTCCCTCTATCTTTCTCTCTCTGTATCTCTCTGTCTATCTATATATTTATATATTTATCTATCTATCTATCTATATGTCGATCTATATATTTATCTACTGCACGGGGCAAGTTAAATTGATGTCGGGCAAGTCAAATCTCATTCAAGTTGTCTACTTTGGTTACCCGAATGGGCAACTAACATTTATGTTCAACTGGGAGAAGAAACAACTATTTCTTACATGTAAATCCTATCTCGAATCAAGCAAAAGTTACCTAGCACAAGTAATTTGTCTTTGTATACTTTGTTGTTTTTGTTTCACATTGATTTTCTTTCGGACAAGTAAATGTTCGGTTTTGGCAAGTAAAATTAGAAAATTCATGAATTAACTTGCCCGCACGGGCAGGTAGAACAACAAAATTAGTTTGGAGGCATGCAGTGTATAATACAAATTATTTACCCTACTTTCTCGCATGGTCTCCCTACCACTAAGCCTTTCTCCCGCTTGGTTCTTATCCTATGAAAATGCAAACACAAAATGTTCTGCCCCCCCCCCCTTCTCCTTCTCTCCCCATCCCCCCCCCCTTCCCCCACCCCCTCTCTATCATCGCTCTCTTCATCTATAATTATATTTATATAATGTTTAGGAATATCCTAGAAAGAATACCAACAGTCCTTCTCAGAACACCAACAGTCCTTTCTAGGACTACCAACATTTCTTTTTAGGACTATCCTAGAAAGAATACCAAAAGTTCTTTTCAGGACTATACCAACATTCCTTTCTAGGACTACCAACAGTCCTTTCTAGGACTACCATCAGTCCTTTTCAGGACTCACCAATCCCCTCCTCTTACATGGTGCAACCGCAAACCACACGTATTATATACACCACCATGGAAACCGATACTTATAAGCAACATTTATATTTATATAGTCATTTAAAAGTAGGTTACTCAATGTATCCAGATGTCCAGGGACGAAAGAGCTTACGAGCTTTGCTTCTCTCTTTTTCCTTCATACATTTTTAAAATGTATTATTTATTCGACATCCATAAATGCATTTCTTTGTGTATTTTGTTAATGAAAAGTGAAAATGAAATGGAATCCTATGTATTTCTTTGAATTTACTTGAGATCATTGTTCAAAATTCAAGTTGGTCAAAGTGGTGACCACCCTAGTTTCTCAGTAGCTGGCGATTTACATGAGCGTCGCCTTCCGAATTTATGAGAGGACCTTGCGTATATACATGATGAAAGGGATCGTGTGGAGTGTTGTGGCACGATCGGACTTCCGATCTCGGGACCCGAGTTCGAACCCAACCAATGCACCGACATTTTATGTCCTTCAGCAAGTCAGTTAACCCACATGTGCAAACCACGCTGCACGCGAATTCTGCATTTTAACGATGCCATGGTTCATATTTTACCAAGTAAACCCTTTGTTTATACTTCAACAATGTCGATCAATTAATTTGGCTGTTAAAGTTGATTTCCATAACATTCCCAATACTGCTGTTGACTGGAACACAGAGCTGCCATAACCTTATTTCCAGATGTTTCGCATGCATATATCTCGGATAAGACTTTTAAAGACCGCAGTTAAAATTAAAACATCCCCGTGATAAGGAATATGCCTTATCAAACCATCAAGCCATCTCAGTGCGTTCAAATCTGAATCATTAACATCTGTGAAAAGTTCTTTAAAGCTAAATGACAGTGATGGGAAACGCCCCACACACAAATAATGACATGTGCGCTCTAATTACCAACCATGTGAAATAATTTTTTTTACTAATATGGGATTATACATTTACTAATTGATTGATATATTTGCAAAATTAGAAAACTATCGATGCATTCATAGATATCGCCGACGGTTGTACTTTGATAGGCACCCTCGTGCGCTGCCGCTTGAAAAACCTTTGGCAAATGCGGCACGTGGTTTCGCATGCGAACTCGAGCGTTTAGATGTGGCCAGCGTAGTCGGGCTGAATTAGCAGGGAATTTAGGCCCACTGTCAGCGGCTTGCATGAACGTTTTAACTGATATTTCTGCATTTAACGATACTAAGGTTTGGATTTGTCCACATAAGCCCTTTTTAATACTATTTCAACAATACTGATCAATTAATTTGGCCAATAAAGAAACTTACGGTAACTTTCCCAATACTGATATGTGGCTTTAAAGTAACAATTCGAAATTAAAATGTGTCAGAATGTTGACAACCCTAATGTGTCAGCTACTAGCCATTAGGCCACACAATCCCTACGGTCCATGCGGCTACGACATGGTAAACCAAACCAGAGATGGTGTGTGTATGTGTGTATGTTTGTGTGTGTGTGTGTTTGTGTGTGTGTGTGCGTGTTTGCATGTGGGTGCGTGTGCATGTATGTGTGTGCGTGCGTGTGTATTTATGTTTGCGTATTTATGTTTGCATGTGGGTGCGTGTGTATGTATGTGTGTGCGTGCGTATGTATGTATGTATGTATGAGTACATGTGTGTGTGTATGTGTGTGTGTGTGTGTGTGTGTGTGTGTGCGTGTGGGTGTGTTTGTGCGTGCGTGTGTATTTATGTATGTACGTGCGTGTGTGTGTGTGTATGTGTGTGTGTGTGTGTGCGTGTGTGTGTGTGTGTGTGTGTGTGTGTGTGAGTGTGTGTGTGTGTGTGTGGGTGTGTGTGTGTGTGTGTGTGTGTGTGTGTGTGTGCGTGTGTGTGTGTGTGTTTGTGTGTGTGTGTGTGTGTGGTGTGTGTGTTTGTGTGTGTGGGTGTATAGGTGGTGGGGCAGCGAGGGGGTAAAGAAGAGCGAACCGTTTTGTCTAACATCCCGGCACTGGCAATATCATCCATGCACTTTATATACAAGTCAGCAATCCGGTTTCGCTTCGATCATTATACAAAGGAAAATGGATATGCGACCGGGTTTCCGGTATTGTTAGGTGAGGTATATTTTATTGCGTAGTATTTGTGATGTTTTTTTCCGATTGCAATCAACGTTTTTTTATGGTAACGTTTCCTTTATTCTTGATCGTAAGGCTTCGCAAATAGTTTAAAATTATGATTTAAATTAACAGAACATAACGATGAAAAGTCGTACAACAACAACAACAAAAGGTTATGTATTTCACGCAGCTCACTTAACCTGACCGGAGGTCCAGTTATCTATCGCTTGTGTAACCTTTGCCTCCTTAAGTGTGATAATGTTTTCGAGATATCCATTTTCAAGGAAAAGAGAGAGCGGAACTACAAAATGCTAAGACCGAAAAAACGCAAAAGGGTTAAATGGATGGAAGAAAACAAGGCTGTGAGTGAAGTATTATTTGGTATTTCAAAATATAATATCAGTTTTTTTCGTTCGTAAACAAAATGTTATTGAAACATAATCCAGTAAAAGCAGTAGGGTGGTAATAACAAATTTTCTTATTTCAGAAAAAAACTTGCTTTATTTCCGCCAATGTGAAAAGGGGAAGATAAAGAAGAAACAAAAAAGGCAGCAATGAAAAGGGAAGTAAACAAGTGAATAGAGCGATGCATTTCTCATGTGGGTTTAGCTAATGATTGGCAAATGATAGATTGTCTAGGACTGTCCTAGGGGGGATTAAGAAGCTACAATTTGCACGTTTGAACCGTCTCAGCGCTTAAAGAGTACCACTCTCCTTCAGTCGTGTGACGGGGCGTTGTTTGTGTGCCAAATTGCATACATGTTGCATTATATAACTAATAATAAACAGTTATATAACTAGTATGCAATTGTGCTGCTGTGCTGTCCGTCATTTATGTAGGTGTTATTGAATTATTAATTTATATCCACAATATCAACAACTTGTCCAACCCAACATAAGCAATACAACGCAATCCTAATTCCTTACACGAAAATGTAAATATGTATAGTTCGTTGTAAAATAGGTGAGGACTTTTATTTTGCACGCCTATATACTCTTTATTCGAGACACAGTCACATACCATTAGATAAAACAATAATTAATTCATCATTGCGGTCTCAAATGTTATTTTTGTTTAACAGTCAACCCACCACACATCAAACCGATGAGGCACATGGGGGCCATTTACTGGCAGGGAACGAGTTAAAGGGATAGTTCCGTTTTGGTATAGAGGGCGCTTTAATAAATATTCGGTTTTTTTGGTGAGGTAATGACAATCTAAGTGTACAATATTTGCAAGAGCACACAATTTTAATTACAAAATCAACTTTATTTGATCGAAATCATTGTAGAAACAGTTTAAAAATCAAAAAGTATATCAGATTATAGTAAATGAGGGGGATCAGCTTTTATTAAAAAATAAAAAAAATATATATATTTTAAAATTCTACACATTTTTGAAAATGTGCCAAATGGTTTTAAAGTGTTTCCTTTTAAAGATCTTTCTATTCAATTATTATTTTAACCAAACATTACATTTACATTTGTTGATTAAATAGAAGGGTTGACACCTGAGGTGTCTGGAGGGCGACCTCTTGTGTTAATGGCTGCTTTTTAATGAAAGCAGCCCTGCAACTTAACCTCGTATATATGTGTTACTACCATTCAAGCATCATTTAACTATAACTGTTAGTTTGTAATGATCATTTGCAAGTTTTAATTACTAAAATTATGTTTGAAATCTACTCCCTTTAAGCTGTGTCTACGTGTATTGGCATATCTTATTATGTCTGCGTTCAGAGGCATAGCGAGTGTTTGCGCTCCATACGCCTATGTGAAGAATATTGGTTCCAACATGGATTAATTTATAATTATAATACCCAACTATTGACGTTTTTAATGAAAACTATTCAATTGATCTATTAAAGAAAATGCAATCGCTGTGTAATCTAATCTAACGGCTTGCGCCCCCCCCCCCCCTCCCCCCTCCCAAATTGCGTGCTCCCCCAATCAGTCCGACCACGCTATACGCCGATGCATGTACATGCACTTGCACACACACACACACACACACACACACACACACACACACACACACACACACACACACACACACAATTATATATGTGCCCAAACTTTCACATAATATGCACACACAAACTATCATATTACACATACACACAAACACCCACACTTATATCATTATACATATATATTTACAACTGTCTTTCTTTGAAATATCACATACCGGTACTATAATTCTTTCACATGTTTTTCGACCTCAGAAAGAGATGACTTTACGTAAGAAAACTGTAATAACGCAATAAAAACCACACATAATGTATATTTATAACAGTCCTTCATTGTATATTTCACCTATCCCCATGTACACCTCCTTTGTTCCATATCCTGTTCTTTCATTGCTCATCTCATAGCTTTCTAGCCACCACTTGACACATTCTCCCATCCCCAGTAGCCCTCATCAGCACTATTAATCATTTTCCTGTCTACTCTAGCCTGCTACTGCATTTACACCTCCTCCATTGTATTCCCCCATCATTTTTGTTCTTGGTCACTCCAGCTTGTTGCTGGTCGTACCTTCCACCTACCTGTGCATGTATACAACTCTATGCTAAGTACAGTTAGCTGTCATTTGTACGCCTGAAGAAGAATCTGCCAGATTCGATAGCTCGCGGCTTCATTGATTTACAGTCCTTCATTGGATTAGAGCAGTACAATTTATTACAGATGCTTTTCGAGTTCAGAAAAAAAGGATGACTAAGGTATACTAAAATAGTTGTTGACATTTCGGTCATAGATCCTCTTCAGCGAACTGTGTTTACAATATCAATATCAACATGTAGTTACAATGCACATACAAATACAAACAAACACACACACACCCACACACGCACAGACACACATATTTATAACTGACCTTTTTTGGATTAGGGCAATTATATTTGTTCAGATGTTCTTCTAGTACAGAACAAAGATGACATTGCTTTGCATACCCTCTTGTTGTTTGTTGATGTATAGCTATACATTACATTTAAAACACATACAGACAGAGACACACACTCACACACACACGCACGCAAACACACACACACACACACATACACACGCACACACACACATACACACACACACACACGTGTATATTGAAAAATATCCTTCATCATGTTCATTGAATTAGACCAATAGTATTTATTTCAGATGCTTTTCGAGTTCTGAAAAAAGGATGACTATAGTATGAAAATAGTTGTTGACATTTCGGTCATAGACCCTCTTCAGCGAACTGTGTTTACAATATCAATATCAATCACAGTACAAACCATCACGCATACACATATGAAGAGCTACATTTTTAAAAGGCGCTAAATCCACTTGTTCATTTATGGAGAAAAGCAGGTTTCTTTGTCCAAGTTTGTACACAATGCCTATGGAAATATGACAATGGAACGTTCAGTATTTTGTATTTCGATTGTGTATTTTGTCCTGAAATTCAGATTTCTAGATAGCAACGCAGTTTGTTACTATTCTGATATCGTTCACTCAGTTTTGTATGGAAAGTGGATTAAGTGCCTTTTGCAACTAAGCTCTTCATTATATTTATAACTGACCTTCTTAAGTACAGAACAAATATGAAATTGCTACTTCGGTCATAGACCCTCCAATAAGAAACTGTGTTTGCAATATTCTATAAACGGCTATATACATTCATATACAAAATACGAGCACAGTCACACACTTAAAAATTGTAACCGTCCGTGTTTGGGATTAGCTCAATACTATTTCTTCAATGCAACATGCCGTGTCGAGTTTAGAAGAAGATACTGTAATATGACGTATGGCCTAGTCCCACTAAAGCCTATCTCCTTCCGTTTCCTACCCGACCAAAATGCGACGAAACGGTCAGTATATTTATGGCCAATGTTGAAGTTCCATGACGTTTCGTTTCATGCGAAACGGAGCCGAATTAAAAGTATCATATCTATTCATTCCGATTATTTGGTCCGCATCATTTTGTTTCCTGCCAGTATTTTGCGAGTCCCTTCCAGATGTCAAACGGATAGGAAATGAAAAAAGATACGCTATACTGGGATTAGGCCACTTTGATGCATTGATCATATCGTGGCGCCTGCAATCGCTCGTGCACCCATAGTATACACAGCATGTGACCTCGGTCTCACATATGTGCGTCTTGCATCACTGTATGCTGTAATTGCATTATCAAGCTGCAGTCATTACCATCTGGACTAACATTTATATTTAGGCCAGGATAATGTATTTTCAGTACCAGTTTATGTTCCTTATTATATTATTTTTGCGCTAATGCCATTTAATGTTTAGGGAAATATTCCCCAGAGAAATATGTGACAAAGGTAAGCTATATATTGCCCTACTTCATGGCAACTCACGTAACCATGTACAAAATCTATTGTTACCCATTACGTTTTGTATAAAATATACAAAACATGCTATACCATGCTATGTCTCCAGTCCTCTCCGTATAATTGTGTTTAATAATGGCAATACATTTTTATTATTCAATGTATAACATTATTAGTATTACCCAGGGTCATATACAGTTAAAACCCCCACAGTAACTAACAGTAACAGTAACTAACCATGATGCCACTGATGATGGCGCAAAGGCTAATTAACATCCAATCATGGTACCACGTATACACACGCGTATAGAGCATCTCTTGTGAATTAATCGTCTTGCTGAAGGACAAACGCAGTGGTGCATTAAAAAGGGTTCGAACTCGGGATCTCACGAACGGAAAGCGCGCGCATGATAATCTAAGGGAGTGTTCTCACTATAGATGGTCTCGGACCTAGGTCCGATACCACATACAAGTGGACTCGGTTCACATAAGTTTCGCGTTCTCACTGTCACTGAGCGAGAAATTCACCACACACACTCACCAAAACACTTATTCCGCGTTCTCATTAGCTTTGGAAGTGGACTCTATGTATAGGGTCGAGACCCCGTCCCGGTAATAAACAGGCATAGTGAGAACGCGCACTTATATTCCTTTAATTCTTCTCGATACTAATTTGTACGTGCGTGTTATCCTTTCTTTTGTAAAATATCTGCAATTCAGCCACTTGGCTGCCATTGATATCATTTTCAATAAAAAAAAAATTCAATTTCAATTTATCTCCATTGGGTGTGGATTGATACGAGAGAAAATGCCTGGATGACCTTCCATTCAAATGTGTTCAAGTCTTAGAATAACTATTCTGCACTATGTGTTTTTTTCTGACAAAGATCTTGCTCGAACACGGCGCCCAAAAGATCAATCTCATTTTACCTCTTAGTTCACTACACATGCATAACATGAATGATCCTGTAAATACTGGATAAGCAGTTTGTTGCAGTTAATTTTTTCCTTAATCGGTTCCCTACTACGGTCGTCGTTTCTCATCCCCCCCTTAAGCTGCGTTCCCATTAGAGCGAATTTCCGTGGCGAATCTTTTTTTCCGCAGCGAATTGTTGAAAAAATCGGTCTGAGGAGCGATTAAAAAAATTCGCTTGCAAATATTCGCCATGTAATAAGAATAATATATATGAATATTATATGAATAACACTGATTTGGTCCGTGCGAATGTTCGCGGCGGAAATTCGCAGCGGAAATTCGCTCTAATGGGAACACAGCTTTATGCGTATAGATAACACATGCCGCATCATGTTCCCGTATAGGTAATGGGTTAAAGAATAAATATGATATGAATGAACTCCGATCACGGTGATGAAATTACTGTGACGACAAGCGAGGGGGGGGGGGGGGGGGGAGTACGTGTTTCTGATAGAAGGTAAGATGCTGGGAAACCGACGGAGTGCCGCGAAAGCCATTATTATTACAGTTAAAGGGATCTTGTAACAATGTCCACATCCGTACAAAACTTACTTAGAACTGAAATTGTACTTTCATACCTTGTTGTATTTGTGCTACCGATAGAAGCGTGGAAGAGGCTACGGTTTTTCGAATTTCCCTTTCGTTAAACAGATATTTAGGATAGAAGTGTTCAGTCATTTTAATTATCCACTGGAAAGTCAGTGCAATGAGTTAGCTAATGTTACATCTTTGCATTTTAGCTCATTACTCGGCCATATAACATTAATTTAACCTGACATTTTCTCACATTACTTAGTGGACATATCAGATCACACCAATACACATTTTATCAACCATTCCTCACTCCCTGCACATGTCAACAAAGTTACTAGATCCCTTTAACAGTTTGCCTATGGGAACCTCGTTCGCCCTGTGTTAACTATATATATGGCAATTTGAAAATCTAGTAATAGACAGAGTAACATTGCATTGAAAAGAAACATGCATTTGTACGTTGTTAATACAGCTACAGCCTGTGTATTAGAAAATGTTCAAGATTGATGTTACTTTCCAAACACATCGTTTAAATATGTGTTAAAAGTGGTATTAATTACAACAAATATACATATGTATTTTAGGTTGTGATAGATACAATTTAAATTTGTGTACATAGTGTAAATAAGTTAATTCAGCGGAAATTTTTTTTTTTTTTTGTGTGATTTATTATTATCGGGGATAACCCTGACTAGCATTGTTCTATTTTGTTAGCCCCTTTTGTCGATTCTTCTATTGTATTATTTGTTTAATTTCATTATAATAGTAAAGTGTATAATTAACCCTAATTTAACTAATAACCCTAATTTAACTAATGACTCTAATTTAATACACTTCAAATACTACAACATTCTTATAATGCATATAACATACACATCATGCTCATGTATGAATGTAATCCAATATCCAGTTCATTTGTTCGCATGTCAGTATTACACGTACACGCATGTTTATGTATAAGTCCATTATAATACTTTGGTTTCAATTCCTCTTACACAAGGAAACATTTAGTTTAAAGGGGCCCTGCAACCCAAATGCTAGCCTAACTGATAGGCGTCTGAGCTTTCTGGCAAGTACTAATCGCGTTATGGAGACGGAAAACCGGTGATCTCGAACCCGATGCGCGCTGCACGCTCAAACTAGGCATATCGCGGTTAGTACACTGCCGGTAGAACCTGCCAGACAGCACGATGCCTATAAGATAGGCTACCAAAATGCATGTTGACCTCTGTTCATCTGTATTAGTGTACACATTCAATATTTGTAAACGGTTTGACCCAAATATGTTTTGTATATTTTTAAACATTTTATCATTTATTTGTCTTCATGTTGCTTAGCCCCACCTCCTAAAAACACCTCCAGAGCAAATTCTATTGTTGACCTGCAGTGACATCATTTGTCAATCACTGGTCAGCTACCATGAGATTAACAAAAGATGAAAGTACAAAAAGAACATCCACACAAAAGCATGCCCTGCATACCTCCATGCAATAGCTTAGACAGTGCTTTTCTTCTGACATAGCAACAGCTATTGTAATTGAAGTTGTGTGAGTTGGTATTCTATTCAACCGTGTGATGCTATTGTGATTAGGCTAATCACAATAGCATGGTAGCTGACCAGTGATTGACAAATTATGTCACTGCAGGTCAACAATATAATTTGCTCTGGAGGGTTTTTTAGGAGGTGGGGCTTAGCAACATGAAGACAAATAAATGATAAAATGTTTTAAAATATACCAAACATATTTGGGTCAAACCGTTTACAAATATTGAATGTGTACACTAATACAGACGAACAGAGGTCAACATGCATTTGGGTTGCAGGGCCCCTTTAATGAGAATCCGTATAAACTCACCTAATATAAAAATAAAAATAAGACAATGCCGGAAGATAATTTGCATTTAATTAGAGAGTTTAAGGCTTCACTAAACTTAAAATAGTTCATTTACGTTAATTAATCGGACGCGTGGGCTCTAATACATACCTGTATACAACCATATACTGTAGATGACATGGCTAAGAGTTATACGTAAGTTTTTTTTTTAATTGTTTTATATTGGCCTTTCAGCGAGCGGCTTGTAACAAAATGTAACTCTTTGTCAAATGTTCAATTTTTAATTAATCTGTTTTATTTGTTAACAGTAAGTTGATCTAACCTTGATACTGATTTTGAACCAAAATAAGTTTTAATAAATCGCTTGAATTGTACAATGAATCACTTAAAAATCTGCCAATGACACAATTACTACACCGTATAGCGTGCGAATAGCTTATTTCCATAATGCACAGAGCATACTTGTATTACCTGGATTCTATAGGTAATGATTTAAGAGCAACAATAAGCTAAAATATAGATAGCCTTTAAGGACGTTCCCCAGTTGTGTTTGTGCGCATCCGAACTGCGCAGGTTGGTCAGATGACGCATGAATGGCTTTGCGCGTATCTAATTATGACGTATGAATACGTTTACGCACCTCTGCTTCAAATCATAAACAAGGTTGTTATAATTTGATGA
This sequence comes from Echinarachnius parma, assembly GCA_037951105.1. Lineage (NCBI taxonomy): Eukaryota > Metazoa > Echinodermata > Echinoidea > Clypeasteroida > Echinarachniidae > Echinarachnius > Echinarachnius parma. The sequence continues at coordinate 26,550 of JBAMJV010001183.1, read as the reverse complement.
CATTCAATAATGGCATGAATTTTTGACCACTACCTTCTTTTTTGCCTACCTCCCTTTTAGATAGGAAGTTCAAAACGACAAGGAAAGTATGTTTTTCATGTCATCTCAAAAGCCTAATACATTTCCATTTACCCATGTTTGACTGTTAACTGTGTTGTCTTCACTAAGAATAGTTGTAAATGGGTACTTGACCAAATTTTAATCAAAACAATGTAAGAATGTAGGACTCTAGAGATGGCATTTGAGTTCATATTGATCATACGTTGTGACAAACACACGCACCTTCATTTATCTTGGTTCAATCCATTGGCAACAGAGGCCCAAACATATTTTGTTTCCAAGAGGCAAAAGATCTATTCTATCATCAAATTTGCAATATTACACTCACTATTTTGTTATAATATTTATGTCAAGTTTGGCGAAAGAACCTGTTCGGCGGTGTGGAGTTTAACACACAAAATACCACATGGGGACGCTGCAAGTAAAACACACAAAAAAAACACCAACACATGGACCGTCCTTTGTGAATATTTCCCCACCCTATCACGGCAATTTTGGCATAAAGTGACATGAGTTTTGAATGTACAACATGCACCCACCCCATCATTGCATCTCTGGATAGGTTCCCGACCAGATTTTGTGGTCTTACGATGTTTTCTGCCGCATGGGGGCGCTGCTAGCACAAAAACGAGCACACGAACCCCCCATTTTTATAGTTTTTCTGTATTCAGTAACCCTTTCTCTATAATTTTGGCAAGTTTCGTAAAAGTGACATGGGTTTTGAATGTACAGCATAAGTTTTATGAACCCACCCCATTAGTGCATCAATGGAAAGGTTCCAGACCAGATTGTGTGGTCTTACGATGTTTTCTGCCGCATGGGGGCGCTGCTAGCACAAAAATTAGCACACGAACCCCCCATTTTTATAGTTTTTCTGTATTCAGTAACCCTTTCTCTATCATTTTGGCAAGTTTCGTAAAAGTGACATGGGTTTTGAATGTACAGCATAAGTTTTATGAACCCACCCCATTAGTGCATCAATGGATAGGTTCCAGACCAGATTTTGTGGTCTTACGATGTTTTCTGCCGCATGGGGGCGCTGCTAGCACAACAACGAGCACACGAACCCCCCATTTATATAGTTTTTCTGTATTCAGTAACCCTTTCTCTATAATTTTGGCAAGTTTCGTAAAAGTGACATGGGTTTTGAATGTACAGCATAAGTTTTATGAACCTTGCCCATTATCCCACCCCTAACAGAAAACGTCCCTGAGAGGGATTTTTAGGATATTGGTGTTTTCTGCCGCGTGAGGGCGCTGCTAGCAAGATTGAGAGCATACACCCCCAACTTTAAATTTGTTTTTCCTCGTTTTGGATACCTTTCTCTACAATTCTCCCAAGTTTGGAGAAAATTACGTGGATTTTGAAAGAATTATGGGGATTTAAGTTTGCTATTGGACATTTTGTTGCCTATCATGGCCTTGATCCTGTAACGCTATCATTCTATACTGGACGTCAGATTGCCATATTCTTCAGAGTCCCGTAGAAGAAAAACAAGCACACGAACCTATGGTTTTATTTGCATATTTGGGCTTCGGATGGGTCAAAGTTACGGTATGGAAAGTTTGAAGAAACTGACATGGACTTCACTTTAACTGGGGAACGTCCTTAAAACAATTTTCAAGACAAATTCGCAATATGAATTTTAGACCACTCCACAATTTGTATTCGTATATATATTTGCACGCTATGAAAGTCGGAAACAAATTATTTTGTGTAGCGCCCTCTCTACCAAAACTCAACTATCCCTTTAACTATACAACAACAAAGAGTATGATTATGACCTGCTTCCTGTTGCATGTGTATTACATGTGTCTTCAAGTATTGTGTCATTGTAGTGTTAACATAATTGTAAATGTCAAATTGATGTTTAATGTACGTTTCAGATAGTTTTGACAGTTTCAGATGTATATGCATGCTGTCGACAATCCATAAATTCAATTTATTGCAATAATGTTCATTATTCCAGAAATATATTTTTCGTTAAGGATTGTATTCCCAAGTGTAATACACCAACATGCATTATGCACCATGAACACACGGACGCGAACTATTGGACAACAACACAAGTAGGATGTTATATGATGTTTTAAATCTATAACGTTTCGCAAAATATTTTGCATAATAAGTGATTATGTGCTATGACGTCATGATGTAACGTGCACACAAATCAGACAAAATCACGTTTCACGAAATATGAGTATAACCACGATAACCAGAACCCCACATTATTTTAAAGGGGTAGTACATATTTGGTAAGGCTGAACTTTAGTAACCAACCTGGACAGTAACATTATAAACTAATAGTTATAACTCCACCATGCTCAAAAGGTATACAAAATAATTTTGTCAAAATTACAAACGACTAAGTAAAAAGACCGTTATCATTAAAAAAAAAAGAGCCATTAAAACACAAGAGGGTGCTTTCTAAAAAGGCATTGATTACAACCATTTTTCATACAAAATTATGCATGTGATGTTTTGTTGAAATAATGATTAAATAGAGAGATCATCAACAACTATTTAAAAACGCTTTTGAATTTTTTTTTTAAAGTGCAAGCATTTTTTTTATTTGTTTAAAAATTGAAAAAATCATCTAATTATTTGGGCCCCTAATGATTATAAGATCAGATATATTTATTTATATTTCAGCCGTTTCTGGGTCGATTTTGACCAAATAAAGTTTATTCTGCCATTAAAATTGCCTGTTCTCTCAAATTCGACACTCAGTTTTGTATTACCTCACAACAAAATTGTGATGTGCAGCGCCCTCTCTATCAAAACTATCTACCCCTTTAATATTAAGGATTGAAGAAGGAGGGGGCGTTCAGAATATAATATTCATAAAGGTAGACGTAAAACGAACGTTTTTTGGTCTATATAAAAAATGTTCTTCATCATCCTTGGCTAAATACATATATATATTTTGTTGCTATGTATTGGATGAATAACTTTAACGTATTTCGCCTGCTATTTAGTCCGATTTTTCCACAAAATTATGTGATTTTGTTTTGTCGAGTAAAGAGGTAATCTTTTCCCACTTAAAAATCATATTGTGTTTAATTGTGTCCACACTCCTCACATTGAGAATACACTGTGGTACAAATATTGTGTACCGTGTTTTATATAGGGTGGTCTTACACTGTAGTATGTACACGGTATGCTCACACTGTGTTCAATGTCTTTACATTATGTTCGGTGTGTTCACTTTGTGTTCACAATCTGATAAATATTGACACAATGAAAATGCACGATATAAACAACATCGACACAGTGGGTTTACAATGTGGTCCACTATGTAAGACACAGTGTGTTCCCACTGTGAGACACTGAGATAACACCGTGAAACAATATGCTACACTGTAACACAACGTGTTCGCACTGTGATACAACGTGTTCCCACCGTAATCCACTGTGTTCACACGGTAACACATTGTATAAACACTGAAACAACGAGTTCACACTGTGATAAAAAACTGTTTTCTACAATAGGACTATGTTCCCATTGAGAAAATTGCAATACCATACTATGTCGGTGACGAACGATCAGCGGGACATATCATGGGTAGGCTACATGTTCACACTGTAGAACAATTTGTTCATACTTTCATAGTGTGATGGAAATGTGTTCTTTCCAATAGGGCTATGCTGCCATTGGAAAATATGGGTAATACCATCTACATGTATCTGTGAGTGAGTGGCGCAACATCAGGGGTACATGACAGATAGCGATGTCTTAGCGTGAACCTACCAGACTAATTAATGAGGACCGCAGACGTTCACAGTCGGCGTTACATTTTAACCCCATGCGTGTCAAGCGAAGCGAAATCCTTGTGCGTTTCACTATACACTATTTTGTCCTGGTATGGGGAGAGTAAGCCAAGTATAATAGGCATATGATATGGCATGATATGCTCAAACCATTACCGTAACGTCATACTATGAGTATGATATTCGGGTTAAATAAGCGCCACGCCAGGGATCTAGTAACTTTGTTCACAATACATGTGCAACGTGATAAATGGTTGATACAATGATTGTGTATAGTATATTATATGGCCAATGAGCGAAAATGCAAAGTGTGATTCGCTAACTCATTACACTGACTTTGTACACAGTTATAACCGTCCAGTAGATAATTTCTAAATCCGAACACTTCAATCGTAAATATCTTTAAACAAAAATGAAATTTGAATAACCAAAACCTCTAACATGCTCATATTCGTAATACGAATACAATGATGTATGTGAAAAGCCGCTGGAGTTCCAAGTACGTTTTGAGGATTTTTACAATGTTACTATATAGATCCCATTAACCTTGCCCGGTGTATGCATCAAACAAAAAAAGGGACCCACAGTTATTCATACAAACTCGTTTCCCCCAAGGCCTTAGAAGTGTTAACCTATAATCACAGTATGAAAATTAAATCACATCTTCTAAGTTACTTCTCCTTGAACCCAATATATTTTGGAAACATTCTTACCATGTATAGTATAGGTTATAACACGACTTTCATGTTTAAACAAATCGTCTTTATTATACGACGGAGAGATGGTATCACGTTATGGAAATCAAATCACAACGGCTCTGAAACGCGGCCCTTACATCGATTATCTAATCATGCTAATTCGGTCATATACTCTGGTTACAACCTTTACCTAACGAGTCTGTATACACGATGAAGTAAAACTAAACGTCGTTGCGTACTGTATGTTATTCAAATTCAATTAAATGTTTTGTTTTATCGTGATAAGGCACGCTAACGGCACATTTGCGACGTGCTATTAACCTGGTTTGAAAACGTGTATTATCCTTTTGAAATCCGTTCTTTACACGCACTTGTTCTGTCGATAACCGAATGATTAGCGCAAACAAAGGAGGCATCCACGGGTCTCAACATAATGTTTAGGAATTGCCTAACAAACTTGAGATGTATAGTAAACATACTGGTCCGAATTATCTTTAGTCGAACAACTTTAGTCTGGGATGAAAAGACCATGGTCCCGTTGCAGAAAGAGATACAATCGATTGTAAGTTACAATTGATTGTAAGTCAGAAACTCTGCGCGTTTCAACCAATCAGATCATCGCGCATATAGGACACATGATCTGAATTACAATTAATTGTAAACTTGCAATCGATTGTATCTTTTTTCTGAAACGGGGCCCATGACTACCAGTAAACTGTAACCGTTGTGCACCTGTGAACCCATCGATGGTTGCCATTTGCACCAATGTGTCCACACTCCACAGGACTGTGCAAAACGGGTTACTATTAGTTTCTTTCTTTTTAGAGTGAAAAGGCGAGAAACGCGTGAAAATGCGAGAAAAAGACGAACATTTCGTTACACCGTCACATTTTGTATTACGGAAGTAAAGGTACCGGTAGTTACTGAATAAATTAGACGTGAACAACTTTCGTCCTAAATGTATCCAAGGATATGGGAGTCTTCCATGATGTATCAGTCTTTCCGTCTCTTTATGTTGGCATAAATGTAATTAATGCTAGTTCATTGCTGCTATGCGAATCTTGATGACCTGCGGCGCTAAAGTTTGACTACCTTTGTAATGCACTATGCAGACAATATACCACCAACTGATACATACTAACGTAATAACATATGTATGGATATAATACCCCTACTAATGTTAAGACCTTGGTAATGATAAGTATGTGGCTTGACGTCACTAGCTTTTCCAGACGATGGCGTAGCTACACAAAGGGGTATGAGAGGGAGGGGGAGGTGGGGGGGGGGGGGGGGGGGCACGTAACTGCAATAATTTGATGATACACAATTGAAGCAGAGAAGCACAAGGGTCTACACAAAATATAAATACATACTCAGAGTGTGACCCTACTGATATGTGCCCCAAATCAGTCGAACTACGATACGCCACAGACTGTCGTGACTGTCGTCTGCAGCTGATGTGCATTATGGGATGTTGACGAAACATTTGTTTTACGTACACAAACATTCGAGCGGAAGAGCACATAATATAAAAAGCATGCGCTGTCATCACTAACGTTATACGACGCATAACACAAACAAAAATAAAGCAGTGGCATTATATCGCTGTGATATTTTGGCCTACAAATATTAGTGACCTGAAAAAAGCCACGGAAAAAAGGGGTTAGAATTCTTCGAATTCTTCGAATATCGTAAACTGCAAGGAACAAAAACCATACAAATTTGACAGACTCCCTATGGGATACATTTATCAGTAGCCTGAATGCATGACAAAATAGACTGGCGAACGCGACTATCACACGAGCAGCGGCAGCCTTTGGCAAGGCCTCGAGTCTGAGCTGAATGCATGGCAGGAACAACTGGGGAACGCGCCTATCACTCGAGCAATGAGCGGTTTACGGCTGCATCAGCAGCTGGTCCTCCTAGACGTGCGACTATTCTGTCACCAGTCGTTTTAGACATTATTTCCTATCGGGCATAGTGACTTAAAGTGGCCAGGAAAACCAAACGCATGTTATCTTTTGTTCATCTGTATTAGTGTACACATCAACTATTTGTAAACCATTTGACCCAAACATATTTTGTTTATTTTAAAACATTTTAGTAATTATTTTTCTCCATTTTGCGAAGCCCCCACTTCTGAAAACCTCTCCAGAGTAGAATTCTATTGTTGACCTGTTGTGACATCATCAGCCATTCACTACTCAGTTACAAAGAAGTTACCTTCACCCAAGCTGAGTGCCTCATCACAATAGCATCACACAGTTGAATAGAATACCAACTCACACACCTTCAATTTCAATAGATGTTGCTATGTCAGAATAAAAGCACTGACTAAGCTATTGCATGGATGTATGCAGGGCATGCTTTTGTGTGGATGTTCTTTTTGTACTTTCATCTTTTGTTAATCTCATGGTAGCTAACCAGTGATTGACAGATGATGTCACAACAGGTCTGGAGGGTTTTTTAGGAGGTGGGGCTTAGCAAAATGAAGAAAAATAAATGATAAAATGTTTAAAAATATACAAAACATATTTAGGTCAAACCGTTTACAAATATTGAATGTGTACACTAATACAGATGAACAGAAGTCAACATGCATTTGGTTTGCAAGGCCCCTTTAATGATTATGATGTTCGCCTCGTGCACGGGGGTCCCCGTTTCAAACCCAGACCGGGTTATCATACCGCAGATTGTACAAATGGTACATATGTCTTCTTGCCAGGCGCTCGGCACTAAACAGAATACCAGGAAAAGTATAAAGGTTCCCTGAAATCCAAATGCAAGTTGCCTTCAGCTATTGTGTACTAGTGAATACATCGACTATTATTTTGTTAACTATTTGACCTTCAAGTATATTTTAAAACATTTTAGCAATTATTTTCTTTAGTTTGCCAAGGCCCTTCTCTAAAAAAAAAAACTCTCTATAGTAAAAACCCCTTATGACATCATCTCTCAATCACTGGTCAACTAGCTAGAGATGAACAAAAGACATACTTACAAAAGAACATGCTCAGAATAACATGCACTTCATGTTTCCATACAATACCTAGCTCATCAATGCCTTTCTTGTCCTTATCATGGTTGAGCTTATCTGTCATAGCAACTGCTATTGAAATTGAAAGTGTGTCAGTTAGAATAGTATTCAAACATGTGATGCTACTGTGAGCGAGCCCTCACATTCGGAGAAGAATGCATTCCACCCTGTATTGTTCATCTTTTCAGTAATTGAGTTATTTTGGCAAATGCTTTTGTATGGAAACATGAAGTGCATGTTATTGTGAGCATGTTCATTTGTAAGTATGTCTTTTGTTCATCTCCAGTTGATCAGTGATTGAGAGAATGATGCCACAAGAGGTTTTGACTCTGGAGCGTTTTTTTTTTTTTTTTTTTAGACACGGGCCCAAGTGGCAAATTGAATAAAATAAATGCTAAAAGTTTAAAAATATACAAAACATATGTCAAATAGTTAACACATAGATGATGTATACACTAATACACAATAGTTGAAGGCAACTTGCATTTGGATTTCAGGGAACCTTTAAACACACGGCGTTACCAGATGGTAACAGTATACCCCCCTTATGTAGCTTTTGCTACTTATGCATTGTTATAGTAGACATATTAGACGTGTGCCCTAGGGCTAAATAATCGGAAATAAGCGTCATCGTATGTTTACAACATTACTGGCACTCAAATGTTGTTTGAATTATTATAAGTTCGGATATTCAGACACGAAACCTTATTGTCGAAATGCTACTTCAGTTGTAAAAACCAACCACTTAACTGAAAGGTCGCTATGTTGGTCATGCGATATCAGGACTGGGGTTGGGCGACAAGAAAACGAGAGGAGCTAGGGGAATGACTTGGTCGAGAGCGAAATGGATCAATGGTGTAAAATAAATGATGGTACCGAATCTAAGAATGGAGCTATAATTATAATATACATGTATGTTGTGCAAGGTAGGAGAGACTGACACAGGATAAAAGTTCACTTTGTTGGTCATATATAGCCAGATATGTGGGGGGGTGGGGGGGGGGGGGGGGGGGGGGCAAGAGAGCAGGTCTGAGGGGAAGGCCGATAATAAAATGGATCGATGGTGTAAATTAATGATGGACATAAATATGAGAAGGAAGCTATAGGATAGGAGAGACTTGCACTAGTCTTGTTAACTTAAGGTCGCTGTGTTGGTCACGAATAAGATAGCCAGAGATGGGGTGGGGTGGTGAAGAAAACTGGTGTACGGGGAGATCGAAAATTTGATGGATCAATGATGCGACATAACTGATGGAAATGAACCTTAGAAGGAAGCTAAACGCAAGTTATGCCGGGTAGGAGAGCCACCTGTTTAACATCTCAAAGGTCGATCGCTACGTTGGCCATACGATATCAGAGATGGGGTTGGGGTCAAGAAAACTGGAGTAGGAGAAGGCAGAGAATACAATGGAACAATGGTGAGGAGAGAAGCTATAATAGGTTGTACAAGGTATGGGAGACTGGCACAGGATAACTTATCAACCGAAAGGTCGCTATGCTCATGATGCTGGTCAAACGATATGCAGAGATGGGGGGGGGGGGGGGGGGAGGGGGAGGGGAAGTCGAGAAAGCCGAAGGATGGGAAGGTCGAGAATGAAATGGGTCAATGACGCGACAGAAATGGTGGAACTGATAATGGGAAAGTAGCTATACAGTGGTGTATATAGGTTGTGCAGGGTAGGGGAGACTGGCACAGGATAACTTAACAACTGAAAGGTCGCTATGCTGGTCATACGATAGGCAGCTATGGGAGGGGTGGGGGGGGGGGGGTCGAGAAAGTCGAAGGAGGAGAAGGTCGAGAATGAAATGGATCAATGATGCGACAGAAATGGTGGAGCTGAATCTGAGAAGGAAGATATAAATAGGTTGTGCAGGGTATAGGGAGAATGGTACGGGAAGAGTACAGAAGAGGTACTTAAACGAGAAGTCGGACATCATCAAGAAGGCTCTTAAACTCTCAATACACGATAACAAATTTAAAGGAAACGAGCTAAATGCTGACTTGGGGCTTATTTATACCTTATTATAATGTAGAGCATACAACCTGAAAGTTGAAGGTTTATATTTCCTACGGAGTATCTCCTATGTCAAAACCAATCAACGATGTATAATCACTGGGCATGTAAAGCCCATTGGAGATCGAAACTCTTCAGGTAAGTAGTAGGTACAAATCTTAAAGGGAGGCCTATAAAGTGTCTAACTCCACGAAAATTACTTGGAGCTTCCACACTTCTCTTCTACCCGTGTTGTTTGGCGTATGGCAAACGAGCTGAATTGCACGTGCTAAGCATTAAATTAAAACAAACAATGTATTTGCGTAATTGTATTGCGCTATATAAGTAGCCACCATTATTTATTATTATTATTAATTCATATAAACGCGAACAAACAATGTTATTCATATAAACGCGAACAATAATTGTGAAATGTGTACATTACATGTATATATACGATCATTGTGAAAATGACATAATAAATTCAAATATTTAAAATTAAATGTTTGCCCTAGTCTAAATGATCATTGAGTCATGTTGTACAAAGAATATAATTTATAATGGTGCATCATACAAAACCTTCATCATAATAATTAATGTACTGGGATGAAAATTCCTTCAATATGTGTAAATGACAACTATACTGGTATTGATTAAATTATGAATAATTGTGATTATACGACTACAGCGCATAATAAATGATATTTTAAAATTTCGAATCAATCATATAAATATCGATATAATGAAGTATAGATACAAATACATATGTGTAAACAATACACTTTGAGCACAATTGGGTATAGAGGGCGCTTCAAGAAATAATTTGTTTTTGTGAAGTAATGAAAAACTGAGTGTCAAATTTGAAAGAGCATACAATTGTAATGACTTTATAAACTGTATTTGTTCAAAATTTGTTTAGAAACAGCTGAAATATTAATAAATATATCCGATCGGAATAATAATAATAAATTAAGAACTTAACAAAAGCAGGGCCCCAGGTTTATTCGATGATTTAAAAAAAAATAAAACAAATGCTTACACTTTTTCAAATTTTACAAAAGAGTGTCATGGTGCAGATTTTGGTTACTAAAATTCAGTTAACTCCACCATACAAAATTAGAAACGACTAAGTAAAAAGACTGTTATCATTAAAAAGGAGCCGTTAAAACACAAGAGGGCGCTCTCTAAAATCGCATTGGTTTGAACTATTTTGTATAAAAAGTTAAAATAATGATTAGATAGAGAGATTACTAATAACTTTTTAAAAACCGCTTTTTTAAGTTTTGACTTGTTTTTTTCCCTACGTCTAGTTCAAAATTAACGAATTATTGTGGGATCCCACAATAATTACAAATGGTTTCACTGATTTGGATCATATACAGTTTATTCTGTCATTCAAATTGTATGCTCTTTCAAATTTGACACTCAGTATTGTCATTACCTTACAAAAAATACTTCTTAAAGCGCCCTCCATACCATAACTCAACTATCCCTTTAATTATGTTCAAGTCGCTGCCACATCATGTAAGTGCCGATTGTTTATAAACATGTCATTCTTCAGTGGCAGTAAAATCACAAAACAACGGTCTAAGAAATAGATGAAGAAAAAAACATCGCTCATTTTCTGGACCATTATTGGCGATGCCCAAGATATTATGAGACTAGAAGTGGAAGGAATTATGCTCTCACCGGTAGCAGTAAACCGTAAAGGCAGTATTTGTATATAACTTTGTTTACATTTGCAAAAAAGTGATGAATGGTTGTTACAGGGACTTCGTAACATTGTCCAAATCCTCAAAATATAATTGGCATTCTAGCGGTTCCCGCACACCCTGTTGTATTCGTATTAACATTGAAAGCATGGGATAGGTTTCGGTTTTTCAAATTTCCCTTTCGTTCAAAAGATATTTACGATTGAAGTTTTCAGATTTTAAATTATCCAGTGGACCGCGAAAACCGTGTACAAAGTGAGTTCAATGAGTTAGTGAATATCACTTTGCATTTCTGCTCATTACTCGGCCATATAACGTCCATTAAACTTGCAATGTTCACACAACACCCAGTGGACATATCAGATAACATCAATATACATTGTATCAACCACTCATCACTTGTTGCACATGTCAACAAAGTTACTTGATCCATTTTAAATACTCATTGTAATGACTTCGTATACAGTTCTGGTAACTCGGTTAACAGTTGCAAAAAAGTGATGTATGGTTGGTAAAAATGTGTACTGTTGTGAACTTGTGCATGGTGGGGATATGTCCACTGATTAATGTGTGAACATTTCACGTCAAATTGATATCATATATGGCCAAGTAATGAGCAAAAATGCAGAGTGATATTCGCTAACTCATTGCACTGACTTTGAAAACAGTTATAACTTTCCAGTGGATAATTAAAAATCCAAGCACTTCGATCGTTCATATCTTTCTAACTAAAGGGAAATTCGAACAGCAAAACTTGTTCCGTGAGTCTATATTATATTGGTAATACGAATAAAACATGTTAGGAGCTCAGCATATAAATGAGAGAACCACTGTATTCTTATTAAGTTGTGTGGATTTAGACAATGTCACTAGACCCGTTTAACATGTTTAACACTCGCCAAGGGATTCTCCCTTATTCGAGCATGCTAACAGTTAACTCGTGATAATGTAGATTTATGCACTCGTAATGCACCTCTTGACTATGAACAAGACAATCGCCAGGCGAAACATTTTCAGACGAGACATTAACATACTTTACCTGTTAGATACACACACATCCATGTGCAAGAAACAGAATCGAAGTACATTATTCAGACAATACGCACCTAGGAAAAAGCTAATCCTAGAATGCTACCCCCGTAAATACGCAACTGGTAATGGGCACCTTCTGGCGATATACGAAACAGTCGACCGACGAAACATTTTCAGGAGAAACATTTACATACACAAACATTCATGTGCAAGCCTTCCCCTAAATATAAACAGAATCGAAGTATATCAAGTACCCACCTACGAATAAGCTAATCAGCACACACCCTACATACCCCACCTCCTGTCCTTCTTAACTACACGACTGGTAATCTACCTCCTGACGATAAAACAAGACAGTCAACAAAAGCAACATTTTCAGGAGAAACATTAACATAGACAAACATTCATGTGCAGGCCAACCTCTGAACAGAAACAGAATCGAAGTATATCAAGTACATGCACCTACGAATAAGCTAATCAGCACACACCCTACATACCCCACCTCCTGTCCTTCTTAACTACACGACTGGTAATCTACCTCCTTACGATAAAACAAGCCAGTCAAAAGAAGAAAACATTTTCAGGAGAAACATTAACATACACAAACATTCATGTGCAGGCCAACCTCTGAACAGAAACAGAATCGAAGTATATCAAGTAGGCACCTAGGAATAAGCAAAACTCGAAAGCCGCTCGACCTCAGCCTTTACCGGGGTAACGTATTCGGAGGCTAATTCGGGGGTACAGATTGTCAGTATTTAATACAGGCGTATGATGTTTATAATAGATCGAAACGTATAAGGGTCTATATAATCCGATGAAGACAAATTATTCGAGACAACTGCAGTGTCTTTGACGTTGTAATGTTAGAGCGTTAAACTTGACTTGTGCTAACAGTTGAATTATGGCACTTTATGAATTACACTAGCTCCAGGTTGGTTGTTTGGTTGGTGGGTTGGTTTGTACATTTGGTTGGTTGGTTGGTGGGTTGGTTTGTACACTTGGTTGATTGGCTGGTTGGTTGGTTGGTCGGTTTGTTGATGTTATGGTTGGTAGGTCGGTAGGTCGATAAGTCGGTCGGTCGGTCGGACGGTTTCAGGAGAAACATTAAAATACACAAACATTCATGTGCAGGCCAACCTCTGAACAGAAACGGAATCGAAGTATATCAAGTATAGCCACCTATGAATAAGCAAAACTCGAAAGCCGCTCGACCTCACTCAGCCTTTACCGGGGTATTCTGAGGCTAATTCGGGGGTACAGATTGTCAGTATTTAGTACAGGAGTATGATGTTTATCATAGTAGATCGATACGTATAAAGCCCGGCGCAGACAGAGCCGACTCGACCCGATCCAACTGGTTTCAATCAGGCTAGAGTCGGGCCCGGTCGGTCGGAGCCGATTCATCGTGTTGAATCTGCCCCGACTGGTATTCGACTGTCTCTCGACTGGCAAAATGTATTTCGCGAGGCACTGAAAACTGAGCCGATCCGAATGAAAACCAGTCGGATCGGGTCGAGTCGGCTCTGTCTGCAGAGGGCTTAAGGGTCTATATAATCCGATGAAGACATTTGTATAAATTATTCGAGACAACTGCAGTGTCTTTGACGTTGTAATGTTAGAGCGTAAAACTTGACTTGTGCTAAAAGTAAATATCTGGCACTTCATGATGTACACTATAGCACCAGGTTGGTTGGTTGGATGGTTGGTTGGTTGGTTGGTTGGTTGGATGGTTGGTTGGTTGGATGGTTGGTTGGTTGGTTGGTTGGATGGATGGTTGGTTGGTCGGTTGGTTGGTTGGTCGGTTTGTTGATGTTATGGTTGGTAGGTCGGTAGGTCGATAAGTCGGTCGGTCGGTCGGACGGTTTCAGGAGAAACATTAACATACACAAACATTCATGTGCAAGCCAACTTCTAAACAGAAATAGAATCGAAGTATATCAAGTAGGCACATTATAGGAATAAGCAAAACTCGAAAGCCGCTCGACCTCAGCCTTTACCGGGGTATTCGGAGGCTAATTCGGGGGTACAGATTGTCAGTATTTAGTAGAGGCGTATGATGTTATAAGTAGGTCGTATAAGGGTCTATATAATCCGATGAAGACATTTGTATAAATTATTCGAGACAACTGCAGTGTCTTTGACGTTGTAATGTTAGAGCGTTAAACTTGACTTGTGCCAACAGTTGAATTATGGCACTTTATGAATTACACTAGCTCCAGGTTGGTTGTTTGGTTGGTGGGTTGGTTTGTACATTTGGTTGATTGGTCGGTTGGTTGGTTGGTTGGTCGGTCGGTCGGTCGGTCGGTCGGTCGGTCGGTCGGTCGGTCGGTCGGTCGGTCGGTCGTTTGGGCGGTCGATCGGCGATTATATAGACGTGCTCCATCATGTGTCCATCGATAATGACTTTGTACGGTTTGGAACGCATTTTATCATGATAACTATTAAAGAGGCGCGGCAAAGGTTTCGAACTCGGACCGACTTGTGCGAAGAACAGAGCTGTGACCACTAGACCACATCACCTCGTCCTCGCACCGGAGGCTTTTCAATAGTATGTTCGATTCCATATCTATTTATGTATGCCGATGTGGTTCGGGTAGCCACTTACTTTCCGAATTATCTCCAAAATTATCACGAACCGACGTGTCCAAAATGCCTAATGCCCGAATATCATTTCGCGGAAAATAACATTAATTATATTCCTCATACTAAGAATCTTGCTCTACGATTGGTCAAAAGTTAATCACGTGATGAAGCATAGTTTCGCCCATCATTGATGGGAGAAGAAAACTTCGTTACACTCTGTAGATATCTTTGGTGAAAGTGTGTTGCACTCACTAGATAAAAAGTACTATCTAGTGAGTGCAACGCACTTTCACTGCGGTTGCATTGACTTGACTGTGGAGCTCGTGTGTGGCTAGTCAAATTCCGTACCCAAATGATGTGGCGGGGTTCTCTATGCGCGCGAATTACAAATTTAATTGTATTCGTTGTGCATACACGTAGCATGCACACTGTTCAAGCTCATACGCTATGGCTATGCATGCACTGTGTATGCATACGTATCGTACATATTAGTATAACAGTACACGGTTAGGTTTGCTGCGTTGTTATTGTTTAATTGCTTGTTCTGTTGTTCGACGTAAGATTTGAGTTCTAACGGAGCTGAAATGGAACTTTTTTTGCTTGAGAGTGAAAGTAAAGTGTTCCAAGATTATTGCGAATGCTGGAAACAACATACACATTGGAAATTGGAATAACATTGATGTTGGTAAGTAGATCAAACCTAGTACTAGTAGTAGTAACATAGTAACAGCTGTAATTAAGACTTGCGTTAGACTAGGCCTGCTTATAGACTAGATCTACCGTTCGATGTGGAATATAAAGCAAATAATCACCTTTTGGTTTCAGGCGATGGCAAACTATCACTTCCTCGGTGATCTGAATGTTTACGCTATCTTTCCTCAGCTTCGCTTCGGAAAGATAGCTACATCCAGATCGCCTTGTAAGTGATAGATTGTCCCATCACCTTCACCAACGGTAATTATTTGCTTACTATACATGTGCAAATACGTCTTTACGTCAAATACGTCAGAACGTCTTTGATCACGATCAGTGACGTATTTTGGGAAGGAGGGGATTTGAAAACATACAGTGCACATTTCACATTTCACATTTCAACAGCTAAATTATGCATTGTCACTTTCGCAAAAACTTACTTTAGTGGTTCTCGCATGCCTCGTTGTATTGGTATGACCAATATTTAGACGCATGGAACAGGTTTCGGTTTTCGCAATTTCTATTTCGTTATAATGATATGTTTGCTTTAAGTGTTCTGATTTTAAATTCTCTAGAGTAGAATTTTCACCTTGTACAGAGTCAGCGAATACGATTAAGCATTTTCGTTCATTACCGTGCAGTTGTTACGCATCACTATAAGTGGGCATATTATATCAAAATAATACCCACTTTATCAACCATTCATGACGTTTTGCACAATCATGTCAACAAAGTGACTAGATCCCTTTAAATATGATATGCCGACCGGAACCACGGATAATACAGGTACTATAAGTTATCGCGCTATGGTGCCAACGGGTATAATTGGCGCATGCATGGGGTGGAATAACAATATGGGTTTTTAAATGGCGCCGTGGGGCGATATGTTTATACTGCGTACATACAATACATCAAGCGCTTTATGAACGTAATTATGTGTGTGTAAGGACTGCGGCTGCGGAGGAATTTTAATACGGTATGATGCAAATACCCAACGGCACTGATAGTACTAGTTCATAAGGACTGATCACTGCAGATAACGACATTTCCCTTTACATTGAAACATTATTTTGTCCATGAAATAATTATGCTATGAGCCCCAGAGCAAAAGTCGAACAGCTTCGTGAGGAAGGAAGCTATTTCAGAATTGACAAAAACGATTAATTGAAGCCATACGACATTTAAGAGTGTTGCGTGGATAGAGCCGCAGTCCATATTAAAGGGATCTAGTAACTTTGTTGATTATGCGCAAAAAGTGATAAATGGTTGATACAATGTATATTGTTGATATCTGATATGTCCACTTGGTACTGTGTGAAAATTTCAAGTCAAATGGACGTTATATGGCCGAGTTATGAGAAAAATACAAAATGATATTCACTAACTCATTGCACTCACTTTGTACACGGTTTTCGCGATCCGTTGGATTATTCAACATCTGAAAACTACAATCGTAAATATTTTGTTAACGAAAGGGAAATTTGAAAAACCGAAACCTGTCCCATGATTTTATTGTTAATACAAATACAACAAGGTATGATGAAACCGCTAGAATTCCAATTGTATTTTGAGGATTTGGACAATGTTACTAAGTCCCTTTAACATAAGTGACCTAGTAATTTGTCGCATTTGTTTTTACTTAAGGTTCTGCAAGCTCCTATATATTGAACAGTCCAAACCTTGATGAACAGTCTGTTCTTGATTTATAATACATTTGAAGTCATGTTTATGAAAACTCATTTTAATGGTTGAATAAGCGCCATGAAATGAAATGAATGAATCTGTTTGTGTATAATAAACAAATATGTGCGTGTAAACCTATTGTTATGAAACATTTTGGTATAGAAACTTTTGATGGAAGCGTTCCCGGTATAGATGAACAGCAAATTTTGGGTTGAGGAAATGATACGAAAAACTGTCGAATCTTTATAATAAATAACTGAACGGGGTTCATTGACAGGTAATCAATACGGGACAGACATTTTCCTTCGTCAAACTACTTACATTTGCCGGAAGACTGCTCAGTAACATTCTTCCGGAATATCTTGATCGTTTACATGAAGAGTGTTATGTCGATATTATATTTGTGAAAAATGAAATCAATTACGTAAATAAACACTACTGTCATGTGTTTATGTATGATATAACATGTCTACATACGCGTACAGACGCTTCCGTCTATATTGAAACATTCTTCCGGCCATCATGATAGTATCAGAACGGTTTGTTGATTTAAAAAAAGAAAAATATCTCACAAAGTCAGGACAAGAATTTAAGAAAATGTGGTACGAATTATAATGTAATATTATGTTTAACCATTATCTCATATCGTGCCTTGTATGCATGTATCTCTCGTCATAGGCGTAGGAGGAGGGGTAGGGGGGAGGGGGGGGGACGGCAAAAAGCACCTCAAATTCGGACAAACCTTGTCATATTCTGGCAAAAGCATGTCATATTCGGGAAACACCTTGTCATATTCGGACAACTCATGTCTTTAGGCTATTAGAGAGTCATTTTCGGGCAAGAACATCCGGGCATAAAAGAGGCGAGAATCTTTACTTTCTTTTGTATGGGCATGTCCGGTGAAAATGGGGCGAGGATAATTATTCGGGCAAAGGGGCCTGAGGAAATATTCCCCTAACGCCCATATATCCCTTATAAAAAAAGAGCTACTCGTTAGATTCTTATTGAATATGATGTTAATTTCTTACAATAATGTTTTTGCCCATATAATTATCAAGTATCAACTGACTAAAAGTAAGGTGAAAAATTATATAGTCCGTAAATCAATTTAAGAGCGGACATTCAATGTGCAGTTAGTTCGGCTTCGCACATTTCGACGCGCGGTGCCAACATGCAAACGCCTTGCGCACGGTGCGTACTACACATTGGCTCAGTTGTATGCAGTGTGCATTAACAAGACAAGTTCAACAAGGTGAACCGCGGTTTATAGCAGTAACTTTGTTGACATGCGCAAAAAGTGATGAGTGGTTGCAATGTATATTGTTGTTATTTGATATGTCCACTGGATGTTGTGTTAAAAAATGTCAAGTTAAATGGACGTTATATGGCCGAGTAATGAGCAAAAATGCAAAGTGATATTCACTAACTCATTGCACTCAATGTGTACGCGGTTTTCGCGCTCCAGTGGATAATTTAATATCTTAACACTTTCACAATCGTAAATATCTTTTTGACGAAAGGGAAATTTGACAAACCGAAACCTGTCCCATTCTTTTATTGTTAATACAAATACAACACGGTATGAGGGAACCGCTAGAATTCCAATTGGAATTTGAGGATTTGGACAATGTTACCAAGTCCCTTTAAGCGGTTTTTGACAAAGTCACTCGGAAAGTCGTTACAAGTAATACAGGAAATAAGGTAATAATTAGTTATGTTGTATTTCACTTATCGCCCATATCAAGTAGATTTATCACCATCGTCGATCAATTGATTATCTACATTTCTAAGAAATTGGTGTTAATATTGATATGAGTAGCAACTGATTAGGCTTACAAGTAATATTGAAAGTGACATTGTGACTATCATGTCAAAGTGAACATGCATTTTGTAATACGTTTTTTTGTTATTATTATGTATTAGTATACCTGTTGCTTTAGCCTGATAAGATATCCAAGAAGGTTTCTAACATTGGTATTAACCCGTTCCCTCCCAATTTTGGACGTGGTGTGGCGAGATTGGTAGAGCGCGCGATTTCCAGTTCGCATGTCGAGGATCCCGAGTTCGAATCTTGTGTATATCCATCGCTTTTATCAGCAAGATACTTAATCCAATATTCATGCTGTTCTCCACCCAGGCATACAAATAATGAGGACCCGGTATGAGGCGAATGCCTAGTAACTTCGACTACATGTGCAAAAAGTGATGAGTGGTTGATACAATGTATATTGATGTTATCTGATATGGGATGTTGTGTGAACATTTTCATGTTAAATGAACGTTATATGGCCGAGTAATGAGCAAAAATGCAAAGTGATATTCACTAACTCATTGCACTCACTTTGTACACGTTTCTCGCGGTCCACTGGATAATTTAACATCTGAACACTTCAATCGTAAATATCGAAATTTGTAACGAAAGGGAAATTTGAAAAACCTAAACCTGTCCCATGCTTTTATTGTTATTACGAATAATGCAACAAGGTATGAGGGAACCGCTAGAATTCCAATTGGAATATGAGGATTTGGACAATGTTACTAAGTCCCTTTAAGCGGTTTTTGACAAAGTCACTCGGAAAGTCGTTACAAGTAATACAAGAAATAAGGTAGTAATTAGTTATGTTGTATATCACTTATCGCCCATATCAAGTAGATTTATCACCATCGTCGATCAATTGATTATCTACATTTCTAAGAAATTGGTGTTAATATTGATATGAGTAGCAACTGATTACAAGTACATGTAGTTTGAAAGTGACATTGTGACTATCATGTCAAAGTGAACATGCATTTTGTAATACGTTTTTTTTACAATTATGTATTAGTATACCTGCTGCTTTAGCCTGATAAGATATCCAAGAAGGCTTCTATAACATCGATATTAAGCCGTTCCCTCTTAATTTCGGACGTGGTGTGGCGACATTGATAGAGCGCGCCATTTCGAATCTAGTGTATATATCCATCGCTTGTATCCTTCAGCAAGATACTTAATCCACTGTTCAGGCTGTTCTCCACCCAGGTGTACAATTAATGAGGACCCGGTATGAGGCGAAAATGAAATTCCAAAAACCGAAACATGTCCCATGCTGTTTATTTTTTATACGAATACAACAATGTATGATGGAACCGCTAGAATACCAATTGGATTTCGAGGATTTGGACACGTGAACCGCCTGGAAGGAATGCCCCCCTACAGGGGATGGATATTATATCGCACGCGCAAATCATGCGAGGCGGCAATTTTTAGCTATGACCGGGTAATATCAGTATATAAGAGCGCTTAGAAATTATATTCACCTTATTTGGGTTATAGGTGATACCAACATCTAACCTATTAGAATATTATGATTCCAATCAGTTTTATGGGGGAATTACAAACTTTATCACAATCAAATTGTTTAATAATTATTGATTTTCAGGATAATGTTGGATCTATTTAATGTTTTACTTAGATTATGTTGAATTGATAAAAAGATGTTTGTATTTATAGCTTAGGTTAATTTTGTTTTAATTCAGATTGACCGATAACATTGAATTTAAGTTGAATTCATCTGGTGCACCATGTTCCCATAGATAATGAATTCATACCGGATGTGTTTATCTGTACTATAGTTCTAGCCTAAAATCAGCGTTTTCAGGCTAATCCGATAACTAGGTAAAGATTAGCATAAAACGCGTAGAATTTTATCGCGTTGAC
Source organism: Echinarachnius parma (assembly GCA_037951105.1). Lineage (NCBI taxonomy): Eukaryota > Metazoa > Echinodermata > Echinoidea > Clypeasteroida > Echinarachniidae > Echinarachnius > Echinarachnius parma. The sequence goes on along the minus strand of JBAMJV010001183.1, from coordinate 5,587 downwards.
CTACATTCTATAGCCTATAATAAGCATTTAAACATATGAAAGGGATCTAGTAACATTTAAAAAAAATCCTAATAGAACCCTAGAAGTTTTCTCATACATTATTGTATTTGTATTAACATTACAATACAAGCATGGGACAGGTTTCGGTTTTTCAAATTTCCCTTTCGTTAAAAAGATATTTACGATTGAAGTGTTCAGATGTTAAATTATCCACTGGACCGCGAAAACCGTGTACAAAGTGAGTGCAATGAGTTAGTGAATATCACTTTGCATTTTTGCTCTTTATTCGGCCATATAACGTCCATTTAACTTGAAATTTCCACACAACACCCAGTGGACATATCAGATAACAACAATATACATTGTATCAACCACTCTTCACTTTTTGTTACTACATCCCTTTAAGGATTTAGTAACATTGTCTAAATCAACAAATTTTACTTAGAACACTAGAAGTTCTCTGATACATTGCTGTATTCGTTTTATCAAGAGAAGCATGGGAAAGGTTCCGGTTTTCCAAATCCCTCTTTCGTTATGCAGATAAGTTTTATTGAAGTGTTCGGATTAAGTCAATTCAGGCTGTTCTACATGAGAATTTGAACTGTGTACAAAGCCATTGCAATGAGTTTGTGCATATCACTATCCCTTTTCGCTCATGACTCGTTAATACAGCGGCTAGAGTTCCAAGGAGGTTTTAAGGATTTGGACAATGTTACTAGATCCCTTTAAGGATTATTATATTATCAACTTGGAGCCAACGTAAGACCATTTGGAATGTGACCTTACATTGTCAATTATTTTGAAGACTGCCAGGGTCCAATATAATCCTGAAGGCTTCGGTTTACAAAATATACTTTTGCGCTATTTCAAAACAGAGTGCTTGCGGCTCGCGGCATCGCCCGTGACCGGTTAAGATGACCGAGACCTTTTTTTAATTGGAGGGGGGGGGGGGGGGGGGGTGCGTACGCACCCAGCAGAAGCCATAACGTCATAAAAACACTTTTTTAGAATTTTCAAATTTGGACTTCATTTTCAGTTAGAGCATAAAAATGTCCAAATACCGAAAATCAAAGGAATATGTTACGTATTGGCTGAGATATGCCCATTCGAATGAATTTTACCTAAATGGGCAATCAGTGTTATAATGCACTGGTTCCTAAATTTAGGAACCAGTGCACTGCAACACTGATTGCCCATTGACCAAACAAATCATTCGGATGGGCATATCTCGGCCAATACGTAACCAATTCCTTTGATTTTCGATATTTGGACATTATTTGTTATGCTCTTTCTGAAAATAAAGTCCAAATTTGAAAATTCTAATAAAAAAATGTTTATGACATCATTTATGACATCACACTTCACCACTCTATAGGACATTCATTGACCCTTTAATTTTCACCCATGAGTCAGTGGACATATCAGATCACAGACATATACATTGTATCAACCCTTCATCAGTTAGTGCACATGCCAGCAGAGTTACACAATTATGGCCATTGGCGTAGCACCACATCTTTTTAAGGGAGGCTGAGCTCTGTCTTTTGCCCGAATAATTATCCTTCCCATCTTTCACCTGACAAGCATAAATACAAATTAATACATGAATAAATACTCTTCTTTTTTTAAAGGTCTTCGCCGCTTTGATGCTTTAGTCCAAAAATAACATAATTTTCGCGAATATGGGAAGAAAATTACGTGCTTATATTGCTCTAAAAATGTAATTAGTTTGCCCGAATATGACACCAATTTTCTCGAATATGATATGGTTTTGCCCGAATATGGCCGTTTTCAAATACCAGGTTGGGGGGGGGGGGGGGGGGGGGGGGCTGCAATCCCCTCCTCATTCGCCTATGACTCTGGCTGATGATATCCATCCGACAAATATTATCCTATATAGATCACGTTTCAAGACGTTCAGTCTGGGCTAGATAAATGTAAATAAACACACTCCGAGTCTGATACTTTTTGAAAAATATACCCCAATAACAAACAATGGTAATGATGATGGTAATTATGCTGCTGCTGCTGCTGCTGATGATGATGATGATGATGATGAGGAGGAGGAGGAGGAGGAGGAGGAGGAGGAGGAAGATGATGATGATGATGATGATGAGGTGGAGGGTGATGGTCATGATGATAATGATGAGGATGATAATGATAACTTTAAACATTACTAACCACCAAAATAGTAATACATCAGGCATATATCCAAACGAAGAATCCAAAATATGTCAATTGAAAGGAAGTTATAGAAAATACCTACAATGCCTTATTTGCCCGATATAAATACAGATGAATCAATAAACGTGTAACATGTTTGATACTTAAATTTCAATAAAGAACATTAACGAAAATAGTTGGTTACGAACTTGAATGGATGATATTCTTCGGCAATGAAATAAAACAAAACTTACTAATGTGTGTTCCTTCTCCGTTCCACTGAAAACGTTCCTCTCTGCCTGCCGTCCCGAAGCAAAATTGCGCTACAAACGGAGTGTTCGTTACTTTATTATACGGGCACGTACAAATCAGACCACCGATGTAATTTTCTCGATTCATCACCGCCTTCAATAAAGCGTGGAACAAACTGTTTCCATCTTTGTACTCTCACAAACATTCAAAATCGTTCTGTTTGATCATGTTGATGGGAATGAGTACTCGCTGAGAAACGTGATGTTCTTTGTCGGATATCAGGGCAGAATAAGAGGCTTAGCCGCACTTGGGTTTGGGGAATTATCTCTAACTGAGCCACTGAGGTAAGTTCCCTGACAATGAATCAGTCCATGCCACGTAGGCTACTTCGTTGCATTTCGAATCATTATATGGAATAAGGATGCTATCAATGTTTAAAATCAAGTATCATGAAAGGTTCACTTTAGTTGTTTTTGTTTAATTATGTCTTTGGATCCTTTTGGATATCAACCATGCTGAAAGGGCATTTAACCCTATGGAAGGAAAATAAATAAATACACACATGTGCAGTGGACTGTCTATACTGTATCCAATGTTTCACATCGATGGACGATAGTTCAATCCTAGCTCTGGGCGGTAGACGGCGGGCGCGCCCACTTGATTGGCAAAGAATAGCCTCCACATCCTACTACTGCAATACAGTATAGTGTTCAAAATAAAGGTCAAGCTCTGTCATCATTAGAGAACGATTTGGTAATGATGCCTAGAACTCAGCTATAAGAAGATGTGGACAGGGATGTGGACAGGGTTTCTATTAGACACACGATTCAAGAGGAGACTAAATGGACATGATTACAAATATATAATTAATAAATGAAGGATCTAAAGTAGTAATTAGGGAATAACAAAGTTGCACAGTTTGCAATCGTCTTTGGTTTTAATAAAAGTTTGATTATGCATTGGTCATTAACCTTTAATCATTTTTTAAATAAATTAAAAAAAAACATGCAGATAGGTCAGATATTGGCTATGTTAGTAGATGTCAAATAAAAATGACGTGCTAATGGCCGTTATTTTATGAATAATCATATTAATACCACCGGGACCTACCAAAGGACCTTTTGATAAGTGTCTCTTTTTTTTCTATTTTCCGTTCAGATTTAAGCGCACAAATCGGCAAATATTAACTTTAAATTGAAGGGGAAGGAACTCCTAGCCTTTTGAAATCCAGTAAGTCAAAAGGATAAGGGTCAATTCCCCTTTAAAGGGGTAGTACAGTTTTGGTAAGGCTGAACTTTAGTAACCAAACCTGGACAGTAACATTATAAACTAATAGTTATAACTCCATCATGCTAGAAAGGTATACAAAATTACAAACGACTAAGTAAAAAGCCCGTTATCGTTCAAAAAGAGCCATTAAAACTCATGAGGGCGCTTTCTAAAAAGGCATTGGTTTCAACCATTTTTTCATACAAAATTATGCATGTGATGTTTTATTGAAATAATGATTAAATAGAGAGATCATCAACAACTATTTAAAAAACGCTTTTGAACATTTTTGAAAAAGTGCAAGCATTTTTTTTTTTTTTTTTTTAATCATCTAATTATTTGGGCCCCAAATAATTATAAGATCAGATATATTTATTGATATTTCAGCCGTTTCTGGGTCGATTTTGACCAAATAAAGTTTATTCTGCCATTAAAATTGCATGTTCTCTCAAATTCGACACTCAGTTTTTCATTACCTCACAAAAAAAATTGTGATGTGCAGCGCCCTCTCTACCAAAACTAAACTACCCCTTTAAGTTATGCGAAGAGGTTGGAATAGGTCGGAAGCAGCTGCTGAAAGTGTTACGCCAAAGTCTTGTATTTAAATTGCGTTAGAATGCAAATGCAAGGCTAACTCTAGGAACAATCCCTCGGTAATGATGTTGATTCATTTATGTTCACATTATGAATATAGTTCGAGGCTAAAGAGGCTATCAAAGTTATAAATAAAACATACCAGTAAAATGCCCGTCGCCAGAAGGGGGAGGGGGTGCGTTGGGTGCGTTGGGTGCGTTGGGTGCGTACGCCCCCCGCCCCCCCCCCCCCCCCCCCTCCCCCCCCCCCCCCCCTAATTAAAAAAAGGTCTACTTTGTATCGGTCTCGGTCATCTTAACCGGTGGTCAAGGGCAATGATCGGTCTCCCCCCCCCCCCCCTCCCCCCCTCCCCCCCCCCCCCCCCCCCCGACGCCTCATGATTGTTCGTGTATGGTCCTACTCCTTATTTTCTCTCCTCTGAGTGAGAGTTATCGAATACAATTTATAAAACAAACAAGTAGTCAATGCAACACCACTTGTCCTCGGGGGTGACTTTGATTCAACGTGTCTGGTATACTGGGTGAACCTGAACGTATACGGTACCTTTAAATTATTAAAGGGATAGTTGAGTTTTGGTATGGAGGGCGCTGCACGAAATAATTTTAATCATATTTGCATGATATCTATTTTATCAAAATCGGTTCAGAAACAGCGGAAATATCAATACCTGGGCCCCTGGGGTCCCAAGTTTATTCGATAATTCTACAAAAATATATGAAATGCTTACACTTTTTCAAACATTTGAGGTTTTTAAATAGTTGTTGAATGATAAACTCTATTTAATCATTAATTCAACAAAACATCACATTCACAATCATTTTATTAAAAATGGTTGAAACCAATGAGTTTTTAGAGATCGCCCTTTTTAGTTTTAACGTCTCTTTTGTAATGATAACAGGCTTTTTACTTAGTCGTTTGTAATTTGCTATACCTTTTGAGCATGGTGGAGTTATAAATATTACTTTGTAAGGTAATGGTGCAGGTTTTGGTTTACTAAGATTCAGTTTGACCAAAACTGTATACTCTCTATACTAAACTCAACTATCCTTATAACAGTCGTTTGATGCATTACATGATTGTTTACATACGTTACAACGAAATGCATCCCGCCAGCGCGTATGGAGTGAAAACCCATCGCGAGCCGCAAGCACTCTGAAGACTGAAATAGCGCAAAAGTATATTTTGTAAACCGAAGCCTTCAGGATTATCTTGGACCCTGGCAGTCTTCAAAATAATTGACAATGTAAGGTCACATTCCAAAGGGTCTTATGCTAGGTTTACACCATGTCCCCGGCGGCCACGGCAGCCC